>JAOWCC010001589.1:51290679-51834333 GCA_030867875.1 Actinernus sp. WN-2022
TCATATATTCTCTGCGCTCAACGCTCAATTCACATGTTGATTTTTATGGAGGGAGAAAAACCGGAGGACCCGAAGAAAAACCTTCGAATCGGAACATGATGAGAATCAACAAACTCAACGTCACATCCGGGAATCGAACCCAGGCCACAGTGGTGAGAGGCGAGCGGTTTTGCTCGCTGCGCTACCCAGCTTCCCTACATATCAGCTGAGATAATAAAGACAGTTTAGTTTTATCTCATGAGTCTCTCTAGCTCGTTACAAATACATTGAATGAAGTTCCATCCATATGAAATCGTTGAAATCATAGTTTTCAATTGGTACTACTAAACACGACGATTGCTATATATTTGTTGCGAATTTGGGGTAATATCTGCAAACCTTGATCCCCTGGATCCGCCAGTGATAAATCACCCAAAAATGGTTGAACAAGATGTAAAACACATTACTACACCCAAATAAACGGCCTAGGAAAGTGTTAAATATCAGTTTCATTCGTTACTCGTCAATTTCTACAGCTTACAACAATCAAATTGGGTAGCAGTATGTGGCTTGATGACTGAAGCGATTTTAAATGTTTGGTTGCCATGGTAATCTAATCAAAGGAGCACTTTATAAAAATCTTTTTCCCGAAATGGGCTATATGGGACCTTTGAAAATATATAAGGTTTTACAAATTTCTAACAATCAAACCCATCTGCAACTTGTATGCCTAGGAACCGTTACCATAGCAATATCTAACAGGACACCTTCCATAACAAACTTGCACGTTTGTCACTTAACATATACAAATTTAAAAAGTTCGGGAATTTTGTGATATTAAAATAGTAATTATAACTACAGTAGTTATTTTTAACTTAAAGAAAACTCAATCTGTAATGTATAGTTGAAATTCATTCAAAGCACATTTGTCACGAATTCATAAAGTCAATTAATTAATAAACGAATTGATTTGTCAGTTTGTTGTTAAATTAATTGATTCATTTCTCAAAAAAATTTTTATCATAAATAGTTATTTTAAAATAATATACCATACAACCTATATGTCACAGCGCGTTAGATTTTCCGGCTATATTTAGACTAGTTTTTCGCGCGAAAAACTCAAAGCCAATCAGTGATTAGTATGATTAGCCTATCAGAACTCGCCAAATTATTGCACTCTTGAAGTTCTAAAACGTAACATGGCGGATGAAGAAGTGCCAAGCGAAGATTCAACAAAAAGCCTTATTGGATTATGCGGAAACAGCTTTTTTCGCGGGAAAACAAAGTTAAAAATAGCCGGAAAATCTAACGTTCTGTGACACATATCCATACTAGATGGACGCTCCGGGTATATTCACTCACTTTTACACGTGTACCCGTCTCCATGGTAACCGTCCGAACATGCACAGTCAAACGAACCCTTCGTGTTGGTACATATGGCGTCCTGTGAGCAGTTGTGACTTCCATCACTACACTCGTCAATGTCTAGAAGAACCGTGAGATTATTTGATTGACATTTCGACTGCATTAACTATTAACTGAGGTAAGAGTGTGAGAGTAATGCTTAAACAGGAAGTTCCGGTATAAAAGGGCCAAGGCCAGGCCACAAAGTTTTATTGGCTGATTGACGGCGATTAACATATTCCAATATCTATTGCGTTTTGTGCACGGTCACGGTTGAAAAAAGCGAACAAAGCCCTATAACAAAGAAAATAAACATAGAAAGTCGCTGGTCTTAACCATCCTTACCATCCTAACCTAAAGTCCTAACCATCTAGCCTGCTGTGCAGACGTATGTTTTCATTCTCATAAATTCGAAGTAAAAAGTAACGTCTGCTTACCCAAGCGCTTAAAGGGGCCGTCTCACCCACAGTGCTTAGCGCGCTCACATAGCATTGCGGCCATTTTCGATGCCATCGAAATCCAGACTTTTATGGCAGTGATTTTAATCTTCTCTACATCTCTGCCATCCTTGCAGTTATCGTCAAAAAAATCATACTAGGTTGAACCTTTTTTATTGCTCTTCCTATTGAGCCTCTTATTTAAGTGTTTTAAATTATTTGGTCATGCAAATTTTAGTTTTATTTCAGGTGGCCGTAGTTCTCTGATGGTGCCAGTCTCGTTCGTCCTCAACGAAAGGAAACAATTGTCCGTTTGTGTCCACGATTTCCACCTACAACATGGAGAAGCTATTCTGACCATTAATATTTATATGTAAAGATATATAAGCGCTTAGTTCGAGTATCTACTATCTGTGAGCCGACTTGGGTTTTTGAACACCGTGGCTGACTTACGTGACCACAATTTGTATGAAGAACAGTTTCCTAAAATTATTTTCAGGGCTTTGGCGTTTAACTTGTGGAAACAGATCTCTCACTGGTTTCAAAGGGCGGAATTCGGGCTTTTAGACAGTGATTTTGCCGAGATTTTCGGATTCACCGGGTTGATCATTTGAAGTTTATACTCGCACGAAATTTGACAAATAGCCGTCGAGCTGCATGATAATAATTTCCTATTCAAGCGAGCTGTTATTCGTTCACAGTTCTCTCTTGAACTGATTCTCTGGCACCAGCAATGAGATTTACTGCTAGCAGATGATCTCTCTCTCTCTCTCTGCAGGGAAAAATAAAACCGAGGGGAGAAACCTCTCTTTTCATAATTATTATTCTCTGTTTATAGTACTGATGACAGGGTTTGGAAGCGACGGGTGAGCGGTAAATATTATAGTGAACAAAATATTATAGGCAACGAAACTCCGCTTGGTCGACCCGAAAAGAATTGAGCAATTTCCTAAAATAATTTTGAGAGCTTCGGCATTTAACTTGTGGAAACAGGTCTCTCTCTGGTTTCGAAGGGCGTTCGCGCCGTGATTTCGCCGAGATGATCGATCAAAGTCGCCGTGATAATAATTTCTCATCGAAACGATCGAGCTGTAATTCGTTCACTGTTCTCTCTTGAACTGGTTCTCTGCTACTGCCAGCAACGAGATTGCCTGCTAGGAGATCTCTTTCTCTCTCTCTGTCTGCAAGTAAAAATAAAACCGAGGAGAGAAACCCCAGAGAAATCTCTCGCTTTCATAAATATTAGTATTACCCGGAGAGAGTGTTCTCTGTTTATAGCAGCGACGGGTGAGCGGTAAATGTTATAGTACAGCCAAGTACTGCTGTATAACACTTTGTTGGCTTCACATTCAACTTGTAAGGTACTGTTAGTTTCATCAAGGTCATCCATGTTCAAATCAAAATTATCATGTCGCCAACATAAAGAATATGCTTAGTTCGTGAGCTCCCGCCGTGAATAAGGGTCAAAGTCCCGGATATAAACAATAACAAAAGCACGCTAAGCACTGTGGGTGAGACGGCCCCTTTAAGAGCGGCCGTCTGTAAATATCGCCTAAAGTGTTTAGGATGAGAAAAAATGAAATTCCTCAAACTTTCTCAGAATAATGGCTTGGGTGAGTGATTCGTATAAACATAACTTTTAGTTGAATCTGATTTTTATTTTAGCCAAACGGCGACCAAATTAAATCCGTTTTACGGCTCTCAGACCGGTTTTTAGGAGCTCGATACCACACATCGTAAACGGCTCGCCAAAAAATGAAAATAGAAATTTATAGCAATACTGTGCATCTAAATACTAAGAAAAGATAATGATTTCTCTTTTCAGGGGTTGTTTATTTAATTTGATTACAAATTAAATATTTTAGCGATTTTTCATTATTTTGTTAATTTTAGACATTTTTGGTACGCAAAATAATGACCAAATTGAGAAGCCAAAATCTCCAATGGTACATGACCTGGCTATATTAGAGTATAACCTAGCAAAAGAGCAATGTTTCTTCTTCAAATACATGCAATAAATTTTTGGGCAATTAAAACTACGAATTTTCAGGGCACAAACCGCAAGTGGCACCGACGTAAGAATACTCCCTTTTCTCACAGCGTTCGAATGCACAGAATCTAAGATGAACAGAGGAAAAAAATATTATATCAACTTCTATCAGATCAAATTTAATACTAAAGAAGCCTGAGTACTTTCAGATAGATTATATATCGGTTTCTACCAATTATGTACAAAATTAGTGGCTTTTAGCGGTATTTTGCGATGACATATTGTTGAATCTTTACCCATGCCGGAGCGCCGACAACTTTCAATTGATAGACTACCTTTATGAGACTTCTAAGTCAATCCGAATGATCTACAGTTGAACTATTCACTGTTAGGAATGTTAAAAAGTAATTGTAATGGCTTAATATGTACCTTTCATGTGGTTTCGTAGAGAATCGGTAGTATATAAACAGAGGTTGTCAAATGCAAGACTGCCGTAGTTCAACTGTCAACAGCTGAGATTGAGTTACACACAGGAAGCCCGCTTTTTCGGAACAAATGAACTCGTGTGGCGCAGAACTCCATAACTGTGGATTTCTGATTTGCATCAGTTCCGATCCGGGGAACTAGTTATATTCGATATAGGATCTCAGTGTAACTGGATTTGGCAATCGAAATGTTACAATGGCTGGGAGATGGAGGGTACTTGTGCGGCGTCGGCCAAGTGTGCGGAAAGTAGCTATAAAACTGTCAGAACTCTTTTTCCAAAATGTCGAAGAAAAAGAGTGCCGGAAGTCACAAGTATCTACCTCTCATTATCTGAATACGAGGTCCGTACCATAAGTTATGGCTGAATTAAATGAAAAAGTCTAAAAATATATAACCCTACCCGGACAATAAGTATGAAATATTTTGCCCCTCCCCCTACAGCCAACCCTTTATCAGTTGCCCATTTTTTACGACCCTCTATTTTGGGGGGTTTGAAAAAGTATGACACTCCCCATGCTAAATTATATCCCATATGCCCGTTTCTCCGATCGCAGCGACCGCTGAAAAAAGTGAACCAAGCTATTGGATACACAATAGTTATATCCTGGCGATCGTAATCGCTATGACCGCTTGAGATTAGATTCCATGTTACCACTACGATCGATATAAGGGACCGGACATTTTTTTATTTTTTTTATTTTCGCTTTGCCACACATAGAATACACACATTAACAATATATATATATATATATATATATGTAAAGAATTGAAGTTCGAGAATACATGATACAATTGATATAGTGGCGAGGAGGCCTCAGGAAACCATCAGGCTTGTAGCGAGGAGGCGGTGGGGGAGGGGGACTACTAGATTTGTAGGGGGGGGGGGGGGGGGGGTCACGATTATTTAGGCTTCCATTTAGGGGGGGTAATTTTTTTATATGCTCCTCTTTTATAGATTAAATATATTTATAGGCTTATCTAAGGGGAGGGTCATTATGTTGTGAGACCAGAGAACTGCAAGGTCACATTTTTTGGGGCAAGCCACAATGCAGATCTAGTAGCCCCCCTAGTAGCCCCCCACAATCTGTAACAAGTTTCATATGATATTTCTATGATAATTTTTCATGTCTGAGTAGCATATATTCAAATATGTATTTAGCTATTCATTTCTGAGTGATATCCAGGAGTAAGGGGGAACCCACTCCCTGGATCCGCCAATGTATGTCATCTCTCATTTACCAATCATAAATGCGACATCTGTTTAAGTGTAGTTCTTTGGTACCTTACCTACAATGTAAGTCAATATTCTTGCAAGTTTCCATCAATATTGAGTCTTTTGGGTTCTATCATTTGCTGCTATCTATACCATTTTGTCAGAGTCTAAACATAAATAAGCGTCCCTTTTTAAAATAGCAAAGTAATGTATCCACTATTGATGAAGAATAACTGGTCGGGTACGAACTCAGGGGTTGTCACAACTTGATTCATTCAGTCTGTGTTACGCTCAGTTTAGTGCTCTCGAATCTATATATTGTTTTAGTATATTTAATTCTTCCCATTTTCTCTTTAATAGAAATTGTCGCATTCAGATGTAGTTTAATTTTAGAGACATTTTGTATGATGGCATCGACAACGACTATATAGACCTTCGATCTTCATGCATGCAATATGGGAGTGTACCTAAATGCCGAGCCAGGATCCGAGCCAGGATCCGAGCCAGGATCCGAGCCAGGATCCGAGCCAGGATCCGAGCCAGGATCCGAGCCAGGATCCGAGCCAGGATCCGAGCCAGGATCCGAGCCAGGATCCGAGCCAGGATCCGAGCCAGGATCCGAGCCAGGATCCGAGCCCTGGCACCTCTTTCTGTCTCGAACAAATGACGTGATAGCTGGAATCACCTTGAGTTCTAAATCGTTTGTTGACAAATGAAGTCAACCAATCAGCTCCCTTTTTGACATCTTTTATACGTCACGCGATCAATGTTTCTCGGGGATCGACAGCCACGGGAAATCCAGTTAAAATTTACTTTTCCGCGAAGGAAATCCTCGGAAACACTTTACTAAGGTACCTAATATGTAGGAGCTATCGATCTGTAGTGATTTTGGGGGATGAAATTCAACATGTCTCAAATTTCATTTTTTTTATATAGTCGTGTTCATTCGGGTCGTGTTATTCCATTGTTTCAGTGTTTGCTCAAAATAAATGCAGCTTTGAGGAGATTAATACTCATTCCAAAAAAACTGAGGCAGGCATAAGTGATTATACACTGAATGACAGCCGATTGATTGAACAGTTTACTAAGTGCTAGAAACTTCTACGGTTTGCATAATTTATACGCTAAAATTTGATCCTGATCATGCGAAAGAAAAATATTGGTGGCATTTGGACAAATAGTTTCGGAGAAACGAACGCGACAAAAAGACAAACATTGACGGCACGGAAACGAGGCTGAACAGGCAGCTCCAACCATGCTCTGAAAACTGAACGAAATCTTCTAGAATATAACTCCTGAAACCGAAATAACCCCAGCAATTGACAAAAGACAGTCTTGTGTACAATTCTCATACAGAATAAGCTCTAAAAGTGATTATCCATTGCGCGAGAGCCGATAGACCGAACAGTTATAAGAAACCGCTAGAACATTTGCGTAAATACGCTCAAATTTGAAACTTCGACATTTTGCTATTGCCAACGTAAGTATCAGTTAGTATTTCTAATTTTTCGAAATGAAATCCTTAACCAAATGTTCTCATTTTCGCGCACAACAGAACACAGATGCTGAACATGCAAAAGAAAAAAAAAATGGCATTTGGAGAAATAGTTTAGGAGAAACGAACACGACAAAAAGACAAACATTGACAGCAGAAACCGCTAGAAGCTACATGCAGTTTCCGTCATTACGCATAAAAATCTCTGTCTTCATGAAGTCACTCAGTGAATTATAGATGTTTACAATTTAATTAGCCTCCCTTTATTATCCACCAAACGGTCCCTTGCTCTTATGCCTGCCTCAGTTTTTTGGAATGAGTATTAATCTCCTCAAAGCTGCATTTCTTTTGAGCAAACACTGAAACAAGGGAATAACACGACCCGAATGAACACGACTATATAAAAAAAATGAAATTTGAGACATGTTTCATTTCATCCCTCAAAATCACTACAGATCGATAGCTCCTACATATTAGGTACCTTAGTAAAGTGTTTCCGAGGATTTCCTTCGCGGAAAAGTAAATTTTGACTGGATTTCCCGTGGCTGTCGATCCCCGAGAAACATTGATCGAAACTGCTCTCACGAATTTTAGGGCATTATAACACTTGCCATGACAATCTGTAGGGTCTAGGAGAATCAAGTGCACAGAATGAAAAAGAAAACTATGAAGACTGAACGATTTATCCAGCAACAACAACTCATCCGGTTGTTTCTAGAATAGCGGCTGCAGTGACGACCCTGCAGTGACGTATAAAAGATGTCAAAAAGGGAGCTGATTGGTTGACTTCATTTGTCAACAAACGATTTAGAACTCAAGGTGATTCCAGCTATCACGTCATTTGTTCGAGACAGAAAGAGGTGCCAGGGCTCGGATCCTGGCTCGGATCCTGGCTCGGATCCTGGCTCGGATCCTGGCTCGGATCCTGGCTCGGATCCTGGCTCGGATCCTGGCTCGGATCCTGGCTCGGATCCTGGCTCGGATCCTGGCTCGGATCCTGGCTCGGATCCTGGCTCGGATCCTGGCTCGGATCCTGGCTCGGATCCTGGCTCGGATCCTGGCTCCTATATTAGTTTGTCTCGCAATATGGTGGCTCAACTGGCCATGGTAAATTCGAAATCCGGTCACTATGCTAAACTGATAAATCAGTGATATGTGAACAAGATATTGGTCACAATATTGGTACGTACGTATGTGCCGCCATGGGGCCGGTTTTCAGAGAAAATATAGTTCCAAAACCCGATTTTCCAAGTTATTGTGAAAACGAACCGGGTTTATGTTTTATTATTCCGAGTCGTCTGTCTTTTTGTAAAAAACTCGTACCCAGAATTCGAAAGCATAACCGCCACACAGTCCTCCTCCCACGGGCTCCATGGATTGTACAATCGGCAGGATAGAACTATATACATCGGTTTCCATATGTATAGATGGTTACGATCGCTATCTATAATCGCCGCGGTCACTGCGATCGTAACGATCCTATGGTAAACCGGGCTTCATAAAGTATGACTCGTTATGTCTCTAGCAATTCCAAACCTTCCTAACAGTGAATATAGTTCAACTGTAGATCATTCGGATTGACTTAGAAGTCTCATAAAGGTAGTCTATCAATTGAAAGTTGTCGGCGCTCCGGCATGAGTAAAGATTCAACAATATGTCATCGCAAAATACCGCTAAAAGCCACTAATTTTGTACATAATTGGTAGAAACCGATATATAATCTATCTGAAAGTGCTCAGGCTTCTTTAGTATTAAATTTGATCTGATAGAAGTTGATATAATATTTTTTCCTCTGTTCATCTTAGATTCTGTGCATTCGAACGCTGTGAGAAAAGGGAGTATTCTTACGTCGGTGCCACTTGCGTTTGGTGCCCTGAAAATTCGTAGTTTTAATTGCCCAATTTTTTTATTGCATATATTTGAAGAAGAAACATTGCTCTTTCGCTAGGTTATACTCTAATATAGCCAGATCATGTATCATTGGAGATTTTGGCTTCTCAATTTGGTCATTATTTTGCGTACCAAAAATGTCTAAAATTAACAAAATAATGAAAAATCGCTAAAATATTTAATTTGTAATGAAATTAAATAAACAACCCATGAAAAGAGAAATCATTATCTTTTCTTTGTACTTAGCTGCACAGTATTGCTATAAACTTCTATTTTCATTTTTAGGCGAGCCGTTAACGATGTGTAGTATAGAGCTCCTAAAAACCGGTCTGAGAGCCGTAAAACCGATTTGGTCGCCGTTTGGCTAAAATAAAAATCAGATTCAACTAAAAGTTATGTTTATATGAATCACTCACCCAAGCCATTATTCTGAGAAAGTTTGAGGAATTTCATTTTTTCTCATCCTAAACACTTTAGGTGATATTTACAGACGGCCGCTCTTAATTAGTTTCCAATATGCACACCTCATTGTGTTATGGACCAATCAGATTTTACCTTCCATATCCTGGAAAGTGACGTAATGTTACATTTAAAAGAAATTCAGACAATACATTTGCCATTAACCAATCATAGGAGACCTAAGTGTTCACTGGCGCGCCAATTCACTAAAATTCTTTGCTTGCATATTTGAAATTAATTAAGCGCTCGGGTAAGCAGACGTTACTTTTCTTCGAATTTATGAGAGTGAAAAAATGCGTCTGCATAGCAGGCTACTAACCATCCCGCTATTACCTATTGTTTGTACTTTGAAATGCCGTCAAGTCCTCATTGGAGGTCTTTGAACATTACTTCTACACAAGACATTAATTATTAATGAGAACAACTACTCCAACCTTGTACCACGTCCGTGCTTTGACATCCCCGTCAATGAAGATCGAGATCGACTACACTTCAGATGAAAGTCCGAAATAGTTTGAAGACTCAAACTTACTAATACATGTAACTGGAAAACTAACATGTCATCAGTAATAATGCACCAGTCAAAGTAAACCCCGAGCCCCCCACCCCGGGATATAGGTGGGGATTGGTACTGGATATAGCTTGCAAAAAGTGACAAATTCCCCAACTGTAAATGCCTCACCCCCTTGGGCAAAAATGTGGCTTATACCCCGTCCACATCAAAGCTTAAACATCTCAACTAAAAAATAAGTTCAAGGTAGTTTTGACCCTGTGCAACTAAACACATTTACTACAGAGGTGAGATAATGAACCCAGTTTAATTAAACATGTTTAGTTGGTGTGAACGAATTTGCAATTGATCTAGTTTGATGCTGAAAATTATTAGTCAAATTGGGAAGTTTCGAAGATGTTTTCCAATTATTTTAAACATTTTTCAAACTTAAACATATGCTTTCTAACTGGATGGATGCGGATTCATGGCCGGATGGATGCGGATAACATTGATGGATATAGATTGATTTGAATATGAAAGAGTTTATAGGCTATCAGTCAGTACAAGCTTATCATTGAAGTCGCGGCTGTAACAAGTTTGGCAAGGCTGAAGAATATCGTTCACAATATACCGGGGACTTCGTTAAATAGGGGTTCGTTATATCGGGATTCTTTATATATACCCAGAGATCTTAATTTGCATGAAATAAGCGGCGCCATCTTGGATAATTTTTGTGCAACTACCAATCCCCACTCATAGCCCCACATACCACGGGATGGGTTGACAAAACGTACGAATCCCCGACATAGTTGGGCCAAAAGTTATTGCCAAAAAGGTACTAAATCCCCACCAAAGCCCCACATATCCCGGGGTGGGGGTCGGGGTTTGCTTTGACTGGTGTATAAAGTCTGAGTGAAATGACATCGACGGAAAAATCCTCCCTCCAACGCGTTCGAAACCACTATACCACTGAATCGCTTGTTAAACTCACAGGACGTCCCAAAAAGAAGAATAACTGACCCATGTCAGCATAAGTTAAAGTGCATATAAGCCCAAATTAGTTATACTTGATTTCGATTGTACATGAAGTGAATAGTCCAACGGTGGAATATTTCTTGATTTGGGTGTTACATGTACGAGATAAAAAGGTTTATATTTCCAATATGCTAATGTTATGATGTCATCACCGACACACTTATTATACAAAAGCATGCTGGTAGAGACAAATTACCTATTTTTAAATTCTAAGTTATATTTGAAGTTTATCAAAGTGATTTTACGGGAAAAAAAATCTAATTTAGAAAATAACTTAATTCACAAGCACAAAGAAATTCAGCAAATGTCGGTGATGACATCACATCATTAGCATATTGGAAATTTCACGCGGCTTTTGAAACCTCGACGAATCCGGTGACGAATATATATAGAGGAAATCGCATGAACGCGAGCGCTATTTATACATCATTTATGGGCACTGCCGGAGTGATATTTTGAAAGTTCTGATAATTGCACGAGCCTTTCAGTGCCCATAAATCAAGTATAGCACGAACAGTTAATGCGATTTTTTGTTTATAATATACTGAGGAAAGATTTGCTGAGAGCGCACAACTTTGCACTTTATAACTTTTTTGTGCATTCAGAGCTAGCTCGTTATTGACCGAGAACAATAGCAGTTAATTAGAATGTTGAACAGATATGTTGAAACTCCCGGAAGGGGGGGGGGGGGGAGGGGGGTTCTTCAAGGTACAAAGGGTAGGGGTGACCGTCGGAAAACCTCGAAAATACCCTAAAAAATACCAAACCGTGAAAAAATTCCGAACCCTAAAATATGCTTCATGGTCTAAAAATCACCCTAAAAATGGATTTCGCTTGACCAATCCCTAAAAAGTACCGGATCGCCGATTTCAAACCCTAAACAATACGATGATCACCCCTACCAGCCGAATATAGGAAGAACAACCCCACAACCCCCCTCCCACCCGAATGGTGAATCGATGTTGAAACCGCGGTTTGACCGGCGAGGCTTTATGCTTTATAATGCTATTGTTTGGGACATAAACGCGTCGCTAGCATTATCGACCAGTTCACCAGTCTGACGACCTTCACCTTACATTTAGTTGGCCTAATCTTCAGTCTCAGTGCATATTAGTGAATATGTGCGTGTGTTTAATGGAGCAGTTGTGATAATTAAGGGATCACTTAGGTAAGCTCCATAAACGCGCCGCTAGCATTATCGACCAGTTCACCAGTCGCGTTACATTTAGTTGGCCTGGCCTTCAGTCTCGCAGAAATTACCTAATCTGTAAATTATAGTATTTAAATGTCTCAATTGCATGGCTCCCGAATATTTTCTGACAGATTTCAGGCATAACATGACTTCCACCACTATAACACTAGGAACAAATATTTGCTTAAGCCGGTGATACACGGCGGTTCAACATTTGTTGCCAACACCATATCGTCAGTTCAACGTTTGTTTGCAACAAATGTTGAACCGTGTATCATACCATGTTGAAAGAAGCGAGCCGAACATCATTTGTTTTGCACGATGTTGCAGGAAATAGAGACATGCTCTATTATTCCATTGAACAAGTTGCAACATCGTTCATGATGTTGACTCGCTTCTTTCAACATTCAACATGGTTTGATACACGGTTCAATATTTGTTGTATGCCAACAAATCAGTGTTGAACGATGTTGGCAACAAATGTTGAACCGTGTTCATGAGAACTTGGAGCAAAAACCAGGTTTAGCTATATGCATAAAACTACAATGGCGAGCGATATTATCACGTTATTATATGTACATGCATATGAAATGAAACGATGGCCGATAATTAACGAAGTTTCTCAGGGAAGTATAGTTTAATCTATATGTGAGTTTTGTGATCGTCCGTAATATCAGATCCTGTTGAATTGACAATTAGAAAAAAAACTGTGAATAAATGACTGGAAAACCTGAACCTCTTCCATGGGTTGGAAATATGTTGGAAATATGTTGGACATTTTAATTTCCAACCCATGGATCGGAAGGAGTCCAGATTTTCCAGTGAATGGTCATGCTTTACTCACCACTGCATGTCAACCCGTCTCCTTGGTAACCATACATACATGTACAGGTAAACGAACCTATCGTGTTTTCACAGTTAGCGTCAGGTGAGCAAACGTGAGATATCTGTATACACTCGTCGATGTCTGAAAGAAAAAAGGAATACTGAATAAACAAGTATATATAGTGCTAAATGTTTCGCCCGAGATTCCTGTAAATTACGATATAGAATGAGGAAAAGACAAGTATTGCATGCAACTGAGGAATTACTCACCCTCGCACTTATCTCCGTTGTCATGGTAACCCTCCAGGCATTGACGTTCTTCTGCTGTTTTCTAAGCATTAATTATAAAGGTTCAAACAATAGGTCTACATTTGAGATCAAATAACTAAAGGCTGTACAAATCAGTACAAATGGCTGCCCGTTCGAATGACCGTATTCCGGCCAATAAGAATAGATGGAATAACGTCTCGAGGTCACTGGTTCAGGCACAATTTACACTGTAAGCTACAAACGCTTGCTGAGATATCATATTCAAGATACAATTAGTATTTCAGTGGTTATGAAGTGCCGATATCAGTGATTTGTAGTGAATATTCTGTGTATTCTTTTTCCGGAATACGGTCAACCGAACGCAACCTAATCGTACAGGGATTATTGATCGTAACATTACACTGTTGCAATTGTCATGTTTAATATTTTTAAATATTAAAAGAAATAGAAAACATTTCCCGTGTACGTGTTTATATAGTTTTAGTAGCAACCAACTAGTATTCTATCACGAATCCTGCAATCTGATTGGCTAAGCTACTCACTATCTATTCTGCAAATTAAACAGAGTGTGTCCGTCGAGGAACTATCGGCCGAGAACGCAGTTCGAGGGCGTATAGGCTAGTTTTAAGAACATCAAATTTCCAAGGGAAACTATCAGCCGGTATAGTTCAGAGAGAAACACACTATTTGTCGCTATTGTTCATCAAAACATTGTCTTCCGCTCTCAGCGGGCACTATTATACAAATAGACTGTGTCCGTCGAGGAACTATCGGCTGATAGTTGCCAGCGGAAATTGATGTTCTTAAAACAAATAGAAGCCCGAGAACGAAGTTCGAGGGCTTATATGCTTGTTTTAAGAACATTAAATTTCCAAGGGAAACCTAGGGTGGGGGGGGGGGGGAGGGGTACTCCTGTTTGTGACGTATTATGTATGTGCCACCCTGGTGGGTCAGGGTTTTGAGCTCAGTTTGGGCAGGTAGGGTCAGGGTTTTGACCTGATTTGGGCAGATCAGGGTCAGGATTTGAGTATAATTTGGGTGCAGTCAGGGTCGGGGTTCAGTATTTTTTAGGCAGTTCATTTTTTTTAGCTACTATGTCAAAAAAAGACCTTCTGTTGCCGCATTTGTATCGCCTGCCCACATGCAAGCACTGAGGTTCCCATACATCGTGACGCCGCTAATTTTATCTATGTACTTCATCTGCTGATTTGTTTACCCAATGCCACGTCCCGACTTGAAATGTTCCGTATTTTGCATGAAATCCCGGTACGCGGTATAAGGATATATATCCGACCGTGTTTTGAAAACAATTTAAAAAAGGGGCAATCAGGGTTTGGGAGCTCGGATTGGGTCAAACAGGGTCAGGGTTTGAGCCTCTTGGCCTCACATACATACCCATTTTTCATGTAAGTACCCCCCCCCCCCCCCCCGGGAAGGGAAACTATCAGCCGTTATAGTTCACCACAAAATTTTGGCGCGCGCTCATTGGTCAAAAGCGATCACGTGACGTGATAGTTGTCGTCCGTATATTTAACAATTAGACCCGCAGCCCGAATGGGCTTCGAGTCAATAGCCCATGAGGCGCAGCCGAATGGGCTATTTAACTCCTAGCCCATGAGGGCGAGAGGTCTAATTGTTTTAGTATAAACTAACTAGTCGGACAGTAGAAAATAATAGATAGAAACAAATTGAAGTTGAAAAATGTTATTATTTCATGAATATACGTGCGGTTTTTCTCAACCATGGGCTATCACAAATAGACCTATAGTAGGGTAGCCAATCAGAATGCAGGATTTGTAATAGTCCACTTGTTGGTTTATACTATCAGGCGATAGTGCCCGCTGAGCACGAAAGACAATTTTGTGTTGAACAATAACGCAAATAGACTGTGTCTGTCTCGGACCTATCGAATGATAGTTTCCCTTGGAAATTTGATGTTCTTAAAACTAGCATATATAAGCCCTCGAACTTCGTTCTTGGGCTTCTATTTGTTTTAAGAGGGCGGAGGAACAGAACAGGGAGGAGGGAGAATTGGCAAAAAAAATCAGGGAGGAGGGAGAAATGTCCAGAAAAACTAGGGAGGAGGAAGAATTTAGCAGACAGGGAGGAGGGAGAAAATGGCATCTACATACATGCTCTAGAGAGAAATTTTAAAACTCACTAGGGAGGAGGGAGAAATGTCGGAAAAACATTAGGGAGGAGTGAGATTTCACTACCCGTTCCTCTCCACTCTTTTAAGAACGTCAAATTTCCGCGGGCAACTATCAGCTGATAGTTCCTCGACGGACACAGTCTATTTGTATAATAGAAACTTCGAGCTCATAGTCTAATTGTTAAATAGAAACACGACTTTCAACCGTACCAATCAGAGCGTGTATTTTCTGTGGGTTTTCTGATTGGTCTGTGCAGTCTGATTGGTCAATAGACAGCCTGCTAGACAGACGGGGACGGGAATCTCTGTCTAGCAGGTAGTCAATAGATATCTGATATTGGGGAACAGCTGCAGAGATGACGTCACAACAGTCACACCACTCAACTGCGTGTCTTTAACTCGTCATGTTATGACGTCATGAAACAGTCGCACAATAAAATAACATCTATTTGTTATGGGTTCCTGGTTTTAGCATCCTCGATTTTGTGCTTACACTTGACACTATTTTGCATTGCTTGTCATTGACCCACCTTTTCTTCTCAAATAAGACCTGATGACTTTCCATTGAATTTAGAGCTGTAGATGCAGAATTTTAAGGACTCTGAGGAAGGCTTTGTAAGCTGGCGTTGCTTAGTAACGATCGACTGCTTTTAAATTTCAAAGCCGGGAAGTCAAGAATCACACGGCTGCTGAGCAGCATCAAATAAAAGATGCTTCGAGAATTAAAAAATACAGCAAATTTCATTGTCATAAATACATCGCCAATATTCATAATTCAATAGTTTTGTCCATCGAATTCCAAACTCTACAGACTGGCTCAGCCTGTTGGTGATGGCTAACGTTTGTAAGAGGTTCTTTGAAACGTTTAATCATTTATTTCGTACTGATAATGATTGTAATCATATTAATATTATCAGGTCAATGTGTACTGAAAGCAGAGCGCAATATAAATATCAACTGACCAAAGCTCCAGGGTGACACCAGGAGAATGGGTCCAATGATAATTACTTGAAATCTATTTATAACCGATTAACAGGACACAGCCTGGTTATTTTAAGGAACGATATGGACACCTGATTGGCGTGAAGTGGCGTTATTGTGCTAAGTAACGGTTTATAACGATGCTATGAGGAGCCAGGGGATATAAACAATGGTAACTATAACCTGCAGGAGTATCAGGCCTTCAAGAAGAGAAAGTAGAGAAAAGAAAGCCTTCCTTTCCTTCTTCCCCCTCCTTTCTTTTCCCCTCTACCATCCCCCCCCCCGCCATAGGCCTGATACTCGGGTCGGGTAATGGGAACTATATAACGAAGGACATCGCGTGTTGTGAAACTATAAAGGAATAGATTTCAAATAATTATCATGGGGCACAGGGATTCGTTCTCTTACCTCACTCTCTCTTGGCGACACTTAATTATTATTCCAACAAGGTGTTGAGTAAACAGGAAACCGTTTGCTTAGGATATCATTAATTTTTAAGCAGACATATATTTCCTCTGTTTATGAATAACGTATGCTGTGGAGTATTTGCATAAACCTTTATTTTCACCGACGGAGCCGAGCTTGTGTTTTGAAAACTCGCACAAAACGTACATCTGTTTAATTTCAGAGCAGTTAATAAAAAGGGATATAGAATCGGTAAAACGACCGTACAATAATTACCAGAAAGAGTGGGCCGAATGAAAAAAAAATGGACTGTAAACTGTCAGAGAAAGAAAACATGTAGGCATGTTCTATTCCTTTTTGTTTGTATTCATCTTCACACCAGTCTCTAAATAAAATCTTGTAGTAAAACTTTATAATAAAATACTCACCTTAGGACAACTGAGCTCCATTGTGACATATCCATCCTCCGTGTTAAACACCTCTTTCACTGGTTTACCGGGATTCTCTCTACATAGATTGGAATTACACAATTCCTTGTAGCGCTCTTTAATCTTCTTGGTGAGTTCATCGTCATCATCAGTAATGTCGGTATGAACTGCCGTTACACTCACTCTGAGCACGAAACTGATGACGAAAATCTTAGAGCTCAGAATATGCATTTTTGAAATTGCAAAACGTAGCTAACCGTGCATTCTCTGAACACAGTCAGAAGCGGATCAGTTCTAATGTTTATACCAGCTTTATTACCAAAATAGCTATTTTCCTGAACAACCGGACCACAGCTATACACACGATCATATCACTGCAGTCCGATTGGATAAGAGAGATATTAATGACAACAATAATGAAATTAAACGCGGGACTGATCCCGTTTCCGTCCATTAGAGCCACTGGTTGGAGTGGGATGGAGGAGTGGCATTCATTTATTATGAATGATTACCATGAAGTTTGTAGACACTGGAAAACTGCCGAATTTTTTTAAAAGTTGATACGCCATAGTAGGGGCGTAGGGAGGTCTGACCTTTGGAGCAGGGGGGGGGGGGGGGGGGGGGTTGGTTGCAAAATGATGAATTAGAGTGTCATACGAGTTTGCCGGAAACAGTCACGTGCTGATCACTTATTGAACTCGTGATCCCATGGGAAAAGCTTTACTGGATGACCAATCATCTTCAAAAAAGGCGCTGTACTGTATTACTCAATTTCAAGCACTGGACTACATGTAATTGCATAAATAGGAGTTATATATTGAAAAATAACACTAAAATTAGAAAGTTTACCGAGTTTGAGAATGTTTGGATCAATACGAACTCAAAAGCAAGCCATCCCCAAAGCTAATACATTCTCATTTATTCTCCCAGTTTTGGAAATCTCGCTACATTCTTATTATCAAACCTCAAACTCAGTAACCTTACTAATTTTTGTGATGGGATTCATTTTAATCAGATTAAATGTTTACACTCAGTTCCAGTCCCTTCCTCAACTCCAAAATGGCTAATAAATATTCATATACATCTACAGTACATGTACCTTCCAGTCTAGCCATGAAATAACATATACATTACGACATGTATTCATTTATGAGTTAGGCTTATTTCTTTCTCCAAATGTGCATGAATATTGCTAATACATGTAAAAGTGTTTTTATATTTAAAATTACCAGTATCCAATACGAAAATGAATTAATTAGCAGCTAGGATATAAACATTCACAGTTGAATATAATAAACATTGTACAACTTTTTTGCAGTCTTTTTGCAATCGAAGGGCAGTGTGCAAAAAGGGCATAAGCGTTTCCTGATCAGATTCTAAATTCTCCTTTAATTTCTTTGTTTTCCAAGGGAGAATTTAGAATGTGATCAAGAGTCACTTACGCCCTTTTTGCACACAACCCTTCAATTATAAAGATCACAGTCCTTGTCACATCCCATTTGCATCTTCCATTCCTTCACATACAGCTTCCAACTCATTATGTTCATCAGTAACACATTCCAACTCGTTATGTTCCTACACAGCTTCTAACCCATTGTTCTTTGCAGTTCTTTTCATCAGCAGATTATTGCCAGGGTTTCTACTTTGGAGGTTTTATTTTATCTTGTTGTGAGTTGTAGATACTCCATTACATGTCTTGTGTAGGCTGGTAAAAATGCATATGTTGTGTACAATGACATTCCCAGTATGGAGATCACTGTCACATCTAATATTCCAGAGTTAAGGAAATCTCATCCTTAAAGTGCACTTAAAGAATGCCAATCAGGATTAATGCTTTGCAAGCTTGAACAATAGAAAACCGTTACAATCACCATGTACGAAAATGGCAACTGTTTTCTATTGTTCAAATGTAAATACGGACTTGCAAAGCATTAATCCTGATTGGCATTCTTTAGTGTTGAATGGTAGGATATTTCTTGATTTGAGCATTGCATATACGAGTTATAAAACAAAGTCAACTATCTACATGAGAAACCACAAACGTGGCTCAGAGGGGGGGGGGGGGGGGGTGACCTTCCTCCCCAAGGCATTTGGTTCACAAGGTAGGGTGACCTGGGGGTGAGCCAACTTTTTCTCATATATTAAACACTTTGGCTCGCCTAACCGGGCCAACTCAGGACACACAGAGCATGCGCAATCCAATATTACATGCCCAGACTCGCTCAAGACAAAGTTGTCTCGGGCTCCCAGAACAACTTTTCTTCCATATAAATGCTCGGTAATGTTGGCTCGCGCAGGAGGGGGAGGATGACCTGTGTCCCGAGCCAACTTTTCTTCATATAAACAGGGCCTTATAGAGGTTTATATCTCAACAATTGTAATGTACACTTAACGTTGAATGGCAGAATATTACTTCATTTGAGTGTTGTTGAGTTATAGTTAACAAATCGCATCATTGAAATGACGTCATAAAATGTTCAAAACTCAAGTGGAACAACGAGTTCAGTTGTGCCTTCTATCTTGGTGCAGAATTTACAGGATGATCAGCGTGTTAATCACTATACAGACTTTGTGTCATGCAATACAAATGCAGTTCAAAGAATATTACAAAAGCTTGATGCAAACAAGACTTCTGGGGTAGACATAATTCCAGCTCGCCTGTTGAAGGAGACAGCCCACATGTCTGCTGTTCCACTTACTACACTTTACAATTTGTCATTCAAGCATAGTCAAGTTCCTAAATTATGGAAACATGCCAATGTTACTCCCATTCATAAGGACGGTGATCGAGAGCCAGTTGAACATTACAGAGGCATTTCGCTATTAACCATCACAGGGAAATGTCAAGAGAGAATAATTTACAATGCAATTTACGGGCAAGTCATTGAGTTTATCCACAGTTCCCACCATGGATTCCTAAGGGGTAGATCCTGTACAACACAGCTTCTCTTGGTACATCATGACTGGTCTAAAGCCCTTGACAACAGTGGACAAGTTGATGTGGTGTTTATTGATTTTGCTAAGGCCTTTGACCTTGTGAATCACACCATTCTCCTGACTAAGCTATACAAGTACGGAGTTCGTGGTAGCCTATTGGATTGGTGCAGAGACTATCTTACTGACCGTCAGCAGAGAGTCGTGGTAAAAGGGGAAGTTTCTGATTGGCTAACAATTACCTCTGGTTCTTTGTTGGGACCACTATTTTTTATAGTTTATATTAATGATTTACCGGGGGTAATTAGTAAGGATAGTTCAATTGCTTTATATGCAGATGATAGCAAATTGTATAGGATTATTAATACTCCAGAGGATATGTCATCTTTTCAGGGTGACCTGGATAAGATTTCTGATTGGTGTAAGGAGAATAAAATGAAAGTTAACACTAAGAAATGTAAGATCATGAGAATCACTAGGAAAAAGAGTCCTCTCATTAGGGATTATCACATAAATGGTCAAAGTCTGGAAAGTGTACATATATATAAGGACTTAGGTTTGTTTACTAGCTCTAATTTATCATGGAATTCACACATAGATTCTATAACTGCCAAGGCTAATAAGATTATTGGACTGGTGAAAAGAACTTGTATGGATATTAAGGACGTTACTACATTAAGAACACTATATTGTAGTCTCATTAAACCATTACTCGAATATTCATGTGAGACTTGGAATCCACATACACAACGTAATATTAATAGATTAGAGGCAATTCAGAGGAGGGCAACTAAGTTTATCCTAAAGTCTGGTGAAGATTATAATACTAGATTAAGTCAATTAAGTTTACAAAGTCTATCTAATAGGAGATTTACAAGGGATGTAGTATTTTTATATAATTTAATTAATGGGCATTATAACATAGATATTTCTGATAAGCTTTTATTCTGTAAAGATCGTAACGTAGGTTATAATTTAAGAAAAAATGACTCTCTTGACCTTGTCAGTATGTATAGTAGAACTAATAGTTTTAAATATAGCTATTTTATCCGCATTATCAATGAATGGAACAGTCTACCAAATGATATAAAAGAAGCTATTAGTATTTCTAGTTTTAACAGGCCTTCTGATATTTCGCGCGGGTGCGGGCCCGCGAAATTTAGGTAAATCCGCGAAATCCCGCGAAATTTAGGTAAATCCGCGAAATCCCGCGAAATTCACTAAAGTCTGCGAAATCCCGCGTAATTTGCCAGAATTTTGCAAAAAGTCCGTGAAATCATGCGGAATTTGCCAGGAATTTTGCAAAATACATACCATTGAACTACAATAAACGCTTGTCACAGTTATTGAGGTCATTTTTATGCCATAAAGTCCAAATGTGTCGGGAAATTGCCTTCAAAACCGATTCAAAATCAATCGAGTACGTTGCTGCGACAAAAAACTGCAAGGCGTTCCAAGTGTAATACCGCGGAGAACTGGGCGCTAAAAGCGATACTGCAAGGCGTTCCAAGATTGGATTACCGCGGAGAACTGATTTAAAACTCAGCAATGTAGTATTTCTCAAGTATGTAGTCTTTACCGCATGCGGCGGCTTTAAAGTTTCAAAAGTATGGAGAAGTTTCTGACCAAAAAGAAGGACAGCCACACTGCCCTGAAGACCAAAGCATATGATCGGTTACGAAGCTATCCCAAAGGAACTCTTCACGTCGACGATGGCCTCCTATTCTGCTCAACGTTCGTTGCGAAGTTCAAAAGTTCAGCGGAAAGTTCAGAATTTCCGAACAAACTTGGGAACATTTTCGTCAAAAGTTATGTGAAATGAAATGTAAACCATTTTATTTGTACATATTTTCCGCGTGTCTAAGCACCTTTTGGACAGTTAACGTTACAGCTAACACGAATTGGACGTGTGCATTTCCTTGCATTACCTAGCGTTTGTTTAGTGAGATAGGCATTATTATTAGTATTACTAAAACTTAGCAAATGAACACTCTTTGCTGTGTGCCCTTTAGAAAACAGTTTTGGTTTAGTTCTAAACGCATATACTGGTGTGGTAGATAGGTGTGGTAGATCCAAACGTATTTCATTACAAGACAACCAATTTTCCACAGCTTGTCAGCGATTTTTATTGCTATGTTTCTACTTACACATTCTAGTACGACGCATGTTGTACAGGTTGGGTTATTTTTTAAACGTGAGAACGTAATGTTATTTGACGTTTTCAGACCGAATAGTAGAAGAACGTGAAAGTATGCTGCTTTTCTATTTGCAACCTGTTGATGTAAATGATCAATAGAAGGAATCAATAAATACATGATGTTTTTGAAAACTGCGTGTAGTCATTTTCGGCTGAAGCGGCAATTTTTACATTTGTAGAGCAACGACTGTTTCTGCTGAATATAGATTGCATTCGTTCCCCGTAAAATTAACTTTTTACACGCAAAATGTGTATCACAAAAGCGCCAATATTCTATACTATAGATACGTTCGCAAAAATAGCAAAAGAACGGCGAGAAAAGTTTATTTTCGTGAAATTAAGCACAGAAATTTTCCGCGAAATCGCCGATTTTTTCCGCGAAATTCCCGCGAAATACACCTTAAAATCCCGCGAAATTCGGATTTTTTCCCCGCGAAATATCAGAAGGCCAGTTTTAAGCACAAAGTTATGTCATTTCTTAGTAATACTTAGTTTTATATTTAGTATATAAAGTCAACTTTTTGATATATTTTAGAATTTTAGCTAGTTTTATATTATATATTATTTATTTTATGGATTTTTCTCATATTATATTGTAGTTACTGGGGAGCACCCTTGTATGGTGTCAAGGGCGCTTTTTGGATGTTTCCCTCTCCACTCTTTATTTAGTGTATATATTATTTGTTTGTTATTTCATTTATGGAGAAAACTGTAATAAAAACTTCTGAGCTCTGAGAGAAAGTACAAGCGTTTATGAACTTGGACAAAAGATTTTCTAATTATTTTTTGTATTTTTCAAAAAAAGTTTTTTTCCTAAATTCAAGCTTCAAAACTTGGGGTGCGGCTTATCTACGGGTGCGGCTTATACACGGGTAAATATGGTAGTCATAAAGTCTGAACCATAGGCAAACCACAATAATAAAGTGAAAACTATAGTAAAACATGTTTACATATTGTTTGTGAAGTGAAAACAAGAATAATACGTGTTTTACATACTTTTTGTGAATGTCATTTGTTTACCCTCCCTCCCCTCCCCCCTACTTTTAAGAGTGCTCAATTCAAATTCAAACAATATTTGAATTGAGCAGTCTTAAAAGTAGGGGGAGGGGACGGAGGGTAAAAAAATGACAAATTCACAAAAAGTAGATAAAACACGTTTTATTCTTGTTTTCACTTCACAGACAATATTTAAACATGTTTTACTATAGTTTTCACTTCATTATTGTGGTTTGTCGATGTTTGAGCCACAAATTTGCCAAAACTTTCTCTACTCAAGAGAAAACTTACAGTTTGCCAAATGGCACACTACTGAGAAGTTTGACTCACCGATCAACTTCTCCTAGTAATTAAATGCTTGTGAAATCCTCATTTTCTTGTTTTTGGAAGCGAAGTTAACAGCCATTTGAATTCACAAACCTCGCCGTGAAAGCACTTTGCAAAGCTACCATGGCTTGCAAGTGATGTCATTTTCATTGTCCGTACTTAAATTGCATATAGTGGAGGGCCAATCAGAAAGCGAGAAAATTGGATGTTGTTGTAAAAAGGTTTATGTTACATGTAGTTTATATATCAGTACTCCAAAATGCTAAATTGAATATGCAGTATCCAGGGTAATAAATCGCCCAAAAATGCTGAAATTACAACCACACTCAGCCCATGAAGAAGTATAGACACACCCTGTAAGTTTTGTTGATTTTTATGCTATATTAGCACTAAAAAATTGCATATGAACTAACAAAATTAGCCTCCTCCGCAGGCATCTCTTGTGTACCGGAAAGAAAGAAAACCGAAATTGGGTTCCCTGGGTTCCCTGTGGCAAGGGAGAAGAGACTGAGGCGAAGAAGGGGGGAGGGGAAGGGGGGAGAAAGGAAGAAAGAGATGCCTGCCAAATATGAAGGGTATTAGCATGCTCCGTGCATATATTACTGCGCATATCCAAAAGCTACACAGCCTAGGAGGGGCAGTGGAAAATGTCACGTTTGTAAACAGGGGACCAGCAGTAAGTAGGAAATTGTTACATGTGTGTGAAAATGACGGCGTTTGAAGTCGAAGCACACCACCGAGAGCTGATCACGAAAATGGCTTTGATACCACCATTAGATGAGGCCAATATATCAAAATTTACTATAAGATTTGGCAAAATGGAGTTTAAAGATATCGAAGCGAGTTCAAGTATTGAAGCTGCCATGAAGTTTTCGTTGCTTTTTGAGTTCAAAAATAGCATTGAGATTGAGGTATCTGAGTGTGCATCGTGTAGGTATGTTTATCAAGTTGACTCAATGAGACGAAATGAGCCAGAGCTTGTATTCACGGAGACAAATATGCAGAACGAAACGACTGGTGCTTTGACGGTCACGAACAGAACTTGGAGAATGAATTGACTACGAGTACGAACACTGAAGCCGTCGATGAACTATTTGACAGAACTTTGAAGCAGTTCTTCGGATTTGATGGTTTTTTACCATTACAGAGAGAAACGATTTCGTCAATATTGAAAGGAGAAAATGTTCTGACTGTCTCCCCGCTTCCCCTCCCCCCTTCTTCGCCTCAGTCTCTTCTCCCTTGCCACAGGGAACCCAGTGAACCCAATTTCGGTTTTCTTTCTTTCCGGTACACAAGAGATACCTGTGGAGGAGGCTATAACAAAATAATATTGGCATTTTATAGAGTAGAGCTTGGGTTACCTGTGGAAAGATCAGACCAATTAAGACCTGAACACGTATTTTTGTCACATTGAATACTATGAATACGACGAACAAATGGATCAAAAACTATTATGTAATAAATCAAAGCAATTCGTAGCATTGTGAAATAGACTGTTGCCTGTTGCAGTGTTGGTCGTACAAAATGTATATATAATTATTAGGAGTGGTCAAAACACACAAATAATAAGTTAAATACGGGCACAAATAATCCCAAAATCAGAACAAAAGGATACTAAATATAGTCCTTTCCCATGGCTCCAACATGTATATTCCTGTAGTTAGCTGGTATTGGTAAATCTTCAAGTCAATCCATTCCTTCGCCTTCTCAAACATGGCGTCGCCTGGCCAGCTTCGATCGAAATGAGGACTTCACTTCCGGTTGTCTTACAAAGTTCCCGGATGAAATATATTTTTCTTCCGGTAAGTACACGCCCGCAAAAATACGAGTCAGCTGTCTCGCCCTTTGGAGTAAACGAAAATGTAAAGTCTAAAGATGTCGGATTTTTTCCAGGACGAAGACGAAATCGCGTCTTCTAGTTCTACCTCATCTTTATCCCCTCAATATGAAACGTGCCCTCTGTGCCTTGGTAGAACTAAATTACCTACTTGTGAAATCTGTGTTAGAGCTGGAAATTTTAGCCATTCAAAAAGAAATCACCCCGAAAGGTAACTCAAATTTTGTACATTAATATTTTTATGGATCGATCGATTGTTTTGTACATTTCTCAAATAAATTGAAGCTCAAGTAGAAGCTGAAAAAAAGTATCATTCTCTAATCAACAGTTATTGTGAAAAAGTTAAAAAGCTGGAAGACTTGAAACGAGTCAAAGAAGCGTTTCAAACGAGGTATTTATATTATTTTTAACTGAAAAATATGTTATTAAAATGTTGCTTACCGCAGTTGTTTCCCAAAATATTTCAATAATAATCTGTATTGACATTTCAAATAAATATATCAAATGTGAAATATCTAGATCTTTCTAAAAAAAATCATTAGTTAATGTATTTACATGTACCTGCAATTCAGTTAATCAAATTTTCAGTGACAAATAACAAATGTTAATGTTATTGAAAAGTTTACCAATTCTCTACCTTGGACTCGGGAATTGAACCTCATACATGTAGTTAATAAATTATAAATGCTACTTTTCATTAAGTGGCAGTCTTGTTTTATAGTAATAACGCACCTATCAATGGCATTCAAGGGACAACACTCTTGGGACAACACCTTTGGTCAAAAGTATCAAAATCCCCCTCCTCACTGCCCTATCTTCTTTACTTTAATACCAAAAAACAGCCCTCCCTGGGGCAGGAATACTATGTCAAAATCCTCTCCCTCGGGGTAACCAAGTAGGTCAATTTAGTACTCAAGTCCCCACCCCTTGCCCCGGCCCTCCCCTACAGGATTAAATTTGATAGGTGCATTAATGACATGTTTGTCTTGTCATTCTATGCCAGCGTCTAGTTGTTCAAAAAGTGGATAAGTTATATCCAGTAGATACGTGTATAAACTTATTAAACCTGGGTCTACATGGTTATTGAAAGAGAGGATAATGCTTATATCCACTACTATAAAGATGAATCCTTATATCCAGTGGATAAGTATTTAACTATCTAAACTAGCTGTCCTGATTGTTTAAAGGATGGATAATGCTAATCATTGGATAAATGCTTATCCACTGGATAGGGAGTTTGATTATTTTAACAAAATAAATGTTGATTCTGACCAACCTGTATTTTTGCATGCCAACCTCAATCTTTTTATTGCTATTTTCCAAGACTTGAAACAGATAAAATAAACATCAATTAAAATATGAAACATATTAAATCAATGAGAAGTATGTTTAACGAACCTCTATATAACGATGTCCTCGGTATAACAAACGATATTCTTCAGCCCGGCAAAATTACAAGTAAAATGTATGTAACAGAACCTCAATATAACGAACCTCGATATAACGAAATCCTCGTTATAACGAACACAATCCGGCAGCCCAAACATAAAATCTACCCCGATATAACGAATAAACGTCAACATGCGACAAAAGATGAATGCGGAACAGACCAACAGCGATGAAAATCCTTTAATCCTGTAACAAGAGAACAACCTCTCAATCAACAGCTCATTAGATGTTTATATACAGTACAGACACTGGCACTATCCTCTTTGTCTCTTATTAGTTCTCATTAACTTCGTTACTTCATCACAAAACAATTATTAACTATACCTCGATATAACGAACATTTGGGTTGTTTTTCCGAAAATTCGTTATAGCGAGGTTTTCGATTTAACGAACCCTCGTTATAACGAACCAATTTCCCCAGTCCCTTGGCACTTCGTTAAATCGAGGTTCCACTGTATATATATATATATATATATATATATATATGTAGAATATAGAAAGAAAGACAACACACAACTCCTCACAGGTCCTTATAAAAAATATATTAAAAACGTTTCGGCACTTCGGCCTTCATCAGTTAAAAAGTTTAGAAGGTTGAAGTGCCGAAACGTTTTTAATATATTTTTTATAAGGACCTGTGAGGAGTTGTGTGTTGTCTTTCTTTCTATATTCTACATATTTATTCAAGACAACCACTAGGAATCCTTGGATCCTCCTACTGGAAGTTCATCGTTTGGTAATACCACAATCTTTATACTTCTCTCTATATATATATATATAATTATTTTCTGACCAACATGTACATACAACATGTACCTACTGACTTGGATTTGTTTGGGGAATGAGCTCATTACCAGAAACACAATTAACATTTATTTTGTTTGGGCTACTGATTTTCCAGTTGATATTTTATTATAATTGTAGGTGTTAATTCTGACTCTCTCATCCACACTCGTTCGTAAGGCATGGCTGACATGCTATGGCAATTTTTTTATGAAGAGAGATTTATGTTCAAGAAATTTATCTACATGTATCTAGTGGGTACTGTATATAGTGACTAATGTCCACCCCTTGAACAACTGGCACATGGCTAATACTAATTTGATCCACTAGATAGGGATTTACATGTGTATGTAATAGAAGTTATAACTTTGTCACTGTCTTATTCTTGCAATTCATGTAAAAATATCCTGATCATGTTCAAAGGATTTTATAGTATATATATTTAATATGTATATTATATCTCTTATTATATCTCCTTAATTATGTAATTCATAGAGTTATTGAAGTAATAAGGAGCAGAGAAGCATTACAGAAACTGGTAAGTTTTTTCTGATTCAGAAATGATTGATGCTCCCTAATTCTTCCTGAAAATGCTGTCCAAACTAGACAATCAATAAATGTATTATTGATCTCTCTAATGTTAAACAAATGTTAATTGTCTAAGACTCACTCTAGTATAAAGCAGTGTTGTACCTCACTGATCCCAGTCCTTTGATCAGAGTGAACATATGCTATCCACCAGATAATTTGCACCTTACATGTACGTGTATATCCAGTTCACATTAAAATAAGTATTAATTAACAAATACATGTATAACAGAACTAGTTTTATACAATCATGTAGTTATTTTATCCACAGAATATGTATTTATCCAGTGGTTACAATGTAGCATTATTCATTATAATTCTTAAAATTGAACAATTAACCAGGGCCTAGCTGGTTAATTTAGCAGATGTATGAGATCTTTGAGCATAAATTGATGGCTTTCAAATTTAAAGGTTCCATAATTGTGTACATTAGATCTGTAGCCATTAATAAATTGCTTCCCAATTTAACAGTGTGCAGTTGGGAAGAATATCCATTCCAGCTTACATGAAACATTAAATAAATGTAACAGTTGTATTTTAAATTTAAGACAATCAATCTTGATGAGATTATATAAGTTGTCACATTGTGATTCATAGGAATTATGCTAATGAGTTTTAGTTTTAATAAGTGTGTGCCTTTAATTGTAAGCAAATCTCTTGCTAAATAACTAAATAAATTGTGCACGTGCAGTTGAGTTGCACATGCATATGTAACAGGAAATGTAATGCGTGCATGCATGCAGACGTAATTACGAAATAAATACTGCACATGCAGATGAGTTGCACACGCATATGTAATGAAAAGGTGAGGTCATACATAGTCAACAGAAAGAACATGATGCATATGCGTGCATGCGGAGATGTAATGGCAATTAAAGTTGGAAATTGAATATTTTACACATTATGGCAAAACCATTATAATTATACTTGATCATTGAGATAATTTAGAAAATCACAAATTCCCATAAACAGAGGATTGAATGTAAAGGACAGGATGGTATTAAATAACCAAACAAAATCGAGCACCTGATTCAGGACTTGAGAACCTCACATGTTCTGCACGCTGGTGCATGGTCGGGCAGGCGGTTGGGCTGTTGGGCAAGAACATGTTGCTAAAATTTCACTCTCATGCTATATGTATGGTGCTCCGCTCGCACGTGGGCCTTTGGCTCACGCGGGTCAGCTCCGCTAATATAACTAATTAATAAATAATGATAAAGTTACATGTTTTTCATCTTCCTAATCCTCCAGAAGCATGCCTGTGGCAATTATGGTGGGCTAGCCTGCATAGTGGCACAAAGGAGGGGAGGAGAGGGGGAGGAAAAGAAAAGGGAAGAATTAAGGGAAGGAAGCACTTGCAATAGAACCTCCCAAAAGCTGTTCCACCCCCAATTAAATAATCAGTCTCATCTGTCAAAACTGTCCAATCATATTGAGTCAACAATCTGTTGTACAACATTTACAGTTACTGTCAAAACACAGGAAAACTCTTCCCAAAACCTGTTGGCAAAACAGCCACCAAAAGTTGACACTGACAATAAGGCTTGTCACTGCTCATTTTTAGTGACAAAACTGCTCCTTCTCAAAGATGACAGACTAAATTAAAATAACTTTCAAGAGTCAAATTCTTCTTGATCTCAGTTCTGGCACATCAAATTTCATTTGATTGACAGTTTAGTGCCCTCAGCCAATCAGAATTTTCTGTGGTTTCTGAGTACAGAAATAAACGAAAAATCAATAGTCCTGTTAATGCAGGCCTGCACTCCCTTCTCTTCTTCTTCTTCAGTCCCCCTCTTCCCCCCCCCCCCCCCCCCCCCCCAACCCCCCAACCTCTCCCTTGTGCTGCCAGGTTTTAAAGGGTGGGCATGCAGATGACTACGGTACATATAATTCCAAAGTTTTTCATACAGGGTTCAGCTAGGATTTTTGTATCGGACAATGCACAATATTAAATATCATCTGACTGGTATACACATTTGTTAATTTCGCTTGTATGACAATCAAATGTAGTTTCATATTAATAATGCGCTTTGCAATTTTTGTAAGTTTTTTTGATTAGATATGAATTTAGTACTAGATTGTGTTGTAGGAATGTAGTGAATGTTGTGTATAAACTGATCCATTGTCCCTGCTGCAGTACTACCTGGCCTGGCAATGGCTGTAATAATTATACACTCCATGTACTTGTAGTCTGTGGCTTGATTGTATTGTCAATGAATGTGTACATGTAGGTTTAGAATATAATAGAAATGAATACAATTACAAGTATTAAAGGAATATAGGCTCACAGAACTGTAAAAGCTGATCTGGCTTCAATGTTGCTTCATAATAATTATATATAATTCTGAAATAGCTCATTCTCCCCATGAGAACCTCAGATTCTGGATTAATTGAAGGGATGTGTGCAATAAGGGTGTAAGTAACTCCTGATCATGTTCTAAATTCTCCCTTAGAAAATAAAATTTGAAGGAGAATTTAGAATGTGATCAGGAGACTCGCTTGCACCATTGTTGCACACAGCCTTCAATTCTTCATTGTTATTGTAATTGTTCAGCAGTATATGTGATTATTGAACATTAATTTTTTAACATCTTTTTGTTATAATAATTGTTATTAGAGTGATGAAGTGCTATTGAAAAGAGAAAGAATGATGTGTTTACAAGAAGTGGTGGGACATGCTCAGGACAATTTGAAGCAAGGTACAGCAGTTATAAAATGAGGAAAATAAAATCCTATTCAAATAGCTATAATTTGCATAAATTGAGAATTTATAGTTATAATGATTTGCTCCAAAGATATATTACATTTTGTAGCTAATTAGCTTTAAAACATTATAATAAGGGAAGAGGTCAAAACAATGGATTTCGAATGGGACCCAATTTTGTCAGGGGAGGTGGTGGGTGGCGGGTAATACCCCCTACCCCTTTCTTTGAGGGTGATTTTCTCGCGTTGTAAAATAGGGATACCTGATTTTATTGCAGATTCACGTTTTTCTCTTCCTGTAGAAACTAGAAATATAGTTATTTCTTTAATAAGTATTTTATTCAAGAAGATATTTGTGGTCAAAAATATAGATTTTGCCAAAATAGGTGGTGGGTTCCGGGTACAACCCCCTTTCCGTCAAAATTGGGTCCCGCCAGAGTACCATTGTTTTGACCTCTTCCCTAATTATGTGCAATTGAGAGCAGAGAAAATGATCATTTTGAAAATGAAACATTTGGGAAAAACACATGTATGTATGTTGAATAAAATGCATTTGTATTGAAGTTACAAAAAATATTGTGACTTACTCTGATGGGGCCACGTCATACTCAGGGGGGTCCCCAAAGGTAGTAGTTACAATAGGAGTCCACATTACAGTATACAAGACAGAAATGAGTTACTTCTCAAAATCAGAATAACAAAGTTCAATCAAGATCAAAGTTTTATATTGATATGTCTATGTGCACAGAGTTGGTGTATATTTCCCACGAAGTCTATAAAATCATTGATTTTTTTCTCAAAAATAATTGTTTTCCATCACCTTGACCCTTCCATGGATTCATCTGTGCTGACTCTTTTAATCTTTTAAGCTACTCCAAAGACACTTTTTCTAGTTAGACATTATTACCATCCACTAAAATGTGTTTTTTTTAGTTAAAAATGGTTAACCCTGTGTTACACTATAACGATTGAATTAAGTATTTCACGAAAAATTGTGTTAAATATCAGTTTTTATTCAATACAATGCATACCAAAGCAATGCACATGAATTCAATGAATTTTCACTTTTAATATGCTTGTTGACTAAAACCTCACTTTAACAGATTGAAATCAAGCAATATTTAGCGTGAGAATAATGTCCAACAAAGATTTTTTGGTGAGACAGAAAACAAAGTACTTTAATTCATAAGTGAAGGAAAATAATTATCACATCAACTTGCAGGCTTGATGCACATAAAATGTACTTTCCATTCAAAGCATTGGCGGAGCAAACCTAACTCCACATTCTAGAGGAAGAAAATCAGGCTAAACTACTGAATACAGGGCCACTTACCAAGGTCTACCCCAGAGCCACTGGCTCGGTGGCTCGGTAGTCATGATTATAATTAATATGCAAGTTACCTGTGGTATATATTGTTAGTGGCTCGGTGGCTCGGTGGCTCGGTAGTCGCATTGATGAGTAACTAATAATCAGATTCATTGGCACAGTGGCTCGGTGGCTCGGTAGTCATGATTATAATTAATATGCAAGTTACCTGTGGTATATATTGTTAGTGGCTCGGTGGCTCGGTGGCTCGGTAGTCGCATTGATGAGTAACTAATAATCAGATTCATTGGCACAGTGGCTCGGTGGCTCGGTAGTCATGATTATAATTAATATGCAAGTTACCTGTGGTATATATTGTTAGTGGCTCGGTGGCTCGGTAGTCGCATTGATGAGTAACTAATAATCAGATTCATTGGCACAGAGAACCTTCAAAACTCGTGCCATATTGAGGGTGCGAACCAATATGACTGAGTCATGCTGCTAATGTTTACATCAACAGATTTTAATACTCCTCCCATATTTCTAAAAGCGACGGCTGATTCAGACGGCGTACTTAATTCGTCGAACCAAATTATTTACATGTAGCGATGAGGCGCGGGAGTCTGGTTTTTAAAACTGTCAACTTTCGCGCCAAAATATTAACGCCAAAATATTAACACTTTGTATTTCTAAATCAAGAACTGCATTCCTTCTCTTTCGATGTCTAAAAGATATCAGAGTGAATTAGGGGACGGTTTGACATAATAATAAGTTATGCATTTAGTTCGGCACATGAGAAGAGCGGCATTATGCGACAGCCTCCGGTGAACCTAATTCGGCTAGAGTAGAGAATACCCGTCCACAATGAACTTGTATATTTTCACTGCTACCGCAGTCCGTCAGATAAACACAGGAAGCCTTGACCATAAGGCTTTGCGATCACTACGGGACTGCGGACTGTGGTAGCACTTAAATATATAACTTTGTCGTTCTCAAAAGATTGTAGGATTCAAAGTTGACCATAAGGCTTTGCGATCACTACGGGACTGCGGACTGCGGTAGCACTTAAATATATAACTTTGTCGTTCTCAAAAGATTGTAGGATTCAAAGTTGACCATAAGGCTTTGCGATCACTACGGGACTGCGGACTGCGGTAGCACTTAAATATATAACTTTGTCGTTCTCAAAAGATTGTAGGATTTAGGGTTTAGGGTTAGGTTAGGGTTAGGTTAGGGTTAGGGTTTAGGGTTAGGGTTAGATTGTAGGATTCAAAGTTAATTCAAATATACAATTCGTTCTCAAATGTTATAGGATTCATATTGTAGGATTCAAAGTTGACCATAAGGCTTTGCGATCACTACGGGACTGCGGACTGCGGTAGCACTTAAATATATAACTTTGTCGTTCTCAAAAGATTGTAGGATTTAGGGTTTAGGGTTAGGTTAGGGTTAGGTTAGGGTTAGGGTTTAGGGTTAGGGTTAGGGTTAGATTGTAGGATTCAAAGTTAATTCAAATATACAATTCGTTCTCAAATGTTATAGGATTCATAGTTAACCATAAGGCTTTGAGATCACTGCGGGACTGCGGTACATTTAATTTTATTAAACTCCAAAAAATGGACGGGTATTCTCTACTCGCTCCCCTAATTCATATTCTGTCGTACCAAATTAAAGGCTGCCGAACCAAACTGAGTCAGACGCCGCTCTTCTGCCGAACTTAATGCATCTGACTCAGGCCTTAGTTACCTTTTCTAAATTAGAAGGAACCTGCAGCAATACACTATACTGGGTTTCGCATTGATAGTTTAATAATTCGTAAATCATGTCTATAATACAACATATGTTTAGGTCCGGTGTTTATACTACGTTTACATCACAACTGATCAAAACATGACGGTCACCACATAAATTCTGCTAGATTTATCTTTTTTTGTTCCAAAAATTGCTAAACTGGCTTTCACATGCCTCCAAAGTCCCTCCCGTTCGAATTTACAAACTCCTTTGAGTGATTTACGGTCTCATGAAATCTTTCTTGCTAAACAAACCGTAAATGTCTACTGATGGGGATTATAAAGTTGCTTGATGTCTTTTAAAAACAAACTGAACAAGTCTTTGTCTTTGTTTGCGTAGCGCCAGATAAATTCTGCTAGATAAGATGAAAACTTATCCTTTCTTGTTCCAAAAATTGGTAAACTGGCTTTCATATGCCTCCAATGTCCCTCTTGCTTGTTAGTATGAAACCCATTCGAATTTACAAACTCCTTTGAGTGATTTACGGTCTCATGAGCGTATCCATGTTTGGATAAGTTCACATACGACTTCCAACAGTCGGAAACAATTAATGTTCCTGGCTCTATCCATTCTTGAATAATGGTTAGCAGCGTTGCTTCTGATCTATCTTCAACGGGCACCAGAAAACATTTCCTGGACTCTTCCTCAATACCACCGAACACCCATTGTCCTTCGACCCTGTGCCCACGGTGATACTTTCTTTTGCCCACTTTACTTTCGTCTATTTGAACGGTCTTTCCTGGTCCTCCAATTTTTTCACTATTTTCTAGTTGTATCACTTCGCATGTTTCCCTACAGAAACTGTCCCAGTCCACAGCAGTGTTTGGATTAAGGCGTATTTGTTTTAGTATCTGAGTCTGATCCAACCCCTGTGTCCACCAATATGTATACTTCATAATCTCCTCTAGGGTTAGATTGCTCTCCTCAAACCAGCTCCCTTTCCTTATGCTCATCGTTTGCTTGTGGCGTCGGCTTTTCGATTGCTTTCTGCACTCCCATCTGAATCCGTCAGAGCGATCTGAGCATTCTTGTAAGGACATTGCTTCTCCGCATTTCTTGCATTGCCGGTTCGAAGCAATAAACTTCTCGTCCATTAGCCAGTGTATTAAATGTTCTTTGCTGATCAGAATTTTATCTCGTAAGTCATCATATGTGCAAAACGAAGCCGCGTTGTCGAAAACAGAGTCTGTCCCAGTCAAACTTGAATCTTCATCGCGTTGATAACTTCCCCTGCTTACTCCACATTGACTCCCTACATCTTTAAAACTACTTCCACCTGCTTGAATACCAATATTTCTATAATTTTTTCTGTTCGCGCCACAGAACAACATATTTGTTCAGTCTCTTTCGGTTAATCTCCCGCACATGCAATTCATAACTAGCTAAATGCGCTTTTTTTTAAAATAGAAGTAGAGCCCCGTCCTGTGCCGACTTGTTTTCGCGCTCGTAAGTTGATCACCGATTAGCTTTGTTCTGAAAATAGAGCCGGCTGCCGACTTGTTTTCGCGCTCGTAGGTTGATCTCAATTAGCTAATTGCTTGTTTTCGCGCTCGTAAGTTGATCACAATTACCTTTGTTCTGAAAATAGAGCCGGCCTGTGCCGACTTGTTTTCGCGTTTGCAACGTTCTAAAAAGCCCGAAGAATCAACTATCTGAAATGGACTAACAACCACAATATAGTAATAGTGCTTCTAAATAAACTTTTCAAGACTCGTCGCGCTAATACTCGGCAAAGTTTATACACTCGTGTAACACTTGTTTATTCAACACCGCCGTTTATTAGAATCAACTGACTTCATAATAAACTTTGCAATTAGCTAGAGCCGGCCTGTACCGACTTGTTTTCGCGTTTGCAACGTCCTAAAAGGCCCGAAGAATCAACTATCCGAAATGGACTAGCAACCATATTAGTGATTCTTCGTTCTAAAAAGCCGAATAATCGACTACCCAAAGTCGACTAGCAAACATAATTACTAATGATTTTTCATTCATCTTTATTTCAACTGAAGTAGAGCCGGCCTGTGCCGACTTGTTTTCGCGCTCGTAAGTTGATCACAATTAGCTAATTGTTCTGAAAATAGAGCCGGCCTGTGCCGACTTGTTTTCGCGTTTGCAACGTCCTAAAAGGCCCGAAGAATCAACTATCCGAAATGGACTAGCAACCATATTAGTGATTCTTCGTTCTAAAAAGCCGAATAATCGACTACCCAAAGTCGACTAGCAAACATAATTACTAATGATTTTTCATTCATCTTTATTTCAACTGAAGTAGAGCCGGCCTGTGCCGACTTGTTTTCGCGCTCGTAAGTTGATCACAATTAGCTAATTGTTCTGAAAATAGAGCCGGCCTGTGCCGATTTGTTTTCGCGCTCGTAAGTTGGTCACAATCGGCTTTGTTTTGAAAAGAGCCGGTTCATGATCACGATCTAATTATGTCTACGAAACCTGTCACAGTTAACTATTGTTTGCAGATCAATAAACAAATAAATATATCACTTTACTATTGTTTGTTTGTTTGCATTTGTTTTTTCAAGTTTTACCTTGTCCTATATTGTCGTCTCTCATTCCATCGATATAGTCTGTACTGACGCTACTCCTGAAAATGACTAATAATCCTTACACAAAGATCTCAAGGCAAAGTGAGTCCACCTGGGCTTCATTTCATCAAAGAGTGTCTGCTTTGAACTTTGACTACTCTTCTCTCTTTCCTAGAGAAGTTTATGATTTTCTGGACAATAAGGCAAAATCAGTGGGAAGTTCCATCGGCTATCTAGTTCCTTCCATATTGACGTCAACCGCCTTCGCGCTTGGAAGTCATGGAGCCCAACTTCAAATAGGAACTCACCTACAGCCTATCAACTTGTTCATGATGTTCGTTGGTCACCCAGGAACTGGAAAATCGCCCGCAATAGAAAAGATCAGTGGCCCACTCCGTGAATGCGAAGAGATAGGTAAAGAAATTCTCATTAGCCAGGCTACATCTTCAGGACTGGTTAAGCTTCTAGCCAAACACGGCAAAGCGTTCGTAATTTCACCCGAGATATACGACTTCCTCAACAAGCTCCTGAGAAACGATGAGGAGACAGCCTCGGGCGACATCCAGTTGCTGTGTAAATTGTTCAGTGGTGAACCTGCTACCTACCATTTTGCCACCGAGTCCACAAGAGACATAGAGCCTAATACGCCGTTTTGTCTCCTTGGTGCTACCCAAATCCAGAATGCAGCAAAAGTGTTGTATCGGATGGATCAAGGGCATGGTCTCCTTGACCGATTTCTTGTTACTATACCGCTGGCACTACGACCAACCCCGGATGAGATAGACAGCGCAGTGCTTGAGCTCGACAACATGCCCTTCACGAACTTTGATACCCTCTTCGATGCTATCTTCAAGTCCCATACTAACATCACAAGAGTGTATCAACTCGATGCTCAGGCACAGTCACTTCACCGTGAAATTCAGAGTGACTTCGCAACAGAGGTTAACCAGGAAATTATCAATGGCAATGTCCCACCAAAGTCCAAGAAAACGGATCTGATACCTCGTGTTGCAGTCTGCCTATCTGTAGTGTCTCATTTTATTATGCAGAAACTTCACGGCAATGTTGATCAAGTGCCTGAACTAATTCCCGTTAACTTTTACAAGAGTGCAATGGCTCTGGTTGAGTACATGGAATCCCAAAAGGAAATGTTTTCTATCTTTCTCAAGACAATTACAGAAGTATCCAGAGAGAAAGAGAGGATCCAGCCAACATGTGCAGATATTAAGACGTCAATCCTTCTTTTTCCCGGGCCACTGGTAACATACCAGGCATTCAAGAAATATGCATTCCGGTCGATGAGATCAGTTGCGCGAAACGAGTTCGATGTCTGCGCTGACAATTTGGGGGCCTACGGGAAGCACGTTAAGGTCAGGGTTCCCCGGTGCGCCAAGTCCGTGGGAGTCTTTGTGAAGAAGTCGCCAACTGTTTGGCCATCGCCAGCACTGTGCTCTAAGGAGGACTATGAAGAGAAGAAGCATTCTCCTGTTAATGTTCTGATAACTGCGAACATTTTAACAGCACTCAGTCGTGATGGACATTACACTAGTGCCGAGTAATTACTGATAAACCGGCACCAACTCGCCGAAGCCATGTATCGGTAACTGAAATGAACACCAGCATTAGTGATTCAGTTAAGCTTTAGCACTTTACATTAGCTAGTGACAAAGTTGAATGGACAATATATTTCGTAGTTACTACATTGACTTTATTGAAACACAAACTTGCAACCCATAGAGCATGACCGCATGATTAATAAGTCAAATGATGCGAATAATTTCGCTTTAAGATATTCACTTATTGCAGTTAATTATCAATACAAATAAATTTGATTACACAGAAATATTATGGTCATGTCATAATATAAAGCGACACGCAACTTTGTCTAACTTTCAAACTGACATCGAATCGAGAATCTCTCTTATGTTTGTACTAAAAATATACACTCCAGGGTCATTGAATATTCATTTAACGGCACGACTACCGAGCCACTAAAAATATACACTCCAGGGTCATTGAATATTCATTTAACGGCACGACTACCGAGCCAACGAGCCACCGAGCCACTAAAAATATACACTCCAGGGTCATTGAATATTCATTTAACGGCACGACTACCGAGCCAACGAGCCACCGAGCCACTAAAAATATACACTCCAGGGTCACGACTACCGAGCCAACGAGCCACCGAGCCACCGAGCCACACTCCAGGGTCATTGAATATTCATTTATGATATTTCGTTCTTTTAAAGACGATGATATAGACTACCGAGCCACCGAGCCACCGAACAAAATAGATGGAGCTTCAAAAGTGGCCCTGCATTCTGTAGTTGCTCCGAAAATCAAATGAGCGTGAAGCTGCAATGTCCAATTGCTTCTTGTTGTTCACCCTAAAAGGCACCTAACAACGCACCCTAATAGCTAGGCCCCTTAACGCGCCCTAAAAGGCGCCTTGATGTGCCACAAACGCGCCGTAATAATGTATTTATATAGTTCTTTTTTTGGGGGAGCGCCGAGTGAAATCTTGTTATAAAATTTTGTGCATGAGATGCCCCCAAAAAGTAACCCTAACACCGGTGTTTTAAACTGTCTGGCTAAAACAACAACACTTCGAAATAAACCCCGCCCGCTAACACCGTTAAACTGGCTAAAAACAACGCACGCTTCGAAATAAACTCGGCCCACTAACATCGTCCTTTGCCGATGTGTTTAAACTGTCTGGCTAAAACAACAACGCTTCGAAATAAACTAACAGCCAGTTAAAACACGCTGGCAAAGGATGGTACAACAACCAACGCTTCGAATTAAACTCGGCCCATGCACTAACACCGCCTTTGCCGTGTGTAATAATAACAAACACTTTTAAACAACTCGTCCGGCTAACACCGTCTTTTACCGGTGTCTTTAAACTGGCTAAAAACAATGAACGCTTCGAAATAATCGGCTCGCGGCTAACAGCGTATTTTGGCGGTGTGTTTAAACTGTCTAAAACAACGACCGCTTCGAAATAAACTCGGCTCGCTGGCAAGAAGCAAATCAGAGACAAGCTGCCAGCTCTTTTAACTCTCCTTCTCCTTTGTTCTAGCCAGTTAAAATGTTCCAAAATGTGCTCTAAACGCGCCCTTGGAATGCATTTATGGAATTCCTTTTGTTCAAATAACGGCAAAACAACAAGAGTCAAATCGAGCTGGGCCGGACAGCTTTTTCAGGTCACGTCAGACAGGTGACTTTTGTAAATGGTTTTGAAAGGAAATCGCGCTGGGGGCCGTATGATACGGTGGCCACAAGTGAAACAATTTGCTCACGGCCAAATCAAAATGAATTACGGCAAAATCGATTCAGTCACGGCAAAATCATTTTCATTAGGCAAAATGATTTTCATCATGGCAAAATCAATTCAGGTACGGCAAAAATCATTTTCATCACGTCATAATCTGTTATTCATTTCATCACAGCAAAATCAATTCAGTTACGGCAAAATCATTTCATAACGGCAACTGAAATCATTTTCACCACGGTAAAATCAACTGGATTCAAACACTCGAAGAGGAGAAATTAATTGTGTTAACGCGCCCTAAACGCGCCTTAAAATGCTCCATTACGCGCCCTAAAAGGGCCCTCAACGTGCTCTAAAACGCGCCTAACGTGCCCTTCTTCAAATGCGTCATTCAATGGAGCCTTTTGCTTACTTGAGGGCGCGAAAGGCTCCCTTTACTTTCGTTCGATTGATGTAACGCAAATGTACACCAACTCTGTGCACATAGCCATATCTAGCATTACCCCAATGCTTTGTCACAAAATTGGATATTTGAAATTAAACTCTTTGGAAAAATAGTTGTGATGATTAAAACTTTTGCCATGGACGTTACGTAGCGTCCATGACACATAGGAGGATTTTTCTTTCTCCCGCCAGCTATATCTAAGTCATAAATGCTTTCTGAATAAGAAACAGAAAAAGTAAATAAAAGAAACAAAACAATTTTCACACCGTGAATGTAACATCCATGCCATGTACTGCTTTATTACTGAACAGGGTAAACACACAAGATAAAATTCAATTCAATTGGCCACATATAATTTAACTGTCACCATAAACCCTATACTGAGAAACACTAAGAAATTGGCTGTTTTGACTGTAACATCCATGACATCTTTTCATCATGCTCTTTCCACAAAACCTACAAATACTTCCTCATACCAAAGGGAAAAACATAAATTTGGTATCTAATTTAATTAGTTTCATTCACTTTTCACACAATGACATGTATCCATAACACTGCTTTTTTACTGAGCATGGCAAACACAAAAAATATAATAATGGTAATTATATAATTTAACTGACACCATAGTCCTAAATAGAAATACCCTTTGTTTGTTTGGTTTTTATTCCCCCATTAACTGACAAGATTTTGAAGGAACTTCTTCCTCAGTTATAAGTGCAAGAGAAAACAATATTTTCTGGCGAAATCATGCGCACAAGTCCGAGGTCCGCCATCTTGGATTTTGAAAGAGAGGTCTGGGGACAGGTGTTCGTGATAAAATACGAGTAATTGAACCATTTTGCCGGAGCTTTGGATTTGGTGGTCACCACTATCTTGGATCTTATGTCATATCGTAAAGTTCTGAAAGTAACGATCTCGTTACTTTCGGATTTAGAAGCCTTCAGGGGTTGCTACTTTCGGGTGGTCGTTACTTTCAGGGTCCAAAAAACGTTAAACTACAAGCTTACTACAGGACTTACAGACTCTACGAAAACGCCCGGGACATTGCATTTGAATCAAGGCAATTACACGGTAATTGCAGAACTTAACAGGCCAACAAACGGTATAAAGAAAAAAATACCCGTTTTAATATATATGTCGCAGTTCGTGCACAGGCGTTACATTACAGACTCGTATTGCATGCCAGTGACATTGATGTAAATAGTAACAGCTGTCGGTGATTCAGTAATAAAAAAATAATGCTTAAAAAACACTTTACGGTAAAAGGTCGTTGCTTTCGGATAGGTCGTTACTTTCGGGGGGTCGCTACTTTCGGGATTTCTTAGCAGCCCCAAATGTTATCGTTACTTTCGGTATGTTGTTACTTTGGGAACTTTACGGAGTACGCCATTTCATGGCTGCCCCTATTGTTACTGACATGCATGACAAAAGAGGGCAGTCATGAAACATCATCAGATCCAGTTATGGCGGTACCTGGGAAATTCAAAGCCAAAAATGGCTCATCCAATTTTTTCATAAACTAAAATATATTTTCTAATTTTTGTTCAACAAATTCTCAATTTAGACCATATATTACCAACAATTTAACTGCAATTTGTTTCAACAGGGAGGCTTTCCTTTAACTCTGGCAATTCATTTCTTTTAGATCTGCACTATTTAGAGTCTGTAAAGAAAGAAAATTCGCTCAAGAGAACAAGATTAAAAAGTAGTCAAGAGGAATTGAAGAAGCTTGTCAAGGAGAGAGACCATTATCTGGTAATGATAATATATAATATATGTAATATTTATACTTACTTTATAAATTATACTGTTTTACAAGGATTTCCACAACAGGCTGAGAAATATTGTATCTACATTGTACATGAACATGTAAAAATATAATAATTTAATTTAGGTGTAAATTAAATATTTTCTCTCGCGCGTGATTGGTTGAATGCGTCACGTGACCCAAAATGTTCTCTCTGCGAGCGGGAAATATCAGCGAATACACCCCCGCATATAAGTTCACATCGAAGAAAATATTTGAAGGATGATATAACAACAATAACAGCATTTTATCATTAAGCAACTGCTTAATAACACATTCTAAATTCTCCCTTAAATTTTTTTTAACAAACATTTTGGACTTCACTAGATCATACCTGTCACATTAGATCACTAGATCATTCCTGAGTGTCATTAAATCATGCATACAGGCCTGTTACACTGTTCTTGCACAAATATCTACTTCTTCAGTTGGTTTTATAATATTAATTATGGGAGCATCGTTAATAAGTGATCTCAGTATGCGTTATTTAAAGATTAGAGACTGGCACGTGTGTTTTATTGACAAATACAATACGCTGACTGTACGATGAACGAAAAAAGACTCTGACTCTGAATTTCTAATGAGACCTGAAACAACCATGGGGGCTGATCAAAGCCAGGTCCCGGCTAATCCACAGATCGAATTGGAATTTAGCGTGTTGGTTTTTGCGGAGGGAGGAAAACCGGAGAACCCGGAGAAAAACCCTCGGAGCAAGGGCGAGATACCAACAAACTCAACTCATATATGGCGCTGTGTCCGGGATTCGAACCTGGGCCACAGAGGTGAAGCGCTTAACCACTGCACCACCCGAGCTTCTGCGTGGTATGAAGAAATTTTGAGTCATTGTACAGTCAGCATGTGCCTGTATTTGTCAATAAAACACAAAGTTTCTAACCCTACATGTATTAATATTCCAACTGAACGCACAACATGCTGTGGTCACCATTAATTAAAGCACAGTTTTGTCATTATAATTCATTATTAGCCAATTAGCTGCTTTGATTTTGTATTAAGCTTGTTCGAGCAAGAGAACCACATACATCAAATTTTATAGTATTATACATAAAACAAATAGAAGAGGGTTTCCGGGCTAGGGGAGCCGGGGTGGCGCAGTGGTTAAGCGCTTCGCCTCTCACCTCTGTGGCTCAGGTTCGATTGCTGGACGCGGCTCCATATGTGAGTTGAGTTTGTTGGTATCTCGCCCTTGCTCTGAGGGTTTTTCTCCCTTTTTCCTCCCTCCACAAAAAACAACACGCTAAATTCCAATTCGATCTGTAGGTTAGGCTGGCTTTGACAGCTCCTAATGGTTGTTTCAGGTCCCGTTAGAAATACAGAGTTTTTTTTCCAGACCTCGAGCGAATTTTAGGCGTTTTTCCTGCAAAATGCAAGTTGATTTTTATCATAATGTATTGCAAGTAGTTAGAAAAGTTAAGCACTTGCTTTCTTCTGCAAGCTGTGTATAATATGAATTTTGATTGAACGTACATAACGTCATTACAACATGTCATACAAATATTTTACAAGCACTGTTTCACTACAGTAAAATGTACCGTGAAATATTCTAATCGAAATGCAAACTTACCAAAGGATATTGTTACTTGTGCCAGGAGAAATTGAAAATGCAAGTGTGCTTTGATTTTAGCATGTGGTTTTTTTAGGATTCCGTATGAGTGGGACAAACTATGGCATGTCCGTAGCCTTACCATAACCATGCTGTAACTTTGTAATTTGATTGGATCAGGAAGACAGAAACAATGGGATACCATGTCAATGTCAATGCATGTCGTACGGTTAGAGCGGATTTCGTATGAGTGGAACAACTGACTACGGCATGTATGTAGCCTTACTGTGACCATGCTGTAGCCGTGTTGTACCGTATCTCTGTAATTTGATTGGATCAGCAGGACAAAAACAATAGGGAAACCATTTCAATGTCACGGCATGCCGTACGGTAACCGTGCTGTAGTCAATGCTGTAGATTGTCCCACTCATACGAAATCTGCTCTAGATGAATATACCACGTAGCCACTTCATAACATAGCTTAGGCATAGCCGCCACTTTGTGTTATTTGTTGTCCTACTTTCCAACGTGTAGCCGTAGCGCTACGCAGATATACCTAGAGTTGTGGGTATTCTGCAGTTCACAGTTTTTTTTTACAAGTGATGTGTTATTTTTATTGCCAGGCTAAGTTGTCTGAAAGTAAACAAGATTTGCTCAAGGTCCAGGATGAGTTGCGTGACGTGAGGCGGACCAGTGTGACCAGAATCCAGCAATACTTGTTTCCTATTCAGGCAATACCGGTTTATCCTGTTATGGGCACACCACCACCTCACCACACCCCAGATGACATGGAACTCTCAGAAGGTACAAGTGAGATATCCAGAATAAAAAGAGGAGAGTAGTATGTTCCCCCAACCCCCAAATCAGTTATGAAGAGAAAGCATTTTAGAGACAAGGACTTGACCCCCCGGCCCCCCCCCCCTATAAATATGACATAGCGATTATAAAATATGCAAAATATGCAAACTAGTATTATAGCAATAAGCATGCGAGATGCGGTTGACTTTGAAAAACTGTATATTGTATTTCTCAAACTCATGAATAATGAATGAGAATATTACAAAGAAGATCACAAGCATGAAGGAGTTTGGATATGTGATGAAACACTTGCATAAATTATCCAAACTTTCTTCTCCGTTTTCTCTTCAATGGTAAATTCGTTGGAGAAGCCATACAACACTGTCAGCCATGTTTTATCACATATCCAAACACCTCGAACTGAGTTTAAAAAACTCGGCTTCGCGTCGTTTTTCAAGTTCAGTTCTCAGTGTTTGGATATGTGATACAACACGGCTGAGAGTGTTGTATATATTACATATAACTGATTTGTATACAGGGTAGCTAAAGCCACTAGGGGCTCCATGGCTTTGCTTTGCTGATGCGCGAGACCCAAGCCATATATGGTTGCTACTGTAATGTAGCCTGTGTAGCAAGCGTTTCTGTTTTTTTTTGTTGCTACGCAGGCTAACTGTAATGGGAATTTGCAGATACATGTAATTTGAAAAAAAAAAACGTCAAAAATCATTGGAGACAAAACTAATAACATGCGTGCTGGAAATTTGAAACTTTTGTTAGCTCGTAACTTTGTAAGGAAAAATATAGCCGCCTAAAATTTGCAATCTTGCTTATTTTGGTGTACTCTTTCAAGCCGTTATATTAGTTTTTGCATTTGTTGAGTTTCCAGATACCTGCAAAATACTCATCGTTCCAACCTTTTTTACAGATACACACATGCACAGCTAGGGTTACACTGAATTTCTAACGGGACCTGAAACAACCATAAGAGGCTGATCAAAGCCAGGACCCAGCTAATTCACAGATCGAATTGGAATATAGCGAATTGGAATATTGGAGGGAGGAAAACCGGAGAACGCGGAGAAAAACCCTCGGAGCAATGGCGCGAGATACCAACAAATTCAACTCATATATGGTGCCACGTTCAGGAATCGAACCTGGGCCACAGAGGTGAGAGGCGAAGCGCTTAACCACTGCGCCACTCCGGCCCCCCAAGGTTAATGACCTCGATTTGATGCTATACTGAACAATTTTTCTTCTTCAAATAATTGACTTCTACTGTACTTTAGAAATTGGTTACGATATGGAAGACCAGGGAGACGAAAGTGTGGAATCAGCCCTGGCAGAGGCCACCCGCACGTCGTACGTGGAAGGCAGATGGGTGTCGCAGGAGGTTAAGATAGAGTACAGTATAGTGGATGGGTGTCTTCCTGGTAATGGTGACTACTCCGCCTACAGTGTCTGGGGTATGTTATCCTGTATGTATGTTATCCTGTAACATGAAAAACGATAGCTGAAGGGACAGAACTGAATAACTTGACGCGAGGGGTCTAAGTACGACAGCAGCGAATACAATAATGGCGGAAATCTTAACATTTTGGAAGTCATGTTTTGTGCAAAGAATAAGACTTTGATGACAAGGATAAGCTTCAAATACTCAGACCATTTCCTGCAGAAACTAAGAAATACCTATGTTTTGAACAATGTAGTTTAAGTTTTCAACAGTGGGATAAAATTGCCTACAAAGCACGAGACATTGACCGCCACAAGATAGTGTTGATGGCAAAATTCCCGCCGATTTACGTGTCAGCACGCGCATGCGCACTAGTTATTCAGCTTTGTTAGCTGAAGGTGGTTTTCATTAGCCTCGAACAGCCTCATGGGAGGGAGAGAAGAAGGGAGAGCCTGCACGGACGCAGTACAAATTTCAATATCTGCGTCTAAATCTCCTATTAGTCCATTCTACAATGAAATCTATCCACGTGTAAAATTAGATGTCTAAGATGTGCCTAACCTAGTTATATCAACAAAGCCATTATTATAAAAGGTAAAAAGGTATGCATTTATATAGCGCACATTCTACATGAATATAATCAAATGCGCTTCACAAGGTTATTTTTGTGATACGGACTGCTATTGTGGTGCAATGTGCTGCCAGGCCGTGCAGATTACAATTGTTAGTGATTATTAGTACCTCAGAATACCTGGCTGTTGTGTTGGGAGACAATCTCGTACTCTTTCTCGAAATAACACAACAGGTTCTCTCTGACGTATCCTTCCTATAGATTAGAAGAGGAAGGAGACAAGGCCAACGACTTAATATACGTCCCTGCCCAAGGACGCGGCTGGGATTCGAACCCCCGACCTCCCGCACTCAAGACCGCGCTCTACCATCTAAGCTAACCAGTATTTCAATATTGCGTTCGGCACATGAGTGGACATGGAAATGATGGGGTGGCGTCTGAACCGAGCCTAATGATGGATCAATGTAGGGCGTAATTCACATTTGTATAGCGTCCGTGCAGACTCTTCTTCCCCCACCTCCACCTATTCCTATGGGCCTGATCGCAGGCTAGGTCAGTTTTCATCCATAACAGAAAGAGGCATCTGAGATAGGATTAGAGCTGAAATATACTATACCGCATGGTGAAGTGCTGAACAAAGATCCTATATAGTAGTGTAGCTAATTGGTTCAGTGAATTTATTCAAAGATACATATTAACCAATCTGCAACGCTAACAGGGTCTTTGTTTTGAGCGTGCATCATCTGTTCGGTATATTTCTTCTCGACACACCCCTCCCCCGAGTAGAAGACAAAGTATTTCAACTTATGGTTATTTGAGCCAATCAGTGTCGAGTACAAGACAATAGAATTTCAACTTATGGTTATTTGAGCCAATCAGTGTCGAGTACAAGACAATAGCATTTCAACTTATGGTTATTTGAGCCAATCAGTGTCGAGTACAAGACAATAACATTTCAACTTATGGTTATTTGAGCCAGTCAGTGTTGAGTACAATACAATAGAATTTCAACATATGGTTGTTTGAGCCAATCAGTGTCGAGTACAAGACAATAGCATTTCAACTTATGGTTATTTGAGCCAATCTGTGTCGAGTACAAGACAATAGCATTTCAACTTATGGTTATTTGAGCCAATCAGTGTCGAGTACAAGACAATAACATTTCAACTTATGGTTATTTGAGCCAATCAGTGTCGAGTACAAGACAATAGCATTTCAACTTACGGTTATTTGAGCCAATCAGTGTCGAGTACAAGACAATAGCATTTCAACTTATGGTTATTTGAGCCAATCAGTGTCGAGTACAAGACAATAACATTTCAACTTATGGTTATTTGAGCCAGTCAGTGTTGAGTACAATACAATAGCATTTCAACTTATGGTTATTTGAGCCAATCAGTGTCGAGTACAAGACACTAGCATTTCAACTTACGGTTATTTGAGCCAATCAGTGTCGAGTACAAGACAATAGCATTTCAACTTATGGTTATTTGGGCCAATCAGTGTCGAGTACAAGACAATAGCATTTCAACTTATGGTTATTTGAGCCAATCATTGTCGAGTACAAGACAATAGTATTTCAACTTATGGTTATTTGAGCCAATCAGTGTCGAGTACAAGACAATAGCATTTCAACTTATGGTTATTTGGGCCAATCAGTGTCGAGTACAAGACAATAGCATTTCAACTTATGGTTATTTGAGCCAATCAGTGTCGAGTACAAGACAATAGCATTTCAACTTATGGTTATTTGAGCCAATCAGTGTCGAGAACAAGACAATAGCATTTCAACTTATGGTTATTTGAGCCAGTCAGTGTTGAGTACAATACAATAGCATTTCAACTTATGGTTATTTGAGCCAATCAGTGTCGAGTACAAGACACTAGCATTTCAACTTACGGTTATTTGAGCCAATCAGTGTCGAGTACAAGACAATAGCATTTCAACTTATGGTTATTTGGGCCAATCAGTGTCGAGTACAAGACAATAGCATTTCAACTTATGGTTATTTGAGCCAATCAGTGTCGAGTACAAGACAATAACATTTCAACTTATGGTTATTTGAGCCAGTCAGTGTTGAGTACAATACAATAGCATTTCAACTTATGGTTATTTGAGCCAATCAGTGTCGAGTACAAGACACTAGCATTTCAACTTACGGTTATTTGAGCCAATCAGTGTCGAGTACAAGACAATAGCATTTCAACTTATGGTTATTTGGGCCAATCAGTGTCGAGTACAAGACAATAGCATTTCAACTTATGGTTATTTGAGCCAATCATTGTCGAGTACAAGACAATAGTATTTCAACTTATGGTTATTTGAGCCAATCAGTGTCGAGTACAAGACAATAGCATTTCAACTTATGGTTATTTGGGCCAATCAGTGTCGAGTACAAGACAATAGCATTTCAACTTATGGTTATTTGAGCCAATCAGTGTCGAGTACAAGACAATAGCATTTCAACTTATGGTTATTTGAGCCAATCAGTGTCGAGAACAAGACAATAGCATTTCAACTTATGTTTATTTGGGCCAATCAGTGTCGAGTACAAGACAATAGCATTTCAACTCATGGTTATTTGAGCCAATCAGTGTCGAGTACAAGACAATAGCATTTCAACTTATGGTTACTTGAGCCAATCAGTGTCGAGTACAAGACAATAGCATTTCAACTTGCTCGGGCTCTGATCCCGTAAAAGGTGCATTTCGTGGACTCGTTCTGATGTCCAAGTCTTTTGAACGAAGAACATCACGTGGTTATGCTAGGATTTGTAAGTTGGGATGCTTTATTTTCGTTTTACAATGTGTTTAGTTCTCGTTGTGTAAGTAATAATAATAATAATAATGGCCACATTTGTATAGCGCCATATCAACCACAGTTTCATGGCGCTTTACATATGACTGACATATCCCGTCAGTGAATTATTTCGGACTGCTTCACGGCGCTAATAGCTGCCACGCAGTTTACAATGTTAAGTGTGGTTAGTGCAATGGCCAGGCTGCTGTACCGGGTGACAATCCCCTGCTCTTTTTCGAGTAGTACAACAGGTTCTTTCACGTCCCCTTCAAATACTGATTAGAAGGAGAAGTCGCCCTGGTTATAGTAGGCACACTGTAAACTCCGTCGTGAAGGCCAGGGTACAATTATTGTTTTAATTATTAGTTATTTAGTACTCGGGCTTGAATATTATTAGTTCTCTGGCTGATGGAGCGGTTTTCGATTGAGTATCGAAAGTAACAAGTGATAGCTTTGGTTTTGCGTTTTCTTAGCTTTTATATTGACTGTGAACAATCAGCCAATGAAGTTATAAACTAAAACCAAATACTTGTTTGGTCCGTCGCGCAACCAATATTCGTTTTAGCTAGAGTTATCCACGATTGCATTTACTTTTCCTCGTGATTGGTTCAAGTAAAACCAATCACGAATTAGAGCTCGTGATTGGCTCATTGCGTGTTTACTTGCTCCATTAAGGGTGCGTTTACCAATTGTTTTGGGCCGTTGCTAAGTAGAATTTAAAACGCCATAAAACTCCAACAATTTGAGTAAAATAATTAATAAATCACTCGGAAACTCCTGGGAGACGGACCTTTTTATTTTGATGACGTCATCGTATGACGTCATTATTGCGTCATCAAGGTAGAAAAATTCAATCAACTCATGATTTCTTTGGGATAGTGCTTTCATATTTGCATATATCATTGGTCTGGGTAAGGCACAAAAGGTGTAGCATGCGTTTTACGATATACCGAAAATTGATCGTTTTATATTTTTTTCCCGTGAATTTTAACAGTTAGATGGTCATAACTTCCGTATTTTTTTTTTTTTTCGCTAAACCCATGCTTGGCTCTGTGCAATGCGACTTCAGCACAATTTTTATGTGAAAAAGGATTGACTTTTCTTTGTTTCACGAACTCAGTTTAATTTTTTTGTGAAACCGGAAGTATAATATTGTTACCAAGGCCCACGGGGCGGTCCACGGGGCGCGGCCGCGTTTGGGTGATTACAAAGCAATTATCTTTACATACATGGATTCTCGTGTACCGATGGAATTTGCGAGGGCAAAGCTAAAGGCATTGGACAAGAAAATGAAATCAGTGAAATTGAAACAGAGCTGCATTATCAGACATCTATAAATTCCAGCGGTTTATTCGCGCAAAAAAGTCGATTTCCACCATAATCAGTCACATGTCTAACCGCCTTCCGGTTGTAATAAGCGCCGGTCTGTCGAGCGGGAGGTTGCAGGTTCAAACCCCGGCCGAACCAACACTCAGGGTCTTAAAATAATTGAGTAGAAGGTGTTGCCTTTACATAATACAGTAAACGGTAGACCTTCACGTCTTCTCGGATAAGGACGTATAAAAATCGTAGGACTAGTGTCCCCAATTAGCTCACTTTTATACTTTACGTCGCGTCGAGGAGAAACATCAAAATCTGATTCAGTTTTCTATCCTATAGCAATCAAAACTACTGCTAAATATGTCAATTCCAGAGGAATGTCTTGCTATAATGTGTAATATCATTCGCACATGTTCGTAATCCTTATAATATTCTCCATTGATCAATAAAGAAATAATTACAAAATTCGGCAAGTAGGCCTTAGGCTTTGTTCGCCCTAAAGGAATGGTCGCAAGTTATTAGGAACTTGCCATCGTCCGTTTCCGTATTTATGTTTAACTTACGCATTTTTCACAGACATTTCCAACCTTGAACGACAATCTACGTTCTACGTTGTATCGGTCTTTGCTTCTTTATAGTTAGAAATAGTGTCCAGGGTATCAGAACACTCTGGTATCAGAATATATGAAAACGTTTTGGACATTATTAACCGATTACTTCCCGGCAGTCAAGTCCCTAGTATCGTGACGAGCCGCCGTAAAAATGGAGTTGATTTCTCTTTCGTATAGGCACTGCATTTTTCTTCGCTACTTTCTTGTGAAAGTGGCTCAAAACCAAACTCTTCAAAGACGCCTCTCACGTCTAGCTGCTCACTTGTAAGTACATTCTGACTCCCCTCGTTATCAACAAGCTCTTTCCGAGCACTTTCCAAACTTTTTTTGTCGAAATCCAAAAGAAAATTAGTTTGCACTTGACACCCGAATCAGTCCACTGACATCGGAATTGTCCCTCGTCCAGCGACCCTCCGCAGCTAGAATGGCTTTCTCGGTTGTATCGCTCTTTTTCGGCAATTATATAAAGTAAACTTGAAGCAGGGAAAGTAAAAAAAAAACGGGTTGAAGTAGCAAAAATAACTTCATTGTAACTTTTACGAAATGTAAACAAAACTGGAGGAGTGGAGCTTGCCAGCCAGCGAATTGCAAAGCGCGCGCGCGTTGCCTTTTCACTAAACCGGAAGTAAGTTTTTCCCGCCATTTGCATGAGCGCGCGCGCGCCGACCCTTCATAGCAACGTCGCTGCTGCGCTTAACGACGAAATTGGTAAACGCACCCTTAATTGGCTCTGTGATTACTTTGGTTTAGATTTTACGACACTCGTTAGAAAACTCCTCTATAAGCTAATTAAAGAGATGATCTTAACGTCTTGCCCAAAGACGCACCGCGGCATAACGTCACGCGCATGCGTTTTCACGAGCCCAGCGCGCGCGTGCGCCCCAGTTTCCCGTATCACCCGTGTTTTCAGTTTTACATACGCACGCGTATTTGCATGAAATGTTTCGCTAAAAAACAAGAAAACTACTTAAAAGCTAGACTGCAACAGGTGTAAGTTTTTTTAATTTGTAATTCACTATTAAGTTATACAATTATTTACCAGAAAAGTTTAAGACCTCAGAAACTCGTATTTGAAACCAGAGCCTTCATTCTTTCGGCCAGCGGACCATAACATTTTGCCGCGGTGCATACAGCGGTCAAATGTCTGCGCGTGCGTATTACGGTCAGTCTGGTGGGCGGCTGCGCGAATTTCCCGCGCAAAATTTACCTTAAAACATATTACAGTGAACTTCTACCCCAAAAAGTTAAGAAAAATACCTGAAAGTTAAGCTTTTTATTTTCACAGTCGACGGGAAATTGAACAAACTTAACTGTGAGTTTACCAAATGTTTTCGTAATTTACCAAAAAAGTTCTCAAGGTTTGAGAACGAGTGTGTGAACAGTGACGGCCGCCGGCTCGCTTTGAATTTGTTTTGGAATATGTTGTTGTTGCAAGACTTTTGACGCATGCGCAGACGTTTGACCGCTGTGTGGCCGCGGTGTGGCCCAATGACATGTGTTAGAAATCCTTTGTCGTCATGGATAACAAATCAGGTTATTTAGCGTTCCCATAAATTAGGAAGAGAAAGTGTTGGGAGACAAGGCTTTACCATCCCTGCCCAAGAATGGGATTCGAACCCACCACCTCCCGCACTCATGACGATATACCACCTGAGCTAGTTTTTTGAAAATAATCAAGTGCCTTGACCTATATTGTTTATGTTCTGTTGCAGTGAAGGCTCACAGGAACGGCTCAAAAGGGCCAGGTAAATGTCAAGAACTTCAATCGTATTTTCGATTGGTCATTGATTGGTTGATTCGTTTATTGATTCATTCATTCATTCATTCATTCATTCATTCATTCATTCATTCATTCATTCATTCATTCATTCATTCATTCATTCATTCATTCATTCAACCATCCAACCATCCTTCCTTCCGATCATTTACTTATTTAACCTGTAATCAAGGATGACAGCTGGAAAACTGTAGCCTTAAGTCTGATTCACACTGGCGACGCAAGCATAAGCGCAAGCAACATACGCAGACGCAGTAAAGCCTGGTTCACACTAGCGATGCAAGCATATAAGCACAAGCAACATACGTAGACACAGTAAAGCCTGGTTCACACTAGCGACGCAAGCATATAAGCACAAGCAACATACGCAGACACAGTAAAGCCTGGTTCACACTAGCGACGCAAGCATATAAGCACAAGCAACATACGCAGACGCAGTAAAGCCTGGTTCACACTAGCGACGCAAGCATATAAGCACAAGCAACATACGCAGACACAGTAAAGCCTGGTTCACACTAGCGACGCAAGCATATAAGCACAAGCAACATACGCAGACGCAGTAAAGCCTGGTTCACACTAGCGACGCAAGCATATAAGCACAAGCAACATACGCAGACGCAGTAAAGCCTGGTTCACACTAGCGACGCAAGCATATAAGCACAAGCAACATACGCAGACGCAGTAAAGCCTGGTTCACACTAGCGACGCAAGCATATAAGCACAAGCAACATACGCAGACGCAGTAAAGCCTGGTTCACACTAGCGACGCAAGCATATAAGCACAAGCAACATACGCAGACGCAGTAAAGCCTGGTTCACACTAGCGACGCAAGCATATAAGCACAAGCAACATACGCAGACACAGTAAAGCCTGGTTCACACTAGCGACGCAAGCATATAAGCACAAGCAACATACGCAGACACAGTAAAGCCTGGTTCACACTAGCGACGCAAGCATATAAGCACAAGCAACATACGCAGACACAGTAAAGCCTGGTTCACACTAGCGACGCAAGCATATAAGCACAAGCAACATACGCAGACACAGTAAAGCCTGGTTCACACTAGCGACGCAAGCATATAGGCACAAGCAACATACGCAGACACAGTAAAGCCTGGTTCACACTAACGATGCAAGCATATAAGCACAAGCAACATACGCAGACACAGTAAAGCCTGGTTCACACTAGCGACGCAAGCATATAAGCACAAGCAACATACGCAGACACAGTAAAGCCTGGTTCACACTAGCGACGCAAGCATAAGCGCAAGCAACATACGCAGACACAGTAAAGCCTGGTTCACACTAGCGACGCAAGCATATAAGCGCAAGCAACATACACAGACACAGTAAAGCCTGGTTCACACTAGCGACGCAAGCATATAAGCACAAGCAACATATGCAGACACAGTAAAGCCTGGTTCACACTAGCGACGCAAGCATATAAGCACAAGCAACATACGCAGACACAGTAAAGCCTGGTTCACACTAGCGACGCAAGCATATAAGCACAAGCAACATACGCAGACACAGTAAAGCCTGGTTCACACTAGCGACGCAAGCATAAGCACAAGCAACATACGCAGACACAGTAAAGCCTGGTTCACACTAGCGACGCAAGCATATAAGCACAAGCAACATACGCAGACACAGTAAAGCCTGGTTCACACTAGCGACACAAGCATATAAGCACAAGCAACATACGCAGACACAGTAAAGCCTGGTTCACACTAGCGATGCAAGCATAAGCACAAGCAACATACGCAGACACAGTAAAGCCTGGTTCACACTAGCGACGCAAGCATATAAGCACAAGCAACATACGCAGACGCAGTAAAGCCTGGTTCACACTAGTAATGCAAGCATAAGCACAAGCAACATACGCAGACGTAGTAAAGCCTGGTTCACACTAGCGACGCAAGCATATAAGCACAAGCAACATACACAGACGCAGTAAAGCCTGGTTCACACTAGTAATGCAAGCATAAGCTCAAGCAACATACGCAGACGCAGTAAAGCCTGGTTCACACTAGCGATTCAAGCATAAGCACAAGCAACATACGCAGACACAGTAAAGCCTGGTTCACACTAGTGATGCAAGCATATAAGCACAAGCAACATACGCAGACACAGTAAAGCCTGGTTCACACTAGTGATGCAAGCATATAAGCACAATCAACATACGCAGACACAGTAAAGCCTGGTTCACACTAGTGATGCAAGCATAAGTTCAAGCAACATACGCAGACACAGTAATGTATTGAGCGTTAGCGTCTTGAGTATCTTGCTTTCGCTTATGCTTGCGTTGCTAGTGTGCCGAACCAAGCTTAAATCAGCCCCAAACCAGCCGGTTCGCCAATTCTAAATGACTAACACCCACTTGCTCTAAATTTAGTAAAGAGGGTTGAACCCAGGTTAGATGATCATCTAAGCAATCTTGCATATTAAAATGCTCATTAAAAAAAGATTTAATTTCTTTCACGATCTCCTTATCCCTTTCTAGGATCCTAACTTCTTTCAGCATTATCCCTCTCTAAGTTGAATGCAGTGAAATACACATTCAAATAAATCATATTTACTGGTTATTTCATGGTTTTCCATGGAATACTGGCGAATATTTCACTCGAAATTCATATTATTTTGGTATCAAATAATACAAATTTCTCGTGAAATATTCGCCTTTATTCCATGGAAAACCATGAAATAACCATATTATCCTATAAATAACAAATTTACGGGAAGATTTATCACGAAAACAAAGTAACTTACCGGACGGTAGATTGCAAATTTTCTCGCCGAAATTTTTTTTCGAGTGGCGGACCGTCTGCAGACTAATTATGTATTCAAAATCTTGAATTCTTATTGGCTGATAAAGAAAGGGCGCAACATTTTCTGCATTTTGATTGGCTTTGATCTAGCCATGAAATACCGCCCTTTATTTCATAGTAAAGCTGAGCTCTGATTGGCTGAAACATTAAATTTATAGGATAATGGGGTGTATATGATACCTTTTTCAAAAATTTCGTCTTTATCTCCCGTCCACACGAAAACTATAACGTTGCGTTTTCAAAAATTCCACTTTAGAGAGTTTTCAAAAGTTTCAGTTTTTAATGAAAACGTTACACCGTTTTCATTGTTTTCGTGTGGACGGGAGATAAAAAAAAGATAAAAACGCAAACTTTTGAAAACGGTATTGTGTGGTGAGGCCTAAGTTTGTCGCCGTGAACGATAATTACGTAGGAATGGCATGAAGTTAATGAAACAACTCTATATATTGATTGTGGAACATTAGAATTGAAATGCAGCTGTATCAAATCATAATTTTGATTCACTTCATGTATTAACCGAAATCAAGTTTCTGGAATACGTTTTGTAATCCAGTTTTAATAATCTTTGCCATCCTCTATTTTACAACAACTGCCAAATTTCTCGCAATCTGATTGGCTTATTTTCATATGCAATATTTGGACAAGCAACAAAAGCTGACGTCATTTGTCAAGGAGTGCGCGTGTGGGCTTTCGTTTGAAGCTAAAAGTGTTTTGTTGTAAAATTGACTATTTAGTTTGTTGTTGTTGTAAAAAACAAATTGAAGTTATTTTTTGTGTCTGTCTGTCCTCGGCGAAGACGCCTCGTGGACCCACAGCTATTTTGACCATGTTATGACGAATATTATTGTCAATATTAGGACATAAAAAACTAACTTCAATTTGTTAATTAGAAACGTTTGAAAAGCATATCAGAACATGGTATTTCTCTTCTATCTCAGGATGTCATTTTCGTAGTTTTGTTTAAAGAAATTTGAAGGTTCAATGTGATTGACAGTGTCCTCAAATTTTTTTTTTTTCAGAAGAAGAGGTTGGTCTAAGAGACCCTGCCTATACAATTAGTGCAGGACTGACACACACGGCACAGCTTGTTGAACTGCTTGCTTACTACTTCGATGTTAACCTCCCAAAAAGACTAAGTTATAGGTAAATAACTTAATTGAAATGCCTTGATGTTTCATTCTTCTTATCGGAGCCGGGGTGGTAGAAGTGCTGGGTTCGATTCCTGGTATCATGTAAGTTGAGTTTGTTGGTTCGCGCCCTTGCTTCGAGGGGTTTTCTCCGTTTTTCCCCCTCATAAAAAACAAAATGCTGAATGCCAATTTGAGCTGTGGATTAGCCAGGTCCTGACTTTGATCAACCCCTATGGCTGTTTCAGGTCCCGTTAAAATTCAGTGTCGTTTTTCAACTCAGCTACTCTGAATTTTTAACGGGACCTGAAACAACCACAGAGGCTGATCAAAGTCAGGACCCGTCTAAACTACAGATCAAATTGGAATTTAGCGTGTTGGTTTTTGCGGAGGGTGGAAAACCGGAGGACCCGAAGAAAAACCCTCGAAGCAAGGGCGAGATGGCAATAAACTCAACTTACGTGTGGCGCCGCGATCAGGAATCGAACTCAGGTCACAGAGGTGAGAGGCGAAGCGCTTTCCACTATGACCCCCGGCTCCCCTAATAAGTCTCTTGGATTTGCAACTTGCCACTGTAAGCAATGACTGCAAACTCGTGTAATGTAGCATTACTCTCTTTCAAATATTCACAAATACTAGCGAGACGGTGTACAGTTGAACCGGTTCCCGTTAGCCCATTGACTTTAGAGAGCATCCAAAAATGAGTGTGTTAGTAAAGTTTAAGGCACATATAGCACCAAGTGTCAAAATAAGATAGGTTTTGTATGAGATTCAGGAAGTGAGGACTGACTAGCTAGCCTCGTTTTCATGTTTCTTGAGAGTTTCAAAAGTCGATTACTTTGCACATATTTGTTTCATTATCAAAGTGCTAAATGTTACTAGCATGAACTCTGTCATTCACATGGTGTACGTTATTCTTCAGAAAATATTCAATATCAAAATTATGGAAATTACTGACTGCTATTTTCGAATAGGTCAATGTTTAAAAAACACCGAAGGTGCCAGGTGGTCATTTAAAGTGGAACTGAACCCAAAATCAACCTAACGACTATACAAAGTTGTATTTCTGCTGTTTTATTTCTCTGTGTTGCGTGTCTATGAAGTGAAAATTTGTTTTCAAGTTCGAAACATTGTCCGCTGATAAATCTAGCTTGCATGTGTGACGGCTCGATTCAGTGCCAATTTCCCCATAGCGACCTCCAGTAAAAAGAAAAGACGATGGTTCGTAATTAGGTTCACACAAGCGACATACGATTAAGCACAAGCAAGCAGACAGCGTCGTATTTGTCATTAGCGGTACTTGTTCTACTCACAGGTGTGAGATAAGAACAATTACTGTTAATGATCAATGCATTACTGTATCTGCTTATGTTGCTGTTTTAATATGCGTATAGACCGTATGCATAAGTCCTGGTAACTAGCATGTCAACGAGGCCGGTAGGTCCTCTGGAATGTTGAAATTGAAGCGCCCGGGGAGATTGTGAAATGCACTGAACGAATGTTCAGTGAAACAATGCCGTTGTCGTTGCCTGGCTGGTTGTACTATAAAGAAAAATAAGGGATAAATGAGGACATATTTATAGCAACATTTTTCAACTAAACAGTCATGTTCAACACATTTCACACCTCCTGCTAGTATTTCAACTTCAACATTCCAGAGGACCTACCGGCCTCTTTTTCGTGTTGTGACCGCGCGAGTTATGCATAGTGTGTATGTCGCTGGTGTGAACTAGGGGCCAATTCAATAAAACTTTTACACGTCTACTTCACAACTCTGGCTTAGTATTGTTTCAATGCCGGAAAACAATGACTGGACTTGTAAAATACATGTGTAAATACCTTCGGAGGTATTCCTCTTTTTCCATTCCAACCAAAACGACCGAAATATTGTGTACCATTTGCACCAATCTACTCGTTCCATGCCCTCCCGAAAACGTTCCAGTGGGATGAACCGTGCCATTTGAATTCCCAACCGAAAATACCGGCTTTTCCGTGCAAATGGTAAGCGCTGATAATCTAAGGCCCGTTTCGTGAAACGTCGAACTTTTCATGAGCCAATCGCAATCCACCGTACCGAAAAAGATGGCGGCTTGTACTTTACCCATAATCCTTTTCGCGCTAAAAACATTAAATATGTTATAACATCGCGTAACTGAATACCAAGATGAGGCAAGGGGTCATTCTTCGATTACGAAAATGTAATTAGAGGTGCCGTTCTTGCACGTGGCTGATGTACTATCCACCTAGGTTTTCTTACTGCCACTGGCGTTAGGAGTGTGTCGTATTGAGCTTGTATTCAAACTCACTATTCTTATATGTGTTCTCTTAGTGAATTTTGCCACAACGAAATGAACAGGAAGGAGTTCAAGAGCGCCTTCTCTCGACTCAATACCAACGTTTTACACGTGTGCTTTTCCCAGGTAAAGTGGTAGTAAGTGTATAGAACCTTGCAGATGTTGCCTTGGCGTTTGCAATCATGGAGAGCTCAGTGGTAGAGCGCAGGTTGCGATTTCGAATGCCAGCCGCGTCCTTAGACAGGGTCGTATACGTATAGTCTCGATATAGTCGTTGGCCTTGTCTCCTTTCTCTCCTAATCTAAATGAGGGGGATGTAAAAGAGCCTGTTGAGCTATTTTGTGAAAGTGTCTCCCTGCACAACAGCCTGGTATTCTGAGGTACTAACAACCACTCGTGATTGTAAACAGCACTGACGGCAGCACACTGCTCCACAATAGCAGTCCGTATCTCAACTCCTCCACTGTGAAGCGCATTTGATTATGTACCTGCACACAGCGGTCAAACGTCTGCGCGTGCGTATTACGGTCAGTCTGGTGGGCGGCCGCGCGAATTTCCCGCGCAAAATTTACCTTAAAACATATTACAGTGAACTTCTACTCTCAAAAGTTAAGAAAAATACGTGAAAGTTAAAGGAGCAGTGTCACGATTCTGATTGGTTGTTATAGACAATGGAAAAATCACGCTATGTCACGCGCCGCTGCAAATTTCCCTTTCGATTGAAATAAATAAAATGCTGCTTTATAAAAATATAACATCAAACCTAACCATATAATACTAAAGTATAGTTTTAAAGCAATTTCGACTCGAGATATCGTGCAAATACGCCGATGCAAGCGGATTACTCACGGACTTCTACTTCTGTCACGTCATTTGATTTCTTGTCCGCCTGACACATTTTCAAAACTTTGGGCATGAATACTAATCGTGACACTGCTCCTTTAAGCTTTTTATTTTCACAGTCGACGGGAAATCGAACAAACTTCAACTGAACTGTGAGTTTACCAATTTTTTTCGTAATTTACCAAAAAAGTTCTCAAGGTTTGAAAACGGGTGCGCGAACAGTGACAGACGCCGGCTTGCTTTGAATTTGTTTTGGAATATGTTGTTGTTGCAAGACTTTTGACGCATGCGCAGACGTTTGACCGCTGTGTGATGTACCTGTAGAATTTGCGCTATATAAATAAAATACTTTACTTTTAATTCATTATTTGTCCCATCCATGGTTCAATTAACCATTTCTGCAATTTTAATACCCTCTTTATTGTTCTGCCCATAGATTCCGCCATTCCACACGACTTGCATAGTAATAATAAACCCTAGATTTTTGTATGCTCAGAGAAATTAAGAATCAAAGTTTCCGCGATTAAAGTGCAAGTTCATGTTAAAAAATACAAATTTATATTGTGATGTTGTGTTTGTTTCTCACAAAAAGGTATTAGTCTTGCAAATTTTGTAATAGTTCTGGCATTTAATCCTTAATTTTGATGACTTTTCATGGTCCTGTGACGTCATAAGATGAATCAACTCCCTCCCAAGAGAAAACTACTACTGACAATAAAATCCTTTAGATTTCAATTGTGACATCACAAGATGAAACAGTTCCGCAATTGAGGTAGCTTTGTGTAAGGGTTAGATAATGACACGAGAGTTCTATGCGATTTAGAGTGCCGAGCTAGCGCGAGTGGTTTTCTATCTAAAATGCGAGGCACTCTAAATCACATAGAACTCGAGTGTTCATCATCTAACCGTCTTATAATTTGGGCACATCCACGAGACATTTGTTTCTGAAATTATTGGCAACTGCTGTAAGAAACTCTGAACATTTCGAAATAATGGGAGTAATTAGTATTCTCTATATAGAGAATACTAATAAGGCTATTGTTTCATAGCCTTATTAGTATTCTCTATATAGAGAATACTAAATTACTTAACTATGGGATTTAGACAGCTGAAATAGGGAACGCTGATTGGTCGAGTGGGTGTGACCATGTTCTAACCTTGTTTAAATGCTGCTCCTGCCGCTCGAAGAAGACAACTGAAACATATCAGAAATAGAATTTGGGGCAAAAATAGTTCACGTTGTATTATGGCGCTACTTGCACTTTAATAAACTAATCTATTGTTAGCCTTATTTTGCATGTTAGAGCGGATTTCAATTGAGGGTCGGAAGTGTTTTGGTTTTGCGTTTACTAAGCTCTCCTATTGGCTGAGAAAGTAAACCAACCAATCAGAATCCAAAGTAAAACCAAACGCAAATTGGTTTTGGTTTTGCTTTGGTTTTTCATTGGCTCACAGGGAAGCCATTTATGAGTTACTTGTGATTACTCGCTCCTATGATTGGCTGGCTGTGGGTAATTTGCGTTTTGTTTTACTACACTCAACTGAAAACCGCTCTAGTAAGTCTATCTCGCACCCTTTTTAACTGGCTGGTTATTGTTTTGTTTGGTAGCACGTGGATCCAACTCTCCTTCATCCCCATCGAACACTTCATAATCTCTACGCTTTACTAAACTCTGCGACTATCGGAAGGTTAGTCACCAACAGGCCTTTTCCGCTCGGCTCAATGTTCTCCGATTTCAGATCACGTGACCATCCCCTTGTGTATTTCTTTTATTTCTGGTTAATGCATGAGGAGATACATTAGCTGCGGTTACACTAAACCAGTTTTACTAGGTATATTGGAAATTTACCCGGGTAAATTCGTGTTTTCGTGTCTAACCGAATTCCCCAGGAGAAAACGTACCGAGGTATATTTCCATAGTTACGAAAGAAAGAACAATGGAACTTTCCCTTGATAGCACCCCAGATAAGTCTTAGGGGTCGCTGCCGACCCCAGATAGTTCAGCCAATGAAATTTCGAGGATCTGACAGTACAATAGGCCTTCGCGCCACAAAGTTACTGGGGCGTGATATTCAACGGTCATTGTGTAACCGCTGTACCCAGGTAAATTCAAACCCCAGATGGATTTTATTGAGGCCAGTTTTACTGGGTAAACGACTTTATCTTGGGTAGTGTAACCACAGCTATTGATATGGAAATACTTCGGACAAAATATTATTCCCGAAAGATTTGAAATGGGACAAGATTGAGCCAAGCGGACAAGGTCTATTCTACCTGTTATTAGAACGGTTTTCGATTGAGTATCGAAAGTAATTTGGTGATTGCTTTGGTTTTGAGTTTGCTTAGCTTTTCTGTGAAACTGTATAACCCCTTTATTAATTAATCCTCAGAGTAATGTTTATGTTTATAAGTGTGTTTATAAGTATTTTTCAGTTTGACCATAAACCTTGTATTATGTAAAATAATTAGCTGCCTGACTAGTCTAGCCCTATATGGTTATTTCAGGTAGATAGTACCAAATTTTCTCTTGTTATTATCCTCACTTATGTAAATTTACTATTTAATGGTACAAATAAATCGTTGTTGTTGACTGTGTAATTGTTAGAGTAAGTGGTATTTTTAGTATTTCATATTAGCATAGTTTACATACTGTAATTATTGTAATTGTATCGCTATTGCAACTTGTATATTTATAATATTTTTAGGCCCTAGCTGTAATTTTTGATATGTATTTTTATCAATTGTAATAATACTAATAATACTATTAGTATTATTAATATAATGTTTTGTGAATATCCTTCCAGTTTGAAAAGTCCTGTTATTTCTGCCAATCAAGTCCTAAACTGAAACCAAACATTGTTTCGATTGAGTATCGTAAAACCAAAACCAGTGAGCTAATCACAGGAGCAAGTAAAATATCAATGAACCAATCACGAACTGAAGTAATTCATGATTGGTTTTACTTGAACCAATCACGAGGCAAAGTAAACGCAATCATGGATAACTAACCAATCAAATTCGAAAGCAATTACTTTTTTACACTCGCTAGCCTTATGCATCATACCTATGCTATCAGCATGTTCTTTTGTTACTCTAATTTAGACCATTGTCTTGGTATTCTCAGAGGATAGAATAGTCGACCTTATGCATGATATATACCTACACTACCAGTATGTTTATTTGTTACTCTAATTTAGACCATTGTCTTGGTATTCTCAGAGGAGAGAATAGACCTTATGCATGATACCTACCCTACCATAATTACCCTACCAATCACGAGGCAAAGTAAACGCAATCATGGATAACTAACCAATCAAATTCGAAAGCAATTACTTTTTTACACTCGCTAGCCTTATGCATCATACCTATGCTATCAGCATGTTCTTTTGTTACTCTAATTTAGACCATTGTCTTGGTATTCTCAGAGGATAGAATAGTCGACCTTATGCATGATATATACCTACACTACCAGTATGTTTATTTGTTACTCTAATTTAGACCATTGTCTTGGTACTCTCAGAGGAGAGAATAGACCTTATGCATGATACCTACCCTACCATAATGTTCTTTTGTTACTCTAATTTAGACCATTGTCTTCAGTGGTATTCTCAGAGGAAAGAGTAGGCCTTATGCATGATACCTACACTACCAGCATTATCTTGTGGGACTCTAATTTAGACCATTGTCTTGGTATTCTCAGAGGAGAGAATAGACCTTATGCATGATACCTACACTACCAGCATTATCTTGTGGTACTCTAATTTAGACCATTGTCTTGGTATTCTCAGAGGAGAGGAAATGTAGTTTCAAAGTGAGGCTTGAAGCATGATATCTGACGGTATATACTTCATTGTAGTGTTTCGTTCCATATAGTCTCCCTGCATAATACTGTAAAACAGTAGAGAAAATGATTATGTAGGGAGACTATATGGAACGAAACACTACCATGAAGTATATACCCATCTGACCATGCATACGGCCTGTTGAAAACCGATCTAGTTAGTTATCCACGATTGTGTTTATCTCGTGATCGGTTCAAGTAAAACGGAATTACGAATTACTTCAGTTCGTGATTGGCTCATTGCGTTTTTTAGGCCTGATTCAAACGTCGAACTTTTCATGCGGCTTACTTGCTCCTGTAATTGGCTCTGTAATTTACTGACGTAATACTTCAGTACAACACTTCATCGAAAACAGCTTTAATGGACCAGCTTTAACCCCCACCTCTCCCACACACGTTACCCTAACCTTTAAAGGGCTGTGTCATAGTAATAGACTTTATATTTACGTTCAGGGCCGGAAGCAGCTATTTCCACCGATGTTGATACGAACTAACGAACCTCTTGGCCATGTGGGATGCTTAAAATCAAAGCAAATATGCAAAAATGGCTAACAAACAGTATTTATATACTGTCTCCAGGAAACATATTGAAATTCCTTTCAATCAAGCATTGAGGAGGGAAGTTTAAATGTTTTTATCCAATTAACAGCCACCAACCGGGCGATTACTCGATACATGCGCAGTACCACGACATAGTCCCTTTAATGGTTAATCATTAATAGAACGATGCATATCCAAGGGAGGGGTGGGTGGGTAGTTTCCCAGAAACCCCCACCCCTCCCCCACACTTCACCCTACCTTTAATGGTTAATCATTAATAGAACGATGCATATACAAGGGAGGGGTGGGTGGGTGGGTAGTTTCCCAGAAACCGGGATTGATCCCTAGAGGGTCCACGTGTGTGTTTTGTCAGTTTTCCCGGATTGGACTCGCTGTTCCGCATGGAACAGGAAGTCAAATACAGTAAAAAAGAACGATCGGAGAATGTAAAGCTATGTAGGCTTGGTAGACGGGCTGTCCCATAGAGAGGATTTCGTACGATTACCGTAACCGTACTGTAACTTACTGTACCGTAACTCTGTAATTTGATTGGATCAGAACGACAAATTTAAAACCACAAGGAAACCATTTCAATGTCACGGCATGTCGTACAGTAACCGTGCCATAAGTCATTGCTGTAACTTGCCCACTCACATGAAATCTGCTCTATCCCCTCAATACCTAGGAACGAACCAGAGGAGACGGCTGAAATTCAGGCTACTCAATACCTTACTTGCTTTGTTTGATTCAGTTTTGAGGCATCACAGTAATGATAGAATAAACTGAGGAGGAGAGGCTATAGGAATTGGTTCAATCATGGTTTCTGGGAAACCCCCACACTTCACCCTAACCATTAATAAAACGATGCATATCCAAGGGAGGGGTGGGTGGGTAGTTTCCCAGAAACGAGGATTGAGCCCAGGAATTTATCCTGTGCTAACATGGATTTCCTTGAGAGTAAAACAGAACGGTTCTAGATAGCACAGTCGACTGGTCAAAGAACCAAAAACAGTTTTCACCAAATCTAACAATGTTTCGCTCCTGAGAATATTAATCCTATTTTTTCACACTCATAGGAGCGGAGCGTTCGAGTGCCATCCCGAGCTATTATCGATCAACGATGAACACGACGAGAGCAATCAAAGTGACTTCGGGTCTAGCACCGAAGAAGAGCTAAACAGCGAAGACGAGACCGACTGGGAAACATTTCCAAAGAACTTAGACATTCCCGAGGCCCCTCCCCTCATGGATAATACTGCGCAAACTCAAAGTATGACGTCACAGTCAATGTCACTGTCACTGTCATCTAGTGGACATGACAGCGCGGCCGAGGAAATGGAGACTGGGGCAACTATGAGTTTAGTCAGCTCTGCCGCAGCTTCTGTTGCGGCTTTGTGGCCCTGGAAGAGATGACTAGTACGTCATGACTAGTACGTCATGACTAGTACGACATGGCCACATGATTCGTACTTTGCTTCAGTAGCGACTTTATCGATGACATCACACCCGTTTTATCCAAAACCCGAACTGCTTTTACATTTTACTCGAAACGTGTCGTATCATCTGTAGTCAGATTCTATACGGTGAAGATATCTCAAACGTTTTCTAAGTATGATTTACGAGACTTGTGATGTTTTAACCTTGTTTTTATAATTCGTTGTCGTCTTCTTCATCCACAAACAATCATCTCGTTTCTCGATATTCTATATGTTGTCAAGGTTGTTTCTTGGTGTGATTATTTATTGCTCGGATTTCATCTTTCAAGAGTAAACCACGAGAGCGAAAATAAAGTATTTCCTTTTTAAATTGTTTGTTAGGGTGGTTGTACTGGGTGGCAAAATATTTTAACTTCGTATATTTAAAGGCACGTGTACAGCACGTGTACGAGATCGGTAATGTTAATAGCACTGAAAACCTGTTTGTACATTAGTGCTATTTTCCACCTCCAATCGATCTTACTAAAACTGCGTTTTGAAGATTGTATGCCATCCAGTAAAGCCTTTCCCATGGGATCACAACTGCTCAATTCATTCGCTGTTGAACGCGACTGTTTCTTGCTAAAGGCCTATTCTGCCCCATAGACGCCTTCCCTTGTTACAACCTGTGTACACTTGAAGTAAAATTGGATTCGCGAAAGCCCGATTTACAGGACATTCGTTTTGGGACCGGCACTCTTGATTTGTTTACACGACAAAAAAATCAGGAGTGCCAATAATTTAGGACAATTTACGGCTCGCAACGCTGTGATCAATCGCTGGAATTGATAGTTCTGACAGCCACAAAATTATCTCCTCTTAGTTGCTGTTGTTATGTACCACTAACCCGAGTATCAGTCCCTCTCCCCCGTGGAGGGACTGATACTCGGGTTAATGTACCACAAGCTGTATACTTTAAAAATCAAAATGGCAAATAAGGCTGAGTACGGTGATAGTCTTTGCGACGATCCGAATGATTTATCGATTTCTCACCTTTTGCTGAATTTCTTAAACCTCGAGCCTTGTGGAAGAGCCATCTCTTATGGAAAAGTTTGTGAGACAAGATGGCGGCCGTATTTTCCCAGGGGAACATTACTGCATTCTGATTGGTCTGAACTGTTTTTAATTGACAGGTTCGGAACTGAATTTCGCCACTGCAGACAATGTTGTGCGCATGTGTACTGACTACGTACCTTGAATCTAAACGCAAGCCAAAGAACAGCCTGATTTTCAGACGGTCGAGGGCGTCCGCTCACTTCCTGTGGTGGGAGGAAGTGAACGGACGACCTCGACCGTCTGAAAATCAGGCTATCCAAAGAACGGATCCAAAACACACAGTACAACGTGGGATTTTTGTTTGGGTGGGAGGTTAGCATAAAGAGGACTCACACTTCATCAATCCTCAGACTCAACAGGATTCTTAGTTTTTAATTCATCTAGAATAAATAGAAAATAATCATAGATAAATCTAACATGAGGAAAGAGGAGGAGAGGGGAGGGGTGGAGTGTTTTGCAACCAAAATAACAAGCCACTTCATCAATTCCTGGTTTGCACTATGTCAGTTGAATACAACTACCAGAATCCTTTTCGAATTCTTATTCAGATTCTTATTCACTCTGACGTAGCAAAGGATGATGGTAGTTGTATTCAACTGACGTAATAGTGCAACCCGCCTATTCTGATGCCAGTCAGCAGGAATTCTGTTTTCAAAAATTTGCGATTCCTTCAGTTTTAAAGATATGAACCTAAAACTTGCGCTTTTTACTAATTTTGCCTTGCTCTTTCCATTTCTGGCATCCATGTTGTTCTAGTGCAATTTTTTTTATTGACAAGCTAAAATGGTCACGTGACCAGGTCGTACAAAGGGCCCACTTTAGAAACGGGGATGGGACGAGTTCGGTTTCGCAAGGTGCTTGGGATCGTTACTGGAGACAGTTAATTGCGATATTTGCCATGTTTCTTTGTATTCTGCAATTAGGGTGTCCCCAGTAACGATCCCAAGCGCCTTTGCGAAACCTACCTCGCTCCAACCCCCTACTCGTTCCTTAAGTGTGCAATATGCTTTGCCGTCGAAGGGCGTCGCTGTATGGCTGAAATATGGCTGTTTTAGATACTTCTATGATTTTGTTGCAATGAATTACGTTTTTATTCTACGTTTTTCTAATTAGCTGTACATGTAGCGACCAAGCCCTCCCCTCCATATTTAATTTGGCTATCCATTCAGTTATATCCTACACAATCCATTCAGTTATATCCTACACAATCAATCAATCATTGTCTTCCTCCTTTTATGTGGTTGTTTAAATGCTAAACTACCGCATACACCAGCCTTGTCCCAAGCGTTCTGGCTTTTCTGATTGGGTCAATGGTGCCTGTAGTTTGCGACGTCCAGTACGGGTAGTAACCACAGGGATCCCATTAACCCAATTAGAAAAATTACCCCAGCTAGCCAGAAGGCCTGGGACTAGACTCCCTAAACACCTTATTCAGACACGCAGCGGCCATCTTTAATCGGAACAATACATTTTGCGTACAGAACCTCGATCAGAAGGGTTTCAGAACGAGGTTGTGTACGCAAGTTCTCGTGGGATTGAACATGTTCGCCGCAGGAATAAGGTATATTCCAACTTGATTATAAAAATATATATATTGAATTCATGCACTCCGAGAATCACACCTGGGTATATTTGTAAAAACTAAGGACGAACTCTACGAGTGCGTCTTGTTTCAGACCAGACCAGACGAATTCTATGTAGATTTTAGGTTTCACTCAGACAAAGTCACAAACTATTCAACTTAGGAATTTACGTCTATTTTAAATAATAAACTGCCAATCATACGAAATTCACACTAACGAATAGTCAATTGTATACGGCCTTATTCACCATACCGGAAAAATGGTGCGCACTGAAAATGTGAAAATCGCGGTGAAATAATTTCGAAAGGTTTAACAAAAGGCTTAGAGTTTATTTTTCAAGACAGATGATCCCTATATGTAATAGTTTACGGTTCATGCGCAGTTGTTAAAGGGATACCCGAGTGAAAAACACATTGGGGCTCAAAAGAATCTTCAACATGTTCTTTGTTCAGAAAATGTATTAAAATTTGATCAAAGGTTTTTAGTATTAAGAACGAGCACCTCAAAGTTGGCCCCACGAAGACATGGGCGCCGCCATCTTTGTTTGCATTTACGGAAGTGACGTCACTTCGTCCCACCAGCGTTCTCACTCTCTCACTTATTAGGTGTTTTTAGGATGATAAACGCCTTAACTGTACCTCACATACATTGTAGTTCTTATACTTATTCAGAAGTCACTCGAGTCTTTTAAGCCATGTTGTTTTGCTGTTATTAAATGGCAGTTACGAGACCTTGTTGTTCGTCTGATAATTTCTCGCCTTCCCAATGCTTTTCTTCCTCCTCCCAGTCTTCTGAACTTTTCTCATAATGTCGTCTTCATCATAATTCCGGTTTCTGTAAGAATTCCTCTGCAATCTCGATGAAAATATATCCACTTTAATTCCGAGCGTGTGAAAATCATACAAAGACAAGTAGCCGCGATACGCTGGTGGGACGAAGTGACGTCACTTCCGTAAATGCAAACAAAGATGGCGGCGCCCATGTCTTCGCGGGGCTAACTTTGAGGTGCTCGTTCTTAATACTAAAAACGTTTGATCAAATTTTAATACATTTTCTGAACAAAGAACATGTTGAAGATTCTTTTGAGCCCCAATGTGTTTTTCACTCGGGTATCCCTTTAAGTAACGATCCAGCTAAGAACTGTAGTAGAATCCATTGTTCTGCGGCAATGAGCCTCCCCCACGTTCGATTTTGCTTGAATATGCCTTAATTAAGTGCTTTTGGAGGTATCTACAGTCCAAACTACATCTCGAAAATAAAGTATTTCTTAATGCTATTGGCTATTTCTGATCAAAAGTCAATTAAAACCACAAAAAATATGGAATGAAAATGCCTTATTTCGATGGGTTTCTATTGAATTTATAAGTATCAACCAATGAAATTACGCGAAAGAATAATAGAAAATTAACACCTTTTAACATTCCTTGCCGTAGAGACTACAGTTCTTATCTGTACCATTACTTAAAGTCTTTCGTTGTCTAACATCTGCCCGCCCGCCAAATATACAAAGGATTTGTACAGCTGCGCATGAACCGTAAACTGGTCGATTTGGACTTTCTAAAGCCGGCTCCTCACTAGCAACATAAGCATAAGTAAAGCACAAGAGTCTTACGCGCTAGTGAGGACAGCTGCGACACAAGCATAAGCACAAGCAAATCAAAACGTTCTGTTCTTCTAGTGCTTGCACTACATAACCACAAGCATAAGTACGTCAGCGGCATAAGTAAATACGCATGCGTATTAAACATCTCCGGGTCGACTCATCCGCCATTGTTTTCTTCTGTGAGAGGGAGTGGTGACAAAAAATGGCCAGATATGTTTAATACGCATGCGTGTGTGCTTATGCTTATGTCGCAAGTGAGGACTGGGCTTTAGCTCGCAAAGGATTGTGGTAAAAGTTTACCAACCATCCTTTTCTGTATTATGGTGGATTATATACGTCAATCAAGGCAGCACTTGTCTGGGTTCTTCATCTACGTAACTTAAAGTGCCCCTACGATCAAATTTTGACATATCAATGTTTTTGCATATTCATAAAGTAGAGTTCATATATTATTACCAGTTCAAATTGTTTTTCGATACAACGACAGGAAGTCTTATTTTTTTAGCTCCGAATATTGAATCTACACGTCCGCCATTACTGGAAGCCGTGCCCTTTGTTCAGCTTTAAACAAAGGTTTATTCACCGGAAATGATGTCATACACTTAACGCTCGCCGGCAGAACACAACGCCTGGAGGCATATTTCTACTAAAAACGTCTTCACGTACATAAGAAGAAAGTTATATTTATCTTTGCGAGGTTGGCTACTTTTTTATGCACGCTATTTCGCGCCACGAGGTTGTCGTGTTAAGTGTATGACATCACTTCCGGTGAATAAACCTTTGTTTAAAGCTGAACAAAGGGCACGGCTTCCAGCAATGGCGGACAGGATTTTACCGGTAAACTCTCCTAAAATTTGTGGTTTAAGATGCCCATTTGGGAATACTTTTTACTATTTCGGATATTTCTAATACTGATTGACCTATAGACACTGAAAAAGTGGCAAATCAAAATGGTAAATTTTCGTCGTAGTGGCACTTTAATAGCAAATTATAACAGTTATTATACGAGAACCAGACAACTACAGACGCCTTGATTGACGACATCTTCCTTCAAAGCCAAGCTTTTAAGCTCGATATTTTTTTTTGAGATTAGCAAAATTCAGCTAGTAAATACAGGATTTACCATTAAATACTGACTTTTGGTCCGAAACGAGCTCATTTCGACGGCATAGAGAACTCGAAAGATAAATTTGTTATACTAGATTTGGAAAATATATCTGTTACCAAGGGGAACAAATTAAACTTCTAGATGTCAAAACTAATCCAGCATTATCACTAGGTTCTCTTCTAATACACTTCCTTAACTGAGCGGAGCAGCATTCACTACCTGTTAGGTATACTAGTTGTATAATAAATAATTACATCCCACACTCAGTTTCATCGGAATTTGCATACGATGCTGAAGAGGCGCTTATTAGAGGATTTACAGTGACTGTGATACGTCTATATTTATCCGAGACCAATTTAGTGCGTGGTGCTGGTTAAGGGAGTAATAAGGCAAAGAGAGACATCATTGGTTCTTCCTTCTTATGCTCTCCATGACTTGCACGTGTTGTTGAACTATCACATCCACCACTGACGGGTCAGCGAGGGTCGACACATCGCCCAGCTCGTCCGCCTTGTTTTGTGCAACCTTGCGTAGAATGCGACGCATTATTTTACCCGATCGAGTCTTTGGAAGTCCTGGTACAACCTTTAGCAAGAAATCAATTGTTAACAAGGGTGCATTAGTTCCTTTTTTCAACTAGTGGTTAAATAGACCTTTCCCACACGGCGGCCATCTTGGAATAAACCCATTGTTCATGCACTTCTGTTAAACACGTTTGAGACCGAGGCTGAGTAAGCATTAACAATAGGTTTATTCCAAGATGGCCGCCGCGTGGGAAATGTCTATAAAGAATGACCTTGTCTCACGTCTAGCTCATCGTTTTATGTGCATATTAAAGGCGAGAGAATTATCTGACTAGTCTGAACTTGATTTGAAGAGAATTTTTTGTTAAAACTTCACATTTTGTCAAGCTTATTAGGGTTCCTCGAATCGATTTCCGAGGTCAACTCTCTACCCTTTCTATTTCTTATGAGGGGACTAATATTTTTTGAGGGACAATTAAAAAATAACGGCAATAACATGAACAAACAGAAACAGTTTGGAGACGATAATAAGACAGCCTATTTTAAATTAACAGAAACTATGGCTGGTCTCCCTGTGGTTAGCCTAAGACATGTCTGGGGCGTCAACAATGCCGGCCTCGCTGTCATGATCTCGACTCCAGGACCACGCGGTGAACTGAGGGTTTTGCATATGGTCTATGCTGCATTTTAAAGTACTTGCTTTATATACTATATCATGACACCGGGCTAGTACTAACAATACCTGTATGATCTCGGGCACTGCAAACGCTCCAATCTTCTGTCTAACGAGCTTCTTAATTTCCGTTCTAAACTCCTCTAGGTCGATCTTCGCGTCGTCCTTCAAGATGGCATACGCGTAGATACCTGAGAATATCGAACAGCTACAGGTCATATCACAAAACGGCTCGCACTGTCAGCTCACTACTGAATGGCGTGAAAAATCCTGTACTCGTGCTAATTTGATTTCTTAAAGTTAGAAAATCCTTAAAAGTGGCATCCAACGAGTCTTAAGTGAAAGATATTGACGTCGATGGAACATTTTATAGCTGATGTATAACAATTTACGTAATAGCCCACTTCCGCGATATGCTTTACTTGTCACACACAAAGGTTTCAATACGAGGCTCCGTGCTAAATTAAACTTATTATTTTCTCTGAGGAAAGAATAAATTTAATTTAGCACGGGGCCTCGTATTGAAACCTTTGTGCGTGACAAGTAAAGCATATCGCGGAAGTAGGCTATTTTCAAATAAACGAGGTGCATCACTACTTCAACTTTTGGAACATTTGTTTATTTTGTGCTTGGTTTACAAGCTATAGTACTTTATTGAGGTAGTTGTGGGATGCAATTGACTCTTTTCACCTGGTGGCCATCTTGGATTCAAAGCGAGGCAATCCTTTGGTGTTGCCATATTAGACTCGTTTTGACTATCCCTCACTACGAGGCTAACCTGGCAAAAACAAAGGATTGCCTCGCTTTGAATTCAAGATGGCCAGCAGGTGAAAAGAGTGAATCCTAGTAAAAAACAACATGTCTATGCAAGCCTGTCTCCCTATCTGACTGCACTTGATCCACTCTGCCCTTCTTTTTGGTTTTCTGCATACACAAAACTGTATCCACGTCCAAGTAGACAGAGCTGAATAACTGACGAAGGGCAAAGGCAAACGGAGCTTGGGAACGAGGTTGGGACGACAGCAGCGTATATAAAAATGGCGGAAAATTTAAAAATTGGCGAGACCTTCTAGATTTCTGCGAAGAATAAGTATTGTGGCAAACTTAAAGAATATATATAGACCAACCATCATGCTTTGCGCGCTATGGCCGCCATTTTGTCACAGTTGAAAAGTCGGTTTTGCAAGTTTTCTTCCAGTCATTTCAAAATCATTACAATTCCGTTGTTTTGTGTGATAGTTTCAATTTTAATCTGTTTTTAGTTTGATAGTTTCACGAAGCGGAAATAAACAAAAGGCCGCTAAGCATCACCATATTCTTTAAGGTTTTAAAAACTCGAACTATTTCTTTCAGAAACAAAGAAAAACGTACATATAGTTAAACTGGGATAAAATTCACGATAAATTGACCGGTATATGAGCCTTTACGGCAATATTTTCGCAGATTTACGTCAGTTTGCGCATACGCTCTGGTTATTCAGCTCTGGCTTCCACATAAGGTTTGCCATGTTCTCGTGTCTGTCTGCATGAGCGTAGCTACCTTTAAGCCAGTAAGCCCGGGCTTACAAACTTTCTGGACATGTCTATTATCCGAACATTCATTAGTCTGCTCTTGTTCCCTTACCCTACCCTGCGAGCAGAGGTTTCTCATCTCTTTGCCTTTCCTGTCGCCGAGAGAAACCTCTGCCACGAAACGATTGCTTTTGCCGTTGAACATGCGCACTTGCAACCTCCAAAATCTTGGAGGTAAACCACGTGATAAACCAGTTACCAAACCGGTTTTACCTGTTTGATATCACTCGGGCATGACTTTTTGGTGATCTTTGCTGGTTTTCCAAGAGCCCACAGTATCCTTCGCAGCCGTTATTTATGTCGTCACGCGTTTGTTGTTTGCCGACGATTGATACGAACGGGCTTCAAACTCCGGCTTTGTCTTCTTCTTACTTTACTGAACTGCACAGAAGACCTTGAAATTACCGTTCAATAAATCTACCTTAATTTATCCTAAAGAAAGCTTTGATTTATACCTTCGAAGAAGGACATTAATTTTATTTTCTCCACTGCCGTTTATAACAATAGGAAATGGACAATTTGAAATCTACATACAATGAATCTACAATGTTTACCGTCTCGTTTTTTTTCCGGCCAATGGCAATCCAGATACCGTGGCGCATGCTCAACGCGAAAAGCAATCGTTTCGTGGCAGAGGTTTCTCTCGGCGACAGGAAAGGCAAAGAGATGAGAAACCTCTGCTCGCAGGGTACCCTTACCCTCACTAACGAGCTTACAAACCAAAAATGGCTAGCTACGCCGCTGGTCTGTCACAGCCCTTGTGGGTGCGTGGAACAGGGATAGGAGTCGATAAGAGTCGGTACAACTGAATTCTCGTTTGAACCTTGCCAGCTCTCATGAAAATTCGAATTGGATCAAAATTGATGATAACTCTTCACAAAGTCATTGCCAGAGAGTTCAAACGGGATTATCAACTCTCTTATACATTTGTCATTCAACGTACCTTCTCCTTTAATGGGATGTGGAAATCCAACTACCGCTGTTTCTGCAACGGCCTCGTGATTATCCTATGGTACAGTCACGAGAGACATTAGACTCCTTATGTAAACTAGCTTTCAATATTACTGTCTATATCGCAAAGATATATTTGTGTCATCTGTTCAATCCCTACAGTAAGTCACCTGTGACTGAATAGGCTTCAGTCGTTCAATAAATGCCTCAATTGCAGAGGCGTAACCAGAGTTTGAACTAGTAGGAGAGGTTCCTAATCGCGAGCGTCGTAGGAACGTGACGAACGCTGCAATTGCAAGCGCGAGGTGGGGGTCCAGAAACTTGCCGGGTATTGCAGCAAGAAAACTTCACAGGCTTAGCTTGTTTGGACTTCGAGTCTTTGACTCTGCCTGTAAAACTATTAAATAAAAACATAAAAAACACACACGAAGCATTCCAACTTACGGTTATTTGAGTCGAATACAATACAATGGTATTTCATCTTGCCTGAGTTTATCTGGCTGTGGTAAAGGGCAAATTTGATGGACTAATTTGGGAGTCTTTTCAACGAAGAAAACATGATAGCGTTGATGTTGGAATTTGTAAGCTGGAATATTTTCCTTTGCGATGCGAGTTTGTTCTCCGTTGTCTAAGTGGCCTCGGTTGTACAAAGTTTATAAAATGTCACGCGCTTCAATAAGATCAAATAAGAGAGATTAAAGAGAACTAAGAGTCACATCGACCCAACGTAAGGTAACTTACAATGGCGTCTTCAACTTCGGCCGTCCCCAGTCTCTTGCCGCTAACATTGATGACGTCATCCATCCTTCCCGTGATCCTGTAGTGGCCATCTTTATCGCGGAGAGCTCCATCGCCAGTGAAGTAAAATCCTGTTATATTGGAGATACGTTTAATTAGGCAGGATAAGATTAAAGCCAGGTTTTCACTAGCGACATAAGCATAAGATACGCATAGGCTCAACCTCGTCCCCAGTGTTCTTCTCGGTCAGATCCAAGATATGGCGGCTACTCCAGAGAAGACCCTGGTAAAGGCTGGATCACGTCATCAAATACTCCCATATTTGGAGTATTTTGTCACGTGATCTGACGATCTAAGATGGTGGTCAAGGTAAATATGGAATATTTCATGACGTGTACAAACCATAGGTATCCCAATCCGGAGTGAGCGAGATGCGGTAGTTCCACGCGGCGAACGATGCAGTGAAAACAGGTCTACTAAACGGCTCGAAATGGAGTTACTTGGATAAAGACACAGTGGCAGGGTATCACAATGCTACCAGGATATATCTAAGCTAGAAGAGAATCCTTAAAAGCCGTTCATCGAAGCGCTCGATAGCACATGTTCACATTTAATGGCTTCTCCTGGTTTTCCCACTGCTTGATGAAACTTACCAGAAAACTATCTGGACTCAGTCCGTTGGGCCAATAAAAAGCATTGTAAGAATAACCCTTGTGTAATAATCGAAGAGCCAATCACAATACGTGACAGTTCAGCCTTTATACCAGGGTCTTCTCTCGGAGTAGCCGCCATCTTGGATATGACCAAGAACGCACTGGTGACGAGGTTGGCATAAGCTAGTGAGGACAGCAGCGACCAATCTCGTTTCCAGAGCCCGTGCTCCTTTTGGTCAGCGGCACCACTCGCCATAAAAAACGCGCGGGCTCTGGGAACAACATAAACCTAAACAAATACGCATGGGTATTAAACGGGCCAACTTTTCATTTGTTGAGAGGGAGTGAGAACACAAATTAGTCAGGTGTTTAATACACATCCGTAAGTGCTTATGTCGCTGCCAACCTCACTAGCTACAATCATCTGCAAAATAAGTGTGCCACTTTATCTCCTTTCCCCCTCACAATGTAATAAGAGCGTAGAACATGTAAGTAGAGATTAGCACGAACTTGTGACTTAATGTAGCACGAGGGAGAGACGGACTGTAATAAAGGGAACGAGAAGTGAATGTCACGCAGAACAAATAAAGAAGAGAAAACAGAAAGATACATTCCTTATTGAGTGGAATCAGCGCGAGCGGGAATTCGCAGAAGAATTCCGCGACAGGCGGTTTTGAAACAAAACTTTCAAGCAAATCAAGAGCCCATAACCAAGTGCGTCCATATCTCTTATATAGATGCTACGGCGTTTTCACAAGTTCGGCTATTTTTAGATTATTTTTGCCGCCAATTAGTGGTCACACCCGTGGCGGAACAAAAGATGCCTCATTAGCTTCTTTTGTTATATACCAATAACACGTATGCTACGCTTTTGTGATTTTATTCCCTTAGGAATGATTGCAACTCAACAATAGCGGGAAACCGTTCTAAAAATAACCTAACTTGTGAAAATGCCGTAGCATAGAGGTAGTATGGGAGATTCTCGCTCTTGGTTATGGGCTCTTGAGCAAATACAATCTTCACGTTCCTCTACAACAAAACTACAAAAACGGACACCCTGGTATATAGCAGAGAAATGCATTCTGCCAATCTTCTGATATGCTTTCCGAACTGCATGCTTTTGCTAAAAGATGGAATCTTAATTTCGAAATCATATTCTAGCAATATGGATTTTGGTCCACCGTGGACGGAAATAAAGCTGCTCTAAATTTCATTCTACGACAGTAATTTTCACCAGTATTCCTGGAAAGTATGCTCTGCCAATCTGAGTACTGAGGTATTTTGTCTCTGGCCATGAAAAACTCTCTTATTTAGAGTTCACATCGTCCTTCAAGTCCAAAGTTGTAGAATTGATGCGAAATGAATATTTGGTTACGAGATTGAATGTATAGAAATAGCAATTCAAACGTGCTTAATACTTGTCTCGAAATCAACTAGATTCTCATTCGACATGGCCGATGTATGTTTCTAGTGTCCAAACTGTACTTACCGGGGTAGGGTCGGTAATATGTGTTTAAATATCTGTCATGGTGACCATAAATACTCCTACACATCCCAGGTACTGAAGAGCGGAAGCACAAAGCACCACTGACATTGTTTCCCTTTAGTTCTTTACCCTACAGAAACAAATATTGATACGAATGTTAAAAGAAATTAGGAATCGAACAGCTCAGTTCGCCACTGAAGTGGAGTTTTGCCATCCACTTTTTCTCAGACCATCCCAAAATGAATTTAAATCATTACTCTCTACTAATACATGTAAAATATGTTATAGATCAGATCGTCGGAAAAAAATTGCGAGTAGAATTTTTAGCCAGAAAGTACCGGCATCCTTTTCGGGCTTGCTTTTGATCGGACAACCTTTTTAAATTAGTGTATCCCTGGGGTGGGGTGGGGGTTCTCATATAAACGCGACGGTGATGCTCGTCGAAATTTTAAAAGGAAACCTTAAAAGGTACTAGAATCTCGTTCTGTGGGTACGTATGGCTCAGATTTGTTTTACCGCTAAGAAGTACCAATCCCCAAACAAAATTAACTGACATTTGATCCAAGTGCATTTGGCTTGTGAAAATACCCGCCAGACAGACAGACAGACAGCGATTGTTTATTGGCACTTTGTAAAAAGACTCAATAATAATAGTAGCTGACTGAATAAAACGAAAAGCTAGCTATCTAAGGCAGTGCCTTTTTTATCTTTTGGAAGCAATCATAAATATATTTCGAAATAGTTGTAATTAATTTTCTTGGTGGATTTATTAGTAGCCTAAATTGCTTGTCAGCAGTTAGGTGTTGAAATTGGAGGTTGTTTTGTTCTCTCAGATCTTTAGTCAATTGCCTTTTTAGGTCAGTGTAAAACCCACAATTGGTGAGAACATGTTTTTCATCTTCCTTTTCAATGGTACAAAAAGGGCACCGCCTCTCTTCGGGGGGATGTAACGGCGAACGTGTCTCCCCTTTTTAATCATTTAATTATGATTGCTTATTCTTAACTTAGTTAGTCAAATTCGGTGTGTTATGTTCTTTATTTGTAAGAGATAAACCTCTAGTGCGACCGCTGTTTTAAAGGTACGGAAGGTTAATTTGTTTTGCTGGTTAGAGTTATTTCTATTGTCATTAAACTAGCTAGAGAGGCATTCTTGTCTTCCCTGGCTCTGTTGAGAAATACCTTTAGAAACACCTTGAGTTCAGGGTTCCACCAAAATTTCACCAAAACCGTAAGTACGTATTATTTGTGTCTAAATATCATTATCATTGGTACTTTTCATTTCTTTATATGCTTTTGAGAGCAGTGAGTTATTGTCAAGAGCAAGAAGTCTTACCCATAATTTTATGCTATTAGTTTGGTAATCGGATATTAAGCTAAACTTTCCAAGCTCGCATCTACATGCTAAGTTTGAGGCGCCCCAACTAACTCCTAACAGCTGTTTACAAAACTTACTCTGCACTAGTTATATCGGGTTCAGACGTCGCTTCCGTAAAGAATGGGTTTTATTAGGGAGTCAAATAGTTTTAGAGAGATTTCACCGTTAAATCTAACATGTGCTCCCATTCTTTTCTTATCTTGTATAGAGCTTTCAAAGCAGTTTTTTCAGTTCTTGTTTGGCTACAGCAGGCCAAGAGATCATTATAAACGATAATTTTATTTTCTGGCAAGCAGTAATATCCTAAAAGGTACCCGCACGATAACCACAACTGCAGACGTTTCAAACCCTAAGTGGTATCAAACTACGCATGCTATTCCCTAAATGGTGTAACGAACATCCCCGTCTGTACTCTATAGGGAGTGTCCCCCCCCCCCCCCCCCCCCCAAAAAAAAAGGTGTATTTCTCTATACAGACAGACAGGCAATTATGGTGTTTTGTACGTGACAAGTACTTCGACATGACTCTAATAAGTCTTTAATTATATTTATGTAGCTTTTTTCAGTATCACTGTAGCTGCTATATTATATATCAATTAGCCATTTTCCCTGTTCAAACATGGATGGAAATAATGAAACTTTCAATTAAATCTGTCAATCAACACAAGGTTTGTCAATATCTCACCTAGGTGTTTGTGTGATCACAACTAAGGCTACTAATTGTTCAAGCCAAATAGAAAAGCTTTTGCAGAAACTTGTGTGTGTACTCGACGCAAATACTGTCAAGAAACATTATGCTTCTGAAAATTAATTAGCCATTTTGCGTAATAGAACTTAGCAATATTTGATTAAGCATTGAAATAAAAGCCAGACTTTGAGTAACTGAAATCATTGTGACAAAGGGTCGTGAAACGCAACAAGCACTTCCACTGAAAATGCAACTTCGCAGCAGAATCGCGTTCTGTGTCTTGTTCACTGTGATTACGAACATTCAGGCGGTCGATAGACTGGTTCAGCAACGCAGCGTGAATCACTCGTCGAATTGCGACCATTGCCTTGTGAGTAGACTATTCGTTGATTGGATCATTATCACTAGTCCTTTTGTATGAGATTATAATAGGACTGTTTCAATATGAAGTTATATTAAACAAGAAACCGCACTATAAAAGGGCTCAACCAGGTCGAAGACACCTTCATTGTCAATCAGCCATTGTCAAGTGAACATCATATCTCTGTTCAAAGCTCTGCAACAGGTGATGTTCCGCTTGAGTGATCTCTTACATTTGGTATAGCCTAAAAATACACTAAAGAGTTTGTAAACGGTTCTAAAACGCAATTGGCATACATAATGGTGAAACTAGCTTCCTGCTGCTTACTTTTCCTTGGCTTACTTTAATTTTAGCTTCAGCAATTTAGTATTCTAACAGGAGAAGGTGAAACGGCAATTCATATACTCACCGAGTTGGTGAAAAAAAATATTAGTACTAATAAAGTGTTTACGTGGTGAAAAGTTTACTTGTGAAAAGGAATATATAAATAAATACTTATAGTAATAAACGGCGCCAAACCTGGTGAAACAGTGAACTGGACAATTCACCAGATTTGTGACTCCGTATAGTAATACTTATCACTAATAAACGGCGCCAAACCTGGTGAAACAGTGAACAATCCAAAGAAAAGAGCGAAAACTCTAATTATCATTGCAAATGCAAATGTATTGTTTCCAAACGTTTGTATTCTACGACTTTTAGTCTGGATACCTGTGTGCATAAGCAAGATTTTTTAAGATGTCGCGAACGCGAATCCTAGTAGTTTCTGCATTATTGTTAATTTGCATTAATTTTTATCAAAATACGTGGCCTGGAGCCCAATAAACCGCCGTTATGGAAACGCGAGTTTCGGGCTGGCGGGCTGCAATTTGCAGCCCTGTATCTTATTGGCTAGCCGGTGTGAAAATTATTTTACTTTTGTTTTATTTGGGGATCATTTTACGGCCAGGGATCGTTTTACAGGCTGTACAGATCTCACCACGCCTAAGCTTCTGCTAGATTCGCACTTCAAACATTTTCTCACTAAAGGTTTTTGGTCGTTTCGGACGGATCTAGACATTTGTTTCTCTCTGTCGAGATTGAAATATCATATTAAAGACTTTCTTCTTTTTTTTCCAAGCTTGATGCCATTTCCTGCATCAGCCATGGCATAAACCCGCACAAAGAGATCGACAAGAAGTTGGAGAGCTTAGAACAGCAGGTCGCAGTTCTCAAGTCTGTGATCGAAAAGACTGGAAAGCCTGATGGTTTGGCGAGTTTGGATGGAAGCGGCCATATTCCACAGAAATTCCTCCCAGGCGGTTACGACAAGCTATCGGCCTATGATCTGGCATGGCAGTCACTACACATGGCCGCAGCGGCAGCCTGTAGGGGTAGCACCCCTAGTGGTGGAACTGGATGCTGTGAAAACAGTGTTTTAATTCGTAACACGGCCAGCAAACAAACCTGCTCCCAAATATGTGCAAGCAGCATATACAGGAATTGCGATGCTGAAGTCTCCCTATACGGGAAACCGGGCAAGGGAACCCAGAATGGCGAGTTTATTGGCGATTTCTATAACTATGGGTGTGGAGGTTCGGCTAATGGTGGAAGCGAGGCCTCGGTGCCGAAAGATTTCATATTCACGCCCTCGATGAGCTACTTAAGCTTTTGCTGCTGCCGCAAGTGAATCACCAGTGACGTCAAGCCAGCCAAACCAGTCAAACCAGTTCAAGCCAGCCATCATGAGTTGCTAATGAAAAAACTGAATGATCATAGAACAATTGGATAAAACCCCCTAGCCGAAAGTATAGTAACAACATCAAAGGCTTCAAGAAAAGCCATATAAATGGACTCTTTAAGAATTAGTGCAATAACACGCAGAACTAGATAACGATTGAGTACTGAGTAGGCTTTTAAGGTGGAAAAAGCTGATTAGAACATTGAAATAAAGTTACAAGCACTCCAGTATAAAGTATTCTATCTTGTTGTAGCTATACGTAATGCTATACGTTTGTGGAGGTATGCCTATTATTGTTGTTGCTGTTACTATAATATTTAAAAAAAAAAATTTAAAAATATAATTATTAACTTCATTTTCTCCAAGAGCGTAGGGCTCATCGAGGGATATCATGCTTGTTTACCGCCACACTAAGCAATATAAAGTAGAGAAAGAAACATATAGGGTAAACAAATTACATCATAATTGCATACTAAGGAAAGAATATATATAGGGAAATAAAAACAAATGCCGCAATTTCAATAGAACAACAGTGCAATCCACGAAAATCTATAAGCACATGCAGTGTATTCTATACAAATTGAATTTAATAAGATGTAAAAATTTATGGTGATAACTTGTACCCGTGGTAAAAAGAAGCCGTTCAGTCATTTTAGAAACAAATGCATGCTCATTATGTTTCTCGTGTTCCGTAGAACTCACCCCCACCCCAATTTTGAATAGCTTTTCTGCTGGTTTTAGTTACGTTAGAGATGTTTAAAGGGGCTATGTCATGGTACTGCGCATGTATCCAGTAATCGCTCGGTTGGTGGCTGTTAATTGGATACAAACAGTTAAACTACCTCCCTCGATGCTTGATTGAAAGGATTTTCAATATTTTCCCTGGAGACTGTTTCTGTTCACTGTTTGTTAGTCATTTTTGCATATTTGCTTTGATTTTAAGCATCACACATGGCCGAGAGGTTCGTTAGTTCATATCCGGCAAAATCGGTGGAAATAGCTGTTTCCGGCCCGGAACGCGAATGTAAAGTCTATTACCGTGACACAGCCCCTTTAATCGGGAAAGTACTTGACCAACACCCATGAAATGAAGTTCTTGCAGATAAAAGGTATCTTTTTGACATTTTAAAGAAGTTTTGAGTAATAGCTGACCTTCAGAACCGATCGGATACTAAAACTTTCCGAGGTCTTATTGGGGGACTTGGTCATTATTTGACCAATCAGATCGCTGTCAAAAACACATACATGTACACAAACAAGCAAACATACAGGCAGACATATTACATTGAATAGCATAGATAATCATTACATGTCATGCATTAAAACCTAAACCGATCAGCAAACTCTGCCATCAACATCTCACTGAACCAGGTACCCTTTACTAAACTGATAATACTCCAAGAATGTGTCCTAGAGACTAAGCCTCGTGTTCACGTTGCCACACAAAGGTGTTTTAACATGAATGTGATACTAAAGATTCCTAAACAATGGTTATTCAAGTTGGATGCCATTTAAGCAATGGGTCTATCGGTATATACTTCATGGTAGTGTTTCGTTCCATATAGTCTCCCTGCATAATCATTTTCTCTACAGTTTTACAGTATTATGCAGGGAGACTATATGGAACGAAACACTATACCATGAAGTAAAAACCGGTCTATCGAACCTTCAACAAAACAACAAAACTAACACCCTGATAAAGAAGAGACATAGCATGTGAATGTTCTGATATGCTTTTCAAACTTTTTCGATAGGGGATGGTAAAGATTAACGTGGATTACAAAAGCTTATTCTAGAAACGTGATTTAGGTTTATAGTGAACCGATTTCAAGTTGCTCATTTTTTTCTTAAAGTAGTATTTTTCATCCACTCGAATGTTTGCCATCATTCATCAAAATTGTCTCACATTTTCTCCAGTATATCTGGAAAGCATTTACCTCTGCTAATCTGAGTAGTTATTTTTGTCTTTCGTCATGAGAAAGTTTATCATTTGGGGGTTGACAGTGTCCCTAGCCACTTAGACAACGAGAACTTGATACCATACCACACCACACCACACCACACCACACAATACAATACATACCATTTATTAATGTAGAAAACGTGGGATAAGGTTACCCTTACATCCGAGCCAGAGGCTCATGTTTAAAACGTCTGACAGCAAAAAGGCAAATAATAAAAATAATACTAATAATAAACATATAAGGTTCATATAAAGACTAACAATATCTAAATTATAATATGAATATTTACAAATAATCTAATAATATAATATAATATATATAGACCCAATTTCCCGACCCACTCAAGGCTAACCAGCACTTGACCTAGCCCTAACCCACACCGCGGCAAAACGTTACGCGCATGCGTATTTGCTATTTCTTTTCGGCGCGCGGCCGCCCCCAGTTTCCCCGCGAAAACTGAAATGAAACAACAGGCACATACCTGCTTAAAAGCACCATTTGTGAACTGTTTTGTCAAAAAATAAGAAAACTACTTAAAAGCTAAGCCTAAGACTTTAACAGATTGAAGTTTTCTTAATTTGTAATTCACTGTGAGTTTACTAAGTTATAAAATTATTTACTAAAAAAGTTGAAACCCTCGGTAATTTGTATTTGATAGCAGAGCCTTCGTTCTTTTGGCCAGCGGAGCATACCGTTTTGCCGCGGTGTAGCCCCACACAGCGCTCAAACGTCTGCGCATGCGTCAAAAGTCTTGCAACAACAACCTATTCCAAAACAAATTCAAAGCAAGCCGGCGGCCGTCACTATTCACAAACCCGCTTTCAAACCTTGAGAACTTCTTTGGTAAATTACGAAACAATTTGGTAAACTCACAGTTTGAAGTTTGTTCAATTTCCCGTCGACTGTGAAAATAAAAAGCTTAACTTTCACGTATTTTTCTTAACTTTTGGGGGTAGAAGTTCACTGTAATATGTTTTATGGTAAATTTGCGCGGGAAATACCAGACTAATACGCACGCGCAGACGTTTGACCGCTGTGTGGTGTAGCTCTAACCCAACCCAAAAACTGTCCTATTATAATAAATTTACACGAGGCAGTGATTGCATTTGCAACTGAACTTGAAATTACTAAAGTCAATTAGACCCTATCAGCTTGCCTATTTGTTGCCCCATTTCAGACCACGTGACTTTTCCCTTGAGTAATGCTTTTTTGGTTTTTCTGTATCCCAAGAGGAAATGTACCAATTTCTATAACTGGAAAACAAAGCAGTAAATCCTCTGGAGAACTATCACGTGGTCTAAAATGGGGCAACAAATAGGCAAGCTGAAAAGGTATATTCAAAATATTCTAGTTGGTAACGAAATTCCTTAATTGTGTTGGCATTTTTGATGGTTGTAGATAGGTGAGATAGTCGGTAGGTATATGAATTATGAGAATAGCGACTATTGTAAGATGGCTGGACAATATTGTACCAACAAAACAAATTGCAAAACGAAAATAAAGAATTCCAAAATACAAATCCTAGCATATCCAGGCGATTTTCTACATTCAAAATACTTTGCATGATTTCAGAACTAGCTATATAGTCGACCAAATTAAATTCGCCTTTTACCTGAGATCGAAGTTCGACCAAGTCGTAATGCTATTGTCTTGTACTCGACACTGTGATTGGTTCTCGTTGTCTAAGTGGCCCTGTGATTGGTTCTCGTTGTCTAAGTGGCCCTGTGATTGGTTCTCGTTGTCTAAGTGGCCCTGTGATTGGTTCTCGTTGTCTAAGTGGCCCTGTGATTGGTTCTCGTTGTCTGAGTGGCCCTGTGATTGGTTCTCGTTGTCTAAGTGGCCCTGTGATTGGTTCTCGTTGTCTAAGTGGCCCTGTGATTGGTTCTCGTTGTCTAAGTAGCATCTCATCTTATTATGAAAATGTAACCACACAGCATCCCCTTCAAAGATAGATTACCCAGCTGACCACAGTGACTGTTGCAAGTTGTTTCTATCGCTAAGATCCGTCCTAGACTCTCACACACAGATCCCGTTTTCTATAATAAAGTTGCCTAAGGCGGGTGTCTTAAGTCCTCTTACCTTCTCATCGAAGAGAACAGGATCAACACTGAAGAACGGTCTCATGGGGAATTCCGGTTTAACTGGTTTGTCATCTGCGGCAGGTCTTGGTGAGATTAGGATACCACCCGTTTCTACAACAACAACAACGACGTTGTTTTTACGACAACGACGAGAACCGTCTTTGGCCGACTTAACCACGATTGTTGAACGAGTGGATAACCGCTATTCACCGGACTAAATCCTTATCCAGTGGATAATAGTAGTTGGTTGGGTTTATACTTTATTGTATCCGGTGTAATGCGTTACCCACTTTTTTGAACAATCGAGGCCAGGGGATTAGCTTTGGATTAATCCGAACAAGTGTGTACAATACTGAGATGATACATGGTAGAACTTTCTTGAGCAGCTATTTTAGAAAATTCGAAGACATGGTGAGTGACGTATTTGAGAACAAACTCCTTCCCAAGTGCCTTTACGCGCCTGGATATACGAACATAGTTTGAACGTTTTGAAGACGCCATCTTGAATTAGACTCGCGTAAAAGCACCTAGCCTGCGTAGCGGCCTCTTTTCTTGTTGCTTGTTCCAGTGAATTTTCAGATACTTGAGTTGAGCTCACTTTGATGTTTATCCGAATCCTACGCGGCGGCGCTCAACTTATCGCCGGGACAAACTCTGGCTCCTCTCTAAATAAGACGGTAACTACGCTGGCTAAAAAACGGCCGAAGTTATTCAACAGATCTGTTTTTGCGGTTAGCGAGAGAATAATAATCATCATCATATGAATGTAGTAAGGTCAGTGTGTGTGGAGAATAATAATAATAATAAATGGTTTATTTTACGTCGAAGATACAGGAAGCCGTTACCGGGTCTCCCAAGCCAGAGGCTTATACTTAAGTATTCCGACGAACTCCAGGATCGAATTGGAATTTAGGTTGGTTTTTACCGGAGAACCCGTAGAAAAATCCTCGGAGCAAGGGCGAGATACCAACAAACCCAACTCACATATGGCGCCGCGTCCGGGATCGAACCTGGGCCACAGAGGTGAGAGGCGAAGCGCTTAACCGCTGCGCCACCCTGGCTACCCAATGCTCGGGTCATTATCAGGATCTGCTTAAAGGCCTAACAAGCCTCAATATCCGAGGGTAAACAAAATAATTGATTTTTGATTTTGATGATTATAATTTTCTGACCTCCTGTCATACTAACCCGTTTGCCACCATGTATCCACTACAGTACATCTCTTCTCCCCTACTACTTCGTGGTACCAATGCCATGCTTCCTCATTTATAGGTTCGCCAACTAAATAAATAAACAAATGTTATTAGAAGGTAATCGCCAGGTAGTCATTGTGCACCAGTTTGAACATTTGCTCTTAAATTCCACGACCACAATGGGCAAATTGTAAGAGTATATCAAAAGCAGCATCATTACTGAATGAGCTACATTTTCCCCTATAGCCATCTAAGACAATCTAAAACAATTGGTATGATTAGCTTGCATAATCTACTGAACTGATAATTCTTATACCTGGTTATCAACAACGCCCTATGCACCCCGTCGATCCACTTCCATTTTTCTTATGACCATCCAACACACTATTACAATCATAAGCTACAGAGCTAATAATTAATCCTTATACCTGGTTATGAATAACTCCCCCCCTACCCCCATCCCCCAATGTTCAAAAACAATTTACCACTCACCAGTTCCCAGTACTTTGAGGGATGACCTGTCGTACTTCTCTACCCAAGAGTTCCCAGACTTTAATAGTAGCCTAATAGCAGTAGGTGCACCGTAGAATTGATTGATCTTCAGACGTTCAACCATCTCCCAATAACGTCCCGGGTCAGGATACGTAGGGGTGCTCTCGAATAGTACAGATGTAGCCCCGTTACATAACGGACCATATACTACATAAGTGTGCCCTGTGATCCAACCGATGTCTGCCACACAACTGAACACGTCGCCAGGCTGGTAGTCGAAGCAGTACTAAAAATATATATATAAAGCAGATTTCGTATGAGTGAGACAAACTACAGCACTGACTACAGCACGGTTACCGTAGGACATGCCGTGACATTGAAATGGTTTCCCATTGTTTATGCCCTGCTGATCCAATCAAATTACAGAAATACGGTACAGCACGGTTACAGCACGGTCACGGACATGCCGTAGTTTGACCCACACATACGAAATCTGCTCTATCAAAACATGAAATGTATGTTAACTAAACTCCATGTTTACTAGATTCCTTAATAAACTCCTGTCAAGGGGCGACAGGCAAAGAGAGGGGGCCCAACAATAAAAATATAAAATGGTACCTTGAACAAAATGTCACATAAACTATTAATGGAACTCGTTATCAGCTACTCTGATCTGATCAGTTCAAATTGATTAAAATTCCAACTTGTTTACAATACGACTACTGTACCCGGGGCTACTGAGACAACGAGAACCAATCACATTGCAGAATGAAAACAATGCATTCCAACTTACGGTTACTTGAGCCAATCAGTGTCGAGTACAAGACAATAGCATTTCAACTTACGGTTACTTGAGCCGATCAGTGTCGAGTACAAGACAATAGCATTTCAACTTACGGTTACTTGAGCCAATCAGTGTCGAGTACAAGACAATAGCATTTCAACTTACGTTACTTGAGCCAATCAGTGTCGAGTACAAGACAATAGCATTTCAACTTACGGTTACTTGAGCCAATCAGTGTCGAGTACAAGACAATAGCATTTCAACTTACGGTTACTTGAGCCAATCAGTGTCGAGTACAAGACAATAGCATTTCAACTTACGGTTACTTGAGCCAATCAGTGTCGAGTACAAGACAATAGCATTTCAACTTACGGTTACTTGAGCCAATCAGTGTCGAGTACAAGACAATAGCATTTCAACTTACGGTTACTTGAGCCAATCAGTGTCGAGTACAAGACAATAGCATTTCAACTTACGGTTACTTGAGCCAATCAGTGTCGAGTACAAGACAATAGCATTTCAACTTACGGTTACTTGAGCCAATCAGTGTCGAGTACAAGACAATAGCATTTCAACTTACGGTTACTTGAGCCAATCAGTGTCGAGTACAAGACAATAGCATTTCAACTTACGGTTACTTGAGCCAATCAGTGTCGAGTACAAGACAATAGCATTTCAACTTACGGTTACTTGAGCCAATCAGTGTCGAGTACAAGACAATAGCATTTCAACTTACGGTTACTTGAGCCAATCAGTGTCGAGTACAAGACAATAGCATTTCAACTTGCTCGAGCTTCGATCCAGTAAAAGACGAATTTGGTGGACTAGTTCTGAAGCTAAAGTCTTTCGAATGAAGAAAATCGCATAGACCCTATGCATAAGTCCTGGTAACTAGCATGTCAACGAGGCCAGTAGGTCCTCTGGAATGTTGAAATTGAAGCGCCCGGGGAGATTGTGAAATGCACTGAAGGAATGTTCAGTGAAACAATGCCGTTAATTTGCTATGCGCCTGGCTGGTTGTACTATAAAGAAACATTTTTCAACTAAACAATCATGTTCAACACGTTTCACACTTCCTGCTAGCATTTCAACTTCAACATTCCAGAGGACCTACTGGCCTCTTTTTCGTGTTGTGACCGCGCGAGTTATGCATAGTGTGTATAGATATGCTAGGATTTGTACGTTGGGACGCTTTATTTTCGTTATGCAATGCGTTTAGTTCTCGTTGTCAAAGTGTACTGTAAGTTGTCGACGTTTCCGTGTAACTTTAGTATCTAGATCTGTTCTGAGCTATTTTTGGGGTAGTTCTCATCGATTTTAATAAAGGGTTTTGGTTATAAGATCCTCACAAGAGAGGCAATAATCACAGATTGGGCTGCCTGTGGTTGTAGAACTGGGTACCTTGTGGGTGAGTTTGGCGTAGAGTAGATACCCGGCCTGTGTGTGTACGATCCCCTTGGGCTGTCCCGTGCTACCTGACGTGTACAATAGAAACAACGTGTCTTCGCTGTCCATAGCCTCAGGCTCACACTCATCAGAATGGTCTGCCATAGCCTGGAACGAAGCACAGAAATATTAAATCATCATCATCATTATACATATAATTATTATTATATTATTTTATCAAATTAAGCTGAAATAAAGTGTAGAGCACATGGACACCAAAAAAATAGCCGCTCTCAAAAGAAAATGGGGTAAGATTTTTAGTTTCACCACACGTGATGCAAGTTATTTTTATCTCGTTCTGGTCGGCTATCCTCGTTAGTTATCCACTCTTTATATCCCCTGGGTCCTCATAGCATCATTATAAACCACTCCTAGCCTTAGCACGAGAGCTCCACTTTACGCCAATGAGGAGTGTCTTTCTTAAAATAATCTGGCTGTGTCCTGTTGATCTAATAATATATTTCAAATAATTAGCATTGGAACTACCCTGGGGCGTTCTCTTACCTCATTCTCTCTTGCCGCTCTTTATGTTCGAACGTGTCAGGTTTTGAGCGGGACGTTTCACTCAACTATTAATATTAAGACTGATATTACTTAACTCATAAAATTGTCAAATCTCATAACTGGTATACAGCCAGGGGCAGGAATAACCTGTGACATATTCCCTTACCTGCTCTGGGTAAAGATAAAAGCGAGCGAAGTGGAGAAAGACTCTTTCTCTCGCCTCTTATAATGATACCCAGAGAGACCTCTGCCAGCAAGGGCGTATGTTATTAATACACCTTATGTTGGTGGGGTATCTCGACAAGCTTGCCGTATATTTTACGTGTCTAATATTTAAGTAACAGATACAAAATTCGTGTCCGTGCTTTATTGGATTGTAAATCCCATAAAGCACGGACACGAATTTTGTATAGCACTTGAGTTATGTTTTCAGTTTTTTGGCCGAGAAAATCCAAGCAAAGGTTTATGTAAATCACGACGAAATCTCTAGCAGATTTAAAGATCACTAATCGCTCGGCAATTTCCTTTGTTTTTGCTTCTTGAATTATTAATGAATTTGATAAGTATATATATATAATATCATTAATAATTTATAACTAAAGGGTGCTAACCAATCTAAACGCAGCATTTAAGTCACATGGCCATGTACCCGATAATAGTTAGTATATTAGTATTCTGTATCTATTAAGCTAACTAGGATTCTGTATCAACTGATACAGAATACGAACTACTTTGGCGTTATTAATAGGTCTCGTAACCGATCACTGACCTCCTTTCATCCCGGCCGAGTAAAAGGACAAGGCAGAACTTCTGTCTTGATGCATACAGACCGTCTCTCCAATGTGGGACCTGTTTATGTGCTTGCTGCGCATGTCCGTGACGCAAACTATATCGCCGAACTCTTATGTTACGCTTTTTATCAACATTTCAGATTTTTGGCAACGAACCCCCCGCTTTTTCCCTTTTAACGTTCATTTTTAGACGCAAAATTCCGATTGGCTAAAGTGGTGTTCAATGACATTTGATTGACACTTGTAATAAAAATAGCAGTTATGGCGCGATGCAATGAAGAAGTGTTCACGAAGTCGAAGGACTTGTTGGCCATTTGACCCACCAGATTTGGAAAAAGTATCTTCAACTTCTTGTAGTTTATAGAGCTATTAGTAGATGTACAGCGATAGCTTCAGGGTTGTCGGAAAAAACGAACAGCGAAGACCCAGGCGGAGAAACGAACCCGGACAAACCGAAGACCGGAGAAGAACTGAAGTCTGTTGTGAATTTTTCCTTGTCGAAAATCGTATGTTTAAGCCAAAATGTCTTGCTGGAAATTTAGTACGGATACCCTAGAGGTTTCAGAGAGTTATTATTTGGTGAAAATCCATACAGAACTCCATTTTCTAGCCCAAATGTTTGATCTTCGGCTTCGTGGAGAAGGCAGTTCAACATGGCGGCCCGTCTTGTTCAACCAGTGCTGTATACAGTTATAGACTTAGTCTAGATTCTTTACGACTAGGATGTCAAGTGATTCAGGATAGCTACGTCTTGGGACCAGAAACTGCGCAGTTTTATTTTATTTTGATGCAAATGTCTGAAGGGTTGAGTTTTGTTACGCCAGTGTTTGGAAAGCGAAAGTCGTGAATGGACGAATAACATTTTCAAACTTTTGATGTAGAAACACTGACTTGTATGGCCAAATATTGTACTACACTTGGATAATATTTACCCAGGAGACTGTCAATAGCTTTTATTGCACTCAATTCGGTGCAGAAATGTGTTTTTGCGTACAAAACGCTCGCCAGATTGAGAGAGAGAAACCAAAATAGTCTTGGCTAGGCCAATTTAGTAGCCTTAATTTACCTTAGGTTGCCATAAGAAGTAGATTATTTACGATTAGGATGTCAAGCGATTCAAGATTGCTACGTTTTAGGACCAGAAGCTGCGAAGTTGTATTTTATTTTGAGGCATTAAACTCTAGAGAGTTTTATAAATACTTAGCAACGTGAGTGTAATTGTGTTTTTTCTTGTCGAAAAACGTATGTTTAAGCCACAATTTCCCGCTGTGCATGGTACCCCAGGGGTTGTAGAGTGTTTATTTGGTGAAAATCCATGCAGCAATCAATTTTCTAGCCCAAATGTTTTACCTCTGTTCTTCGTTTTTCCTAGGGGTCATTTTAAACTTCCTTCGCACCGAAGGTCAAACATTTGTAACAGACAGAAACAAGGAAGTTGATTGGTTGATTTTGACAGATGACATGTCAGACGACACTGAAAATGAATTTATAATGTGGGGGCGTAAGGGAAAAAACGGGGAGTTCGTTGCAAGCCCTCCTTTCCCTTTCCTCTCCCCATTCCCCCTCCCCCCTCTTCCAATTCCCTCCCTCTCCCCTCTTCCCTCCTCTCCCTCTCCCCTCCTGTTCCCAATTCCCCCTGGGCTTTCTACGCAGGCAACTATAGTACATAATCACCCACCTCTTCCAAGGGAATATCAAGTTTTCCCATCGGTACATCGGCACCTGTCCGTTTCATGACGAAAACTCTTTTCACTCCAGGACTCTTAGACACGGCATCATCAACAACTCTTTTAAGATTCGATCTTTTTCCCGCCCGCACAGACTCATCTGCTGTGATCACTGTCTCCGCTTGTGCTGTCATTAAAAAAAGTAGATAACAAATAGTCAACAGAACTTTAGCTAATAGATGTCATTTTACCATGCGCCTGTTTCTTATGGAAGTACACAGATGACGCCAGAACGTGACAAGAACAGAAGTACGTCACGAAATGCAGTCGGGTGGCGTGACTGTTGGTCTCGTCACGTTTTAACATCATCTGTTCATCTATTGAACAAATAGATTCCATTCTGACGTGTCTGTCCTCTTATAAATGCACAGATGACGTCACAACGTGAAGAGAATAAAGAAGTGTGCCACGAGATCACGTTTTGGCCTTATCTGCGCATCTATAAGAGGACAGACGCACAGCAGAATGGAATCTGTTTGTTTTATACTAGTTTATCTAATAGATAGTGATTGCTGCGCTATCATGAGTGGTCTCATTTGCAGGTGTTCTTGGTGTCAGGGCCGGGGAGAGACCAACACTAAGAACAGCTGCAAAGGAGAATAGTATTATGAGTGGGGCCTGTTGTCGAAGGTGTAGGAAAATATCTCATTGGACAACCTGTGCATTTGTGTTGATCAAATTTAATGTTTAATGTCATTGATAAAGATAATAGTGTCTCTCTGGCAAATCAGACATATTTAACAAAATGCAGTGTAGTAAACGTTTCGTGATTTTTACAAAGGGAGCAGACAATTTCGGTTTACAATTGTTTAAACAATTTCGCCATACTCTACTTAGTCTCCTATGCAACCATAGGGAGGCTGCAGTCTACTTGGTCTGATTACAAGCGGTTGTTTTAGGCATTAGTTTGTTGATCTTAAAATCAAATGAACGTAAGGCCCTCCCTTTCTCATGCTCTGGCCAACACTCAAAATTTAAAAATTCAAATTTAGCAACTGCGAAGAACGTAGTGTGTTTGTCAGCTCTCTGCTGTTAGAATGCTGAATTATGGAGACTGGAATTAAAACAAGTGAGAATTAAATTAGCGGAAAGGGAAAAGTTGTTCAGTTAAATGACTGCATATGGTGTTAAGTAACTATTAGAGCGAATGTTGTATGAGAGGGACAAACTACGTCATGTCCGTAGCCTTACCGTGACCGTACTGTAACCGTGCTGTACCGTAACTCTGTAATTTGATTGGCTCAGCAGGCCAAAAACAATAGGGAAATCATTTCAATGTCACGGCGTGCCGTACGGTAACCGTGCTTTAGTCATTGCCGTAGTTTCTTTTATATAACAATTGCAGACTAACAACTATTTAATATCCACTCAAAAAGAGTTGAGAATTTGGTTGCGTGCACTCATGACGCCATCCATGCGTGTCCTCAAAACACACGGCTCTTGACCAATCAGAGCGTGCGTTTCGGACCGATTATTAGTTTTGCTTTGTTTATTTTCGCTTCGTGAAAACTACCGAAATAAACAGGAAATCTACAAATGAAACTTTCTAAAAACAGATTCAATTTGAAACTGTCGTACAAAACAACAGGATTGCAATGATTTTCAAAATATATACTGGAAGAAAACTCGTTTAAAACAGACTTTTCAACAAAACGCGCGTGTAACACTTAACTGGCTTACTAAAATACTGTAAACGCAAAAATATGTTAAAAGAGGTTAAAGGGGCTGGGTCACCTGGTGCCCGTGCGCAGTAAGTATGCTCTTGAGGTAATTAGCATATCATAAATATTCAAACCATTCAAAATTCTTCTGCGATCGCAATGATTTCTTTCGCAAGCAACAGTAGCATTGTGTCTGATTGGTCAGTTCAATGAGAAGTCATTTCTGATTGGCTGAGGGTAAGATTGAAACCCTTTCAATGTTAGCGGGTAGATTTTGTGTAAGAAAGTAAAATTCAGTTACGGAAGTTCATCTCGATTTTTCATAAAAAACAGCAATGAAATTCCGGCTAAATGTGTACAAAAACTCGTCAAATGTAATACTAGAGATTGTTTACTTGTCATCGTCATCGCTTAGGACAATCTGGCGCCATTTCTTGTAAAAATCGTCAACATTTTGCGAAACATGGTTTTGGTCCCGTGTTGACTTGAACGCTGAACGGACGGTTTTCAAATTTAGTCGTCGTTCCTTGCCTTGCTGAACGGAAAACTCCCATCGTTTGGAGTTCTAAACACTTGTAAAGAGAGTTGGAATTCGCCTCCTTTCATGATAATTGTTGTGAAGTCTTGGTTCGTTCGTGAAGTGTTTATAAATGCTTCGCTGGAATAAAGTCAGTGAGATAGCTTGGCTCGAACTTCGACGTTTCCTAAATAATTATTTTTGAAGAGCCGACAAAGTAGCAGGTTCAGCTAAATTTCAGGTATGTTTTATTACCTTGTTTTGATTCTGTAAAACGTTTTCAGGTGAGTTCAGGTTGTCATTTGTCTTGGCTTTGGTGTGTTTTGGCTGGTGAGTTTGTCTTGGCTTTGGTGTGTTTTGGCTTGTGCTAAAAAAAGTCGCAAAATAGACTCTTTCTTTTGTTTCATTTTGTCCGTTTTATAAAACATTGCTTTTTAGGAAAAGGTTTACCGCAATGTTATTTATCTTGAGTCAAACACGTCTGTTTTCACTAAACGTTTCGTGTGGAAACAATCTCAATCAACTACTCTTGAAAGTGACTCGGCCGCGAAGGCCGAGTCACTACCAAAAGTTTGTTTAAGTATATAGCAACATGTTGGCTTTTCCAGTGTCGGTAATTTATTTTTTTCGTCAATTGCCTCAAGGCAGGCGTTTTCTTTCTTCCTGCCCCGACTCGTTTACCTCCCCTTCCTCCAGAGCCTTCATTCATCACAATTTCGAACAAAAAATGTAAAAATGAAATGCTCTATATTTAGAATGAATGCTAAACAAAACTTTCCTGTAAAAAATATGTTTTAGAGGTTCGAAATAAGAGCGATGGAAATGGATTCCTGAAAGGTTCCTTCGGAGGGAGGTTTGATTTCGTACCGCCGGAGTTTGCCTTTGGCCGTGCGATAGCCTGGTAACGAATGAGCGCTGACCCAGCCCCTTTAACGCCAACCTAACGGATGAAGATGACCGTACCGCGGCTGAAGTTGCGAAATTCAGTGTGAGGGACTGATTATTATATAATTTCCCGTAAAGCCTGCCGAAGTGCACATTTAAAAAACACACATGTGGATGACGTCATGACTTTAATGCGCAACCAATTTCTTAACTCATTTTGATTAGCTAGATATGATTTTTTTATAGTTTTTAGTTTGCGATTATTATTCAGCCGTGCGTCTGTCTTATGAGACCTTACGAAACCAGGACGGCAATAACTACGTCGACGGCATAAAATAATAGCCTTAATTACAAAATACAATTGCACGTACAAATGCACGCAGTCGCCTACATTTCGACCGTTCTCTGCAAAAACACAATGTGAAAACCCCAAATTTCACGTTATAAAAGAACGTGAATGTAAAAAAGTAAAGCACTCCCTGAACTCTATGTTTATCACATTTTTGGAAATGTGGATGTGAAAAGCGATAACAGATGAATAAAGGAAACGATAAACACTGCTAACTTCGCGACTCTTTTTTACGTCCGGTCATCACAGCCGTCCTTGGTATGTAAGGCCCGGTTCAAACGTCGAACTTTTCATGCGCCGAACTCAATTGAAACAAAAGATAATTAGGCGGCTTCTTTTGATCTAATTAGGATCGGCGCATGAAAAGTTAGACGTTTGAACCGGGCCTAAGGTCCCTTATTAGATGCACAAATGACGCCAAAACGTAAAGAGAACCGATCAGTTACGCCACTCGACTGCCTCTCGCGGCGCACTTCTTTGTTCTCTTCACGTTGTGACGTCCTCTGCACAGATGACGTCACAACACCGAGGTTTGATAATTTCCCGCAATTATATAAAGACCTCGCTCTCGGTTAATAATAAGAAGTTGGAAGTTATTATTATGTGACACTTTTTTAGTTGAAAACAGAAACAAAAAATTAAGCCGGAAGTTGATATTTCACATCCGGTTGGCGCACGCGCGTCTTGATTGTAGTTTTCGCGCCCTTTTGAGTTTTGTTTCAAGTCATTGAAGGTTCTAAATATGCTCATTGAAATCAACTTTGTTTTGAAGGATTTGTCCGTATTCAGAAGACAACACTGTTCTTTGTTGATGAATTGAGACGGAATAAGTTATTCTTAAGAAAAACATACCGACGAAAGGACGAAAAAATCAGCAAACTAAAGTTAGTCTTCGTCGATAATTTATAGTCATCTAGATCTACACTCGTCACCTGTTTGGCGAACCTTGAACAATTTGTACCTGACCATCACTGAAAAACCTGTAAGTGGCATCCTGAGACACTGCCAATGTTTGCAGCCAGCAAAAATCACTTGACTATTTTCATTAGATGTTCCGGGAAAGGGACTGCCGCGAACAGCGATGTAACTTTGTCAATTTGTGTACAAGGTCAAGAATACGATCCATGGGCATGGTACAAGATATGTTCACTTTGCAGCGAAAAATGGACATAACTTTTCAAAGCCTATTAATATATACTTATAGGCTTATTGCTAAGGATATTGACTGGCCTTGGGAAATTTTCATCACAGAGGAATCTTTGGTCTATTTGAAAACAAGAAAGCCGTGTCCCAGTGAAGAAGGTAATGACTGCAAATATTTTCCTGTTTTGAACTTTAGGGACCGATCGTTTGCTACGTGGTAGGGGGAAGGGAGGAGGGAAGGGAGGTGGGGGGAGGGGGGGGGGGGGGGGGGGAGGGGGGCGAATGAAGGGGGATACATAGACAGACAGACAGACTTTTTTATTGGCACCTTAATTGTAAAATACAGCCTTACATCAGTGTTGTTCCAATAAGTGTTAAAATAAAAGGTAATTAATAAAACGTGTGTCTAATTAACAATTTCTATAGTAGATGTAGATGTAATTTCTAACAGTTTATCTGAAATGTTATTTCATTTTTGTGGATCTTCGCTCAAAACAGTCGTATATGTATTTTGCAGCCATCCGAGGTACCTTCACAGGGGGATTTATAACGAAATTAAAAATTTCGTTTTGAGACATATTGATAGGCTTTAGTATATTTTGTGTATTACGGTTTAAAAAAAATCTTATATCTTTGTATGTATCACATGTAACAATAAAGTGGAATTCATCCTCCACATCTTTTTTTGCTTTTGTATAAGGCCATGTCTGTCTTCCTTTTTCAATCTGCAAACTGTGATTACTTATTCTAAGACGTGTCATGGAAATTCTGTGTTCTGTGACTGTAACGACTTTCAGATATTTTTCAAGTTCATAATTTGTTTTATATAATCTAAATGTCCTCAGTTTATTATGTTCCTGATTGTTTTGTTTTTTGTTATCATTAAAAAAAATCACTAAGCCAGTTCTGATATTCAATTTTATAACCAAGCAAATGAAGCCAAATCCTACGCTAAATATTTTTTGTCTTATTTTTTCAGACCAGCTGCGGGTTTTGGGTTTTATTTATACAGTCTATAAATACGAGTTTGGGAAATGAAGTATTATCCTTTACAAGTAATCTTGTCTAGTATTTAATGCTTCTAAAAGTTGAATCAAATTTAATGGGATACCTTCCAAGTTCACCTCTACACGCATTATTAACTGATGTTTTACTAGTACCAAGCAACATCTTGCAAAATTTGAGATCAGCACACATTCTAAGGGGTCATTATCGTTTGAGCTATATTTGTTATCTGCACCCCAAATTTCACTGCCATAAAGCAGTATGGATTTAATAAGCACATAAAAGAGTTTTAGGGAGAGATTAATATCTGATCTGAAGTGGGCACCAAGATCTCTTTAATTTGAATAACGCTTTCAGCACAGTTTTTTTCAATTCCTATTCCGCTAAGATAAAATTTCCAAACGGACTAAATGTGAGCCCGAGATACTTGTACATTTTAGTGTTTTCTAACTGAATGGCATCCAAGAAAAATGTGTAATTATTCATTGTCTTACCGCTATTGTTAAATAATTCATCACCTTCGTTTTTGAGATATTAACTGTTAACTTATTTTTGCTGGAATAATCCTATAAGGCAGTTGCTCCTAAAATAATGTGAGTGGGGATTTGAGAAAGATATAGGCAATTAGGAAGGAAGAGAAATCGGAATAGGATAAGGAGGTGATTTTTATCATGCAGTGTTAAATAATCCAATCGAAGGTCGCTGTTGCCATAATGGTATCTACTTTAATAAATTAGCAACATCACCAATATTGCTGAAAAGAGAACCTCGATGCATGCTTTTACTGGAAGTAGCTCTTTCCATATAATAATATGCATTTTGCCTGTTTTAGCCCATAAAATCATTCGATTTGAGATGCTCAGACTATATAAATTACATTAAGTAAAACTTACCATCATTAATTCTGTTTGCCAATGCCTCAGCACTAAATCCCGCAAACACAACACTGCAAGTAAGATAACATTGCAATGTGTTAAGCTAAATTGGAACAAAAGCAGCACTATTAACAGAGAAAACATTAAATACCTATTGGATTTTGTGATTTTCAAAAGCTAGCTGTTCAGCTCTTATTTACTCAAACATCTTTCGACTCGGTAAACATACTAAATTCAATGTGATCTCTCATGTGGTGGGATTCATTTTAAAAATGTAAAAAAAAAATGAATTTGATTAAATTTACACACTCTGTCCCAGTTCATTGTCATTTAACTGGTATTACAGAACATTTACGCTTTTCAGCCTTTTCGTAAACAAATAATCCTCAGCTCATGTGAACTGCCCAGTACGAAGCTGACCAATATGTAGCTGTCCTACGATGTACATGGCAAAATATTGGGCTCGCACATAACCCTAATACACACATTTGATTGGAGCCTGATTATTTAAATGAAAGACAATTAAGAAAAATAATAGTATTTTAATATTATTAGTCTTTGTTTATTAAATTGTAGGCGATGATCTCAATTTTACAAAAACGAAAATGGACAGAAGTTGCTACCCTTATAAACTCATTTATAAACAGCTACATTGGTACCATCCTCAGATACCCAGGGGCAGTGAATAGGTGAGGGGCAACCCATGCACTCTCTGCCCCTGGATATCCGAAGATGCATTTTGCTAGAGGCCTGGCAATTAAGTCCCATGAAAATAATGGGAACATCAACCAATCTAATGGAGCAATTCATTCAGCCCAATGTTACAATCTACAAAGTACCATATTTTCTCACATATTTATAAGCGACACCTTCTTGACCTTTCAGATTTTCAAACCAACCAAAAATTTGCCACAAAGTTTTGGATGTGACAGTTTAATTTGTGAGTATTTTCCCAAAAAAACTTTTTTTATGACGCCGTTCTGTAAACAAAGCCATTAATTAAAGTAATGGCACAAACTTTGTTTTTTATTTAAACAATATTATTTTGATCTTTACATTTGCTTGTCAAAACTAGAAACGCATCAAGGGAGCTCACAAAACTTAAAGGACATTTTACGACGTAAGTTAAGAAAAAAGAGAACAAAACACACCGAACAATAACAAAGACAAAATTTGACAACAATAACAACAAATACAGATCTTACACTATGGTAATTAAATCAACTGAACTGAACATTCAAATAATATAGGACTGAACTTCACTGAACAATAGAGAATTAACACAAAAATTTAAGCTTCTAATGCCACAGAGAAACCAAATGTAATTGAGTTTTTATATTTGCTGATCAGTTTTAGTCCATTTCGAGGCATCTGGAGGCATACAGAGCAGCAAAACGACTACAATAGAAAAAAATGTGAAACAGATTTGTGAGGAGCTCCACAAAAACAGGCTAGCAGGAGAAAATGCTGTTTTGCCGTTTTAGTGAAAAAGGTTGACAAGTGGCATTTTGAAAATACCAGCCTTATATTTTGGCTACTTTTGAATAAAGAAATTGAAGAAAAATGCAGACTTTTTCAACAAAAACTAAAGAATTTGGGTCTTTCTTCAGGGCCGGAGCACATAAATTTATGCTTTCCTTTGCCGTCTGGGAATCCATAAATTTATGCTTTCCTTCATCAGTGTGGGAATCCATAAATGTATGCCTTAATATCAAACTAGTAAGAATAAAGGGAACCAACTTGAAGAATATTGTGATCTGGAAGGACTTTTTGGTAAATGGCAAAATGGCACTTTTACCTGCTAGGCTGTTAAAGGCAAGCAGGAGAACAAACTTTTAGACAAAATGTAGTAATACCTGTGAGGTGCTCCAATTCTTGCACATGCTAACATAGCAGCAACAGCCATAGGAGAAACAGGCATGTAGATACAAACTATATCACCCTTCTTGATGCCATGACTCTTGAGCATGTTTGCCATGCGATTCATCATTGCATACAATTGGCTATGAGAAATAAGGAAGGATGGGAATGGATGAAGCATGATACATTACATTCAGTGCTTATTAAAATAATTATATTATTGAATTCAGTCTGGGCATTAATATTTCAGGGTTGCCACGAGTCAGGGAAAAAAATATTTTTAAAGGTCAGGAAAAAGTCAGGGAATTTTGTATCTGGTTAGGGAAATTCTAAATTTTGTGTCAAAGTCAGGAAAAACTCAGGGAATTTTATTTTTAGGTTGCCATGACAGCCCCTCATACCTCAAAGTGTCTGCGAGGGCAGGCTACAGGTTTTGATAATGACTTTTGTTTTTGGACAAGGGAACGTCAAACAGCCTTATTATGGTCAGTGAAACTTGTTTTCTGGTCAGTAAAAAGTCAGGGATTTTTTCCCTGATGCAGGTTGGCAACCATGAATTTCCTCTAGCAATATCCCAAGTCATCTAGCAAAATTATACCTAATTACTTTCTAGACTAGATCTTTATGGTAGACTTCCTACAGTACACCATTGAATACTGCACAACTAGAGTATGCACAACCAAGCATTAATTTTGTTTATTACTTGGGCTGCCTGTGGCAACTTCTCTCTAACTGAACAATAGACCCTAAGTTTTAATAAGTGGTTGGAATTCGATTATAGTGACGTCAATCACAGAAAAGCAACAAATTGTGAATGTTTAACTCATGATTTCTTGAATAAAAGATGGCAATATAATTCAGACTTTGCAAGATGCAGCAGAAGTACTGGTAACAACATTTTAAAACAGGATGCATTCAAGTCCTAGCTAGCTGATACACGAGAAGTATGTTCATGACGTGTGCAATATAATGACTTTTTCAGGTACTGATTTCAACCACAGTTTTTTTTGGCATTGCCGGCCTTTTGTTGTCTTTTATTTGACTCACACATATGCTTACATGTATGAGATGCGTTCGACATCACCTGGTTCATCTTTCTCCCATATCAATGCAGTACGATTGGGATCAGCCCACATGTGCCGATCAACACAGTTCTCTGAAAAAATTAAACGTACACAGGAGCCCATTACCAGGAGCGTCCATCTCCCATACTAGGTCTGTGAGTCAGCGTATGACCGGATTGAGCTATATTTAGAACAGAACTCACAGGAGTTCACATGCCCACACTTTGGGAATCCAATCAAACCATAGTCAGGGCAATGCAGCGTTAGTAAAATCACCTCAAAGAACAATAGATCATTCTTAATCTCGATAATTACGGCAAGCATATGCACGATCGCAGCAGAATCAGAAGGCAGTTACCCGGGAAACATGTTCTAAAAATAGCTCAAACCAGTCATATGCCGACTCACAGGTATAGTATATATGGACGCTCCTGGTAATGGGCACCTGACGTACAGGCTTAATATATATAATTATCCTATAAATATTATATTTCAGCTCAGCTTTACTATGAAATACAGGCTGGTATTGCATGGATTTGCTATGAAATACAGAGATGCAGCCTGGTCCCAAGGTGTTCTGATTGGTATTTTTCTGAGTAGATTAATGGGATCCCTGTGGTTTGTACTGGTTTGTGACGTTACAGCTCATTGACCAGGGAAAAGTCAGGGAATTTTGCATCTGGTCAGGGAAGTTCTAAATTTCTTGTCAAATTAAGTCAGGAAAAAGTCAGTGAATTTTATTTTTAGGTTGCCACGATGGCCCCTTACATGTATGCCTCAAAGTGTCTGCGAGGGAAGGCTACAGGTTTTGATAATGACTTTTGTTTTGGACGAGGGAATGTCGGACAGCCTTATTATGGTCAGTGAAAATTGTTTTCTGGTCAGTAAAAAGTCAGGACATTTTTCCCCCTCATGACGGGTGACAATCATGTACAAACCACAGGGATATCACTAACCCACCAGAAAAATTACCAGCCATAACGCCTTGGGACTAGGCTGCAGAACAGTATTTCATGGCTAGTTCAGGCCAATCGAAATGGAAGTAATAAATTTTATGCCATTGCTTTATCAGCCAATTGGAATTTAAGAAACTTGAATACATAATTAGTCTGCAGATGACACATCTGCCACTCCAAATTTCTGCTTTCCGAAATCTAGCAATTTTGCAGCCTATTGTCCAGTAAGTTAATTTGCTTTCATGATAAATCTTCCTGTTAATTTGTTATTTATGTGATATGGTTATTTCATGGTTTTCTAATGGAATACTGGCAAAATTTTCACCCCCCAAAAAAATATTTTTTCAAATACAACTCGCCTAAAGGCAGTTATCAAATAAGACAAATTATACAACTCGCTTAAAGTCAGTTACCAAATAAGACTGGATATTCATGTGATGGCAATAGCCTTTGTGAATTATTAACAGGGAGTGAGCCAGAAGGGACAATTTGGCCATTTTGTAAGTGAACTGGCATTAATTTCCTTTTGAAGTGGCAGCAAAGCGGGTCAATTTGACTATTTGCCCAGTGATGTTCACTGCCATGTCATCCATTGTCATTATTGTGCCAACCAGAGATCCACTGGTTCCGGACACAAAGCGGCCTTCTGAAATCATGGTTGGACATTAGCATAACAATTGTAATGTTTGTCAACATAAAACATCACTATATCTACATGTACATGTATAGCTACGTCTGAATTTCTAATGGTACCTGAAAGAACCATAGGGGCTGATCAAAGCCAGGACCCGGCAGACTCAAAAATAACATGACTGGATTATTACCCGGGGGGGGTACTCCCTTATATGGGCTATATGGGTATGTGCTGCCCCAAAGTGTATGGTTTTTGAGCTGCCGAGGTCTGGGATAGAGTATCCTTTTTAACGGTTTTGGCCTGGGAAAGGGTATGGATATTGATTTACTTGTCGTTAATGCCATGCTTAGTGCTCTATCGACCACGCTACAGCTTAAAATACCATATTAAAACAAAACAACGACTTTTGTAGTGTAATTGAGTATGAATCTATGGTTTGGGTCTGGGATAGGGTATAGATTTTTTGCTTCAAGTGAGGAATAGGGTATATATTTTTTGCTTCAAGTCTGGGATAGGGTATGGTAAATGGCATTTTTAGGTCTGGGATAGGGTCAGGGTTTTGAGGTCCCCACGGCACACTCCTACCCAAAAAATCTTCTGAGTATCTCCCCCCCTCCGGGGGGGGGATTATTACTACAAAGTACCAGCTTAGGTAAATTATTTAATCTAAATTTGATACTACAGAAAACATAAAATTATACTATATATCGCATATCATTTTAGTAACACCCGCTTAATATAACTTACCAAGACATACTCAAAAGCACATACAAAAATTCACTATTTTCGAGATTGTACGTGATATGAGAAACCCCAAGTGTACACAACTGCAACTCTAAACCTATAAACTTATAAGCACATGTGAATTAAAAGACGTGAAGATAAATGTAGTCATAAATATAGTAAGCGTTACAAATTGCATTCATACATGAAGCCTCTAGCTAAAGCTCAAACTGTATCCAGTCAATTGAAAGATAAGCCAGCTAAATACCTGAAACATTGATTTTTCCGCCGACAAACCACCGATGTTGCCCCTTGTCCATATCGCAATCCATTACAGTATTGAACGGTTTAATCCATTGTAGCCTAGTCGCCCCCAACTGCCCCCAAAAAGTCTCTGGATCTCGTAAACTGTGATCGTACAGAATATCATTCTCGTGCGATACGTAGCTTGGTTTTGGAGGTTCGTAATCTTTCTGGAAGAAGTTCGAAGCTGCCCTCGATAAGGGAGCTAGACGCCGGGAAATGAGTCCACGCGAAAGAGCCAAGCGCGCCATGTTTATGGTGGATGCCCTGGACGGGTCGGGTGGAACATGTGACCAGCCTGGTGTACAAGGGATAGGTTGGGGGATTTTTTTGTCGCAGCAGTACAACCATGTTGCAGTAAAATAAATCTAGAGCGATGTACATTAAAAAACAGACAAATGGCACAGAATCCTGCAATGTCATATGGAAGAGAGGAGTGAGTGACAAAATCCCCGGCGGCTGCGAAGGAGACATTGGAAGGATCTGGCATTTTCAGGATTTGACTTCCGGCAAGAACCATAATAGATTCCTGCTTCCGGTTTAGTTCCCCCTTTCCCTCGTCCTCTATTTTGTCCACGAGGTTTTGGCAGGAGCCCATTACCAGGTTTTGGTCAATATATATTCCTTGTTTTCTCCAACTCTGTGCCACTTATCTTTATAGCTAAATGTGTCTCAAGTCGACAAAAGGTCTCAGTTATCAAACAGTTTCCGGTACAACACGTGGTCTCTCTTTTCTTTTACCCAACAAACAGGAAGTAACCGAAAATTCTCGTTTCGAGCGAAAAAATCCCTTGAATTGAATTGCCGGGGGGCGGGGGGTCAGTCCAAAACTGAATAAATTTTAAAAGCTTTAGTACTTAGGATTAAAATAGCTTGGACTAATTTTGCTTTGTTGTTGTTGTTGTTGGCGATGTCGTTATGTATATTGTGGCCATGGTTTTGGTTTGAGTTATACTAATGGCTCCATGTAAAAAAAATCGAGGTGTAAGAACAGAAGAGAAATGATGATTGGATGTTTGTTTTATCCGAATTGGGGTTTTGCGGGGAGTTTTATTTCAGGGGGTGCACCAAAATAGTATTCCTGTAAGTGTCACGTGGATAGGAGACATTACAAGTGATCAACCAATCAGATTTACGAAGAAGGCCAGAAATCCGCCAACGACTGTGAGCTGGCTTCCGAACTCCTTTACTCCAATATCGGCAAAAACAGAGAAAATCCAAACTTTTATGGGCTGAAAAAGCCTGATGTGGAGCTTGCAAAAGCTAAAGATGACTAGTAACGGCTTTGGAAATTCTGGCTACGTCCATATCACCATAGAAAGTGGTAGGTTCTTTGTAAATTTTGCCGTGATCTGGTATATGTTGCTTGGAACGGAAAATCCACAGCCCAGTTCACATAAACAAATGGATGTCTTTGGGTGAAGTAATTGGTATTTTTTGCTCACTTTTTCAGCAAACCTAACTGAAGTCCAAGACGAAAAGGTGGGGATTGAGAATTTTGAGCTTCTTAAAGTTCTTGGAACTGGAGGTAGGTATATCCTAGCGAGATCCGATCTCATATGTCAAAACCCTCGTCTGAAACCTGGAGATTTTGGGGGATTCAAGGATTTCACTTTCTCATGCCGCCATCTCGAATATTTTCCTTTGTAGCTTATGGCAAAGTGTTCTTGGTTCGTAAACGTGGAGGACATTACTCTGGACGGCTTTTCGCCATGAAGGTATTAAAAAAGGCAACTGTCGTGCAAAAAGCAAAAACAGCTGAACATACGAGAACGGAAAGACAAGTGCTGGAGGCCGTGAGAAGATGCCCCTTCCTCGTTACTTTACATTGGGCTTTCCAAACCGAATCCAAGCTCCATTTAATAATGGGTAAGTGCAATTACAAATAAGCGTCATTTTAAGCTTTGATTGAGCTCCCATCACAAATAAAAGTACATGATTATCCGAGCGAGTTTTCCGTGATCAGAGCTCCATTTTCGCAGCGAGCCAACAAACACGAAACGAGTTTCTAAGGAAATCTTCGAGCTGGCAAATTAATATGCTCGAAACTTTAACCTGGTAGTTTATTGGCAAAGCTTTTGTATTAATGACGGTAATATTTGCTTTCCTTTCTAGACTATGTTAATGGAGGCGAGCTTTTCACTCATTTATACCAGCGGGAAAAATTCACCGAGGAAGAAGTTCGCTTGTACATAGGAGAAATCGTCGTGGCATTGGAACACTTGCATCAAGTAAGCCGGAATAATAAGATGTTTTTGTTGTGTATAGACACTGGAGGAGAGAGTTTTGTTCAGAAGAATAGGAAGAGCAATTGTGTGGATTTGTGATCCCGCCTTTTTGGCTTCTTTCCCTGAGCTCAAATGTACGAAAATTGAGTCTTGTTTCGCTTTTTCACGTTTCGATTTCTCAATAACACTAAACGTATGTTCAAAAACACTTTAACACCCATTTTATTAGTCTAACCAATTTGCCATTACGACACTCCACATAAAATATCACAAAATATCATGTAATGCTCTCAAATTTTCTTAAATCTTGTTTACTTCTCGCAGCTTGGGATCATCTACCGAGACATAAAACTGGAGAATATTTTACTCGATTCAGACGGTCACGTAGTGTTAACAGACTTTGGGTTGAGCAAGGAGTTTTCTGCACCGAATTCGGTAAGTTTTTTAAGTACGTGTTATATTTTATGTATGCTCTTATTTAGAGACTGGGTGAAATGTTACTATTATTACGGGGAAGGCTATTGTCTCAGGGTTAATCAATAATAAACTGTATTTGGACATTTTAAATCTTAAAGCGAAAAATAAATTATTTGCCTAAAAAAATACACAAAATAATAAAAAAGTACAATAATTCTGGATTTTTTCCTTCGGTTTCATTTTTTCCTTTCATTCTTTTTCTTGTTGTTTTCAGTATTTTAGTGTATTTCGCATTGTGGTTTTTTGTTTGTATCAAATTATTTGTGTATTATTAATTGTTTATACCTATAGCTGTGCAAACAATATACATGTAACTAGACATGAAAATGTGTACTAATTCTTAACTTAGTTTATGGTTTGGGTATATTAAGTATTTGGTGTACAATATTTTCCCCCCTTGCCAATCAAAAATGATTTGATGAAATTGCCAAAGGAAGTTTCAATTTGGATATCATTTAAATATCCCACCATAAATAAGATGTAATTTGTTTTCTTCTAGTCACCATCTCAGTTGACAAAACATATTTAGAATCCACTTTTATTTATATATATATACTCACAAAAAAATACCCCAAAATGTACATTTTTATATAAACAGATAACAAAAATGAATCATTGATAAAAGATGGCAATGTTGATATTTTTCTAATTTTCTATCAAGGCATTTGGAGAAAAATATCAACAAGAGTTAATGTTAGATGTATGTGTGATATATTTATTTAAAGTTGTGAAATCATAATTTTAGCAGAGCTTTATATACATGTATGTATATGTGCATGACTGTATATAAATTATGTACATGTATTTATTATATAAATATTTAAATATATGTGTGTATATACATGTAGCTTAGTAGTATTAATTTATGTTTGATAAGCAATCTCATCTTAGGGGATTTTCACTTCAAACTCAGAACAAGCTAGCAATTTTATCCAGCACAATTAAGTTGCAAACTCCAAATCTATAGTTTTACCCCAGAAGTTAAGGCTAGTTGACTACATTTAATGGCACAAACTCTAAAACACTTCATGATGAGGAAGTGTTCAAAGCTAACCTAGTCATTGTGGGACCTTTAATTTGTAAATTACCCAGAGAGATTAGACATATCCTATGAATGACCCCAGCTACATGTACCTTTCCTCTCTACTTCAACTTGTTATCTCCAAGTGTATTCAGAAAGATGTTGAAAACACATATATTGGTGCATGTTTAGAATTTGCAAGAAAGTTATTTTTGTTTTAATATTTGATTTAGAGCTTGGCTCCATAACAGATGCACATTCATGAGTAAGTTTGATTTACAAAGGATAAAGATTGAAGGGGCTCCTTAGGAAATTAGATGCACTTCCTCTCTTCTGGTAGACTATTTACAGTCTTGTGGCTTCTTCAAAAGGGTTCAATAGCTTAAACCCACATTAGAATGAAGAATCCCCTTATCCCCTATTCTTTAAAAAAAAAACACACACAGACATGATTTTAGACCCGAAACACGTGTTGTAAATTTACAGACCTATCTCATGCCGTGGCCATATTGAGTCCCAGGAGAATAAAAACCCTTGTTTCTGTGAATCTGAACTCTTTCTGAAACTGCTCAATGCGAGACTACTTGGGGAATATTATTTCTAGCCAACTTGGCCATTATGTGAGAAAGGCCTATTCGATTCCTTTTTTAAATGGAATTAAGAAAAATAATTAATAATTACCTGGAATTTTGATCAAAAGCATATAATTCAATTTCCATAATTGTGAGACTGTCTCGATGCATAAAGGCAGAAGTCTTACCCTGATATTTGCCACAGCGCAGAGGTTCTTCGTAAAGACTAATCCTAAGGGTATACCATAGTGTGTGAGGGCCTCTGGTTTTGATGAGATTGACTTAGAAGATTAAGGCTTGGTTCCCAGCCATGGGGGTTTCGGTGAGCCCGCGATCCTCTCCCCACTCACGGCTGGGCGCGCGAGCTGAGACATTGTTGGTTTTTAGCCAATCAAAAACTTGCCACTGAAATCCTGTCGCTGAATGTATTTGCATAATTTACATTGTAAACTTTTCAAAGCGGCACGGCTAGGCTTTAGATTGCTAGCTGTTCCAAAATGTGTTTGAATTTGCTCTGGAAAAGTTTGGTTTCGTATAATTCAAGGATTCACACAAGGAAGCAGTAAGAGAGTTAGTTTGGGTTAAGACACTTTGTCAGTAAACGCACCGGCTTTGGAAAGTCACTTGGGAAACCGTCACTTGTACCGAGCTCGACGCTAAGCCCGTAATGTTCAGTCATTTCTCGTTTAACTTTAGTGCTGCATTTATCCGACTGGAAGAAAAGACGGACAACTCCATATTAAAAGAGTCATAAGAGAGGAAATCACGTCTGACTCAGGCCACGTTCTGCGATCACAATTCACTTGAAAATCACTGCATCATACCCCAGGACCAAACGTGTTTGTACTAAGTTTGTGAAATTTTATAATGTCTCCAAGACATACTCTATACACAAGTACTGAGCGGGAATACTCTACTCTAGCTCAGAATCGAATATATACAAATATAGTTCTGAGATAACATCTGAACTTTATCCCCGTAAATTTCGGCTTTTAATTTCTGTCAGTCTTGAGCGGCACTATTAAATGTTAAAGAGTAACAAATAATGCCGCCTGTTTTCTCATGATTTTAAATGCCGTTTGTTCTTGAGAATTCATTTTACACTTGGAGTTTTAGTTTAAAGAGTTACAATTGTCTTTTGAAAGTTTAGAACAGTATGCTACAGTCGTGCAAGGGTAAACAGATTTTCTTGTCAAAACACGCAAATTGAATAATATTGAATTTTAATCAGCTGACGTCACGGACACGGTGTGTTGACCGCGCGCCCAGCCGTTAGTGGGGGGAGGCTTTGGAGAAACGACACCCCAACGGCTGAAACCGAGTCTACTTAGAAGACCTTAAACTGATTTTAGTATTACATTGAAAATCTATCAGGCCTTCTGACAGGTTGCACAGGTGTGGAAACGCACAATTAGCTAGGTCAAACCCGCACAATTCCGCAAAATCCCACACAATACTGGAAGGTTTGCTTAATTTTTTTAACAAAACGAGTATTCCTCTTGATCACTAAGATTTCTGAAAAAGTGTTAGTCTATTTACCTTCCAAACCATGTTGAGAAATCCTAGTTTCTGTTCGAACAGCTCGAGCAGATGTAATTTTTTTATAAACAACAAGGCATTCTATTCAAGCTTGCACAGACCTGGGCTCTAGTTACTCGGGCCAGGCCCTTCGGTCTTTGAGTTGGCTCAACACGTGATCAGATTTGACGCCGTTCACATCAACACGCATCAATCTCTTCTCTATCTATCTATGATGGGGAAGCAGGGAAGGAATGTGGGGTTAAACTTTGTCAAATTCGCTTTAATAAATCTCCACCAGAGAACAAGAAGAATATCAACTACTCTTCAAAGCAGCTGTTTATAGAAATCTTCCTTGGGTCTTCCCTGAAATGACTACAATGTGTGGCTTGGAAAAGTATTGAACAACTGGAAGCACGAAGCAGCTTATTTACACCGGTGCGAGATCTTAGCTCTAGGATGATTAAGTTCACTTATAAGCTTCTCTGCCTATCCTCTTTTACTCTCTTCCTTTAGGGAACATTGAGAAGGTTTTATTTTGTTGCTAAACTTCACGATTACATGTATTTTTCTAAATGTTCTGTCTTCTGGGAATTCGTCTTCTGACTACTTACCACATTATTGACTGGTCTCGCTCCGCGTGCTGGCCATACTGCACTGATCGATGCAAATGTGCAGCCAGTGCCAAGATTTTGAAATGATTTATAGTTTCCATGGTAAAAAAGAGCTTTGATACTGTATACATGCAGTGCTATAAAACGAGTGAAAAATATGTTCGCTCTAGATATTATTTCAGCAGCACTCAAGTTTTAGTGACCCGGTTTTGTGCATTCTCATCTTGTACACTAGCATGGTGATCGATGTGTGTGTATTATAAGTCATTCGTTTTCGTGAATTATTTGGCCCATATAGTTTTCCAAAATGGTCCATCAAAGCCATGAAATATGAGTCAAGGGTAAAATTGCGATTTTGTTGAGCAACCCTAAATCCTGGCGTAAATCTGCAGTGATGTGAAATACAGTGGTCAATCGTAAGTTAAGGATAAAAATCATAATTATTTTGTTTAAAACTATTAACTTTTGTCTGAACTAGCTTTTTAAAACAATTAAGTTAGAGAACAAAATCTTAGCTTCATAAAATTTCTTGAAAGATTGTGCAATCCCGCACAATTTCCCGCACATTCGATTTCTCCCTGCACAATTTACCCTCAAAACCCTGCACAATTGTTTTCTTCTGCAACATGTCAGAAGCCCTGATCTATGTACAAAATGTACATGTATGCGTATGTAATCCTTTCAAGTCAATCCTGTAAAAGAATTAAGGCTTAGCCGGTTTAGGGACCTTACCCTGTTAGACAGAGATTCCTTCCCCCTTTCTCTCAAGACAAATGGAAGAGAGAGGGAGGGAGAGAGAATCAAAGGAACCTCTGCATGCAACTAGCCACCATCCACAACCATGGACAAATAAATTAAATAGGAAACGGTTTATGATTGGTTCCAATTTTACGTGTCAAGATTTTGCTCTGAGGAGATTGAAAGATCAATCGAGATAGGGTCCAGAAAGTGTTGGAATGCAAAAATTATCCATCCAAAATGAAGATCTGCACCACTTTGTCGCAGGAGAACGAGCCAGGCTGTGCCTTTGCGTCATTCCCGCTTTAAAAAAACATTTGCACCTTGTTAAACTTATTCCAAAAAAGGATGTGGAGTAGGTGCCTTACAGGTAGCAAGCCAGAGAGCAGCATCTCTGGTGCACTGGTGAAGCAAAAAGGAGGTAACCATGGCAACCCTGTCACAGTCCGGCACCCGTCACACTGATTCCAGTGGAATACATACTTACCTTAAAGTCACCATTAGCAATTGGGAAGGGCGGGATGGGGCAAAAGCCAAGCAATTCGCAAGCAACAAGCGAAGCAAAGCAAAGCACAAGGTTCGCTAAACCCCTGCAAGGGCCACCCCAAACATTCTGCTACTGGTAGATACCTCTGGCCAGCATGTCTAAGTTTAACCTTGCCTAATAACATTAGCCTCATAAAAAAAAATGGTCAAATTGACCCACTTTGTCCGCTTCCAAAGGAAATTAAATGCCAGATCACTTGCAAAAGGGCCAAATTGTCCCTTCTGGCTCAATTTCTGGCTCAATCCCTGCCATCTGGCAGTACGAAAAAGGTGGTAAAACTGTTTTTTTTTTTGTCTTTCATCCTATAATTAATATATTTAATTTATTATAACTTGAAGAGATTAGCATAATTATGCATTATAACTGATGATGTGTACTAGATAAATTATTAACATTTTCCCTAGGGTTAAGTTCTTGGCATTCACTGTTAATTTTTTTTCAGTTTATAGAATCACTACCCTCTTATCTATGCATGACGTGTTTTTTTTGTACAAGTATGTATGTATTCTGAAAATCCAGCAGAGCTGTCAATAAGGACCGTAATCCATAACACCTGTCCCGGGTGAGCTCATTCAATGTCAGGGTGATGGTTGCTATTTACTGACAAAGTAAAGCAAATGTTACGGGTGCAATGTCATTAGGAATGGGTGCTTAACAAGTTATTGACAGCCCTGCAACATCTTTAATATAGCTGTTGTAGTTCAAATTTCATATCAGTTAAATTTGTTTGTGAACTAGGGAAACATTTTTTGAACTAAGGAATTTTGGTGTCATACTAAAAATAAAATTCAGCCTCCCCCCTCTGTTTTCCTACCTCAATCCCCCATATAACTTATTTCCCCTACCCCTCTTCCTGTCTTCTTAAAGACAGTGCTACGTTGTACCCATATATTTATTATTATTAGCAACTATACTATTCTACTATCATTACCATATTTATTTCACTGTCACTGTCCTTTCTGGTACTTGAACTGGCAACCATTCGAACTGTGCCACAGATGTGATCAGTGTGAAGCACCCTGCTCGTTTACTGTATAAGATTATGATGGTACTACTAGTACCCAGTCCCCCACAATCTAGCCTAAATTTGCATATGTGCAGTAAAATCTTATACGTGTAATAGCTTGGAATTTCACTAAAACTGCACAGAAATTGATGACACAAACCCATACTTATCCCATTGAACATAACACATATCAATTTGTGAAAAATACATTCTGGCAAGCACTGGTGGATGGTCAGGTGCATGGGCACAGTGACTAAAGTACCTAATTAACCCTTTCCCTAATGGACATGTTTGGCTCAGTTGGTGAAATCCTGAGTGCTAACTCAACCCTCCCCCCTCGGTTCAAGTTTGGCTAGCCCGGGGCAGTTAAATACTGCTGACTTTTTAAGCCGAGGGCTCAAACTTTTCCCACAATGCCATTTGGGAGAATTCTGTGCACTCGTTAGCGGTAGGTATGGCTGCTTCGGTAGGGTTTCCAATGAAATGTGCTCTAATTTGGGAGAAAAAAGCCACTGCAAGAGAGCTTATTTATTATGAGGACATCATTAAGTCTGAGGACGGCTGAAAAGTACTTGGTTTGCTTTTAGTAGGCCTTGTGAGGGGTTTCACAGGATTTTTCTGTTGTGTTTCTGCTTTGAGACACATTAAATAATTCTTCACTGAAATCCTTGAAATTCTGCAGTTGGTTGTCTTTTCCCCCTGCTCAACCTATTAGGATGTGTTTTTGTCACTAATTTAAAGCAACGGCTTGAGTCCAAATCACCGCTCTTGGTTGTAGGGGTAAAAGACTTATAAAAAAATCCAACCGGAGTCCCAGAGGGGGAGACCCCTTGTGAATTTTTTGTTGATTACCCAGCATGCAGTTGGAGGTGGGAGCAGGTAAATGTGGTCGAGTGAAATGCAGTGTAAACATCAGCGTGGTTCACAGTCGTTTGGTGCATTTTATGCAAACAAACCTGCTGGTTGGAAAGATTAAACAAGGTACTGTAACGACTGAGTGGTGATGTTGTATTTTGAGCCGATTTTCAGCTCCTCAAAATTCGTGAAAAGCGAAGAAATGAACAACAATCTCCAAAACAAATGAGTTTTTCTCCAAAGTGGGAGAGTCAAGTGATCCCCGTTACAGCTGTGGCTTCGAAGTCATTCATCCCTTGAAATAATATCACAACATCGTATTTCCAGCATGTCTAGGTTTGATGCAATAATTTTCTCCAGGTACATGCTTCATATTGGGCGGTTACAGGCGGTGCAGGAGGGAAAGGGTTAAAGAATAAGTGAATCCAAAAAAATACCTACATTGTATAGTTAAACAAATTTCCTGGGTCAAAAAAATATCCCTAGTTCAAAAACATTTCCCTTGTTCAAAAAATAATAATTTCCCTAGTTCAATTTTTTTTAAACTGAGATGAAATTGAACTACAGCATAGCCACCATAAAAACTGAGGCTAATGCATTGAGAACCATTTTATTAACATGCAAAAAAAAAGGAGTTCAAAAAGTAAAAGTTAAAATACAAGATACAGTGTGTTAATTAATATGTATTGCCATTCATATACCAAGATGCACAATGTGAATGATATAATGGGAACACTGTTAATAATAAGAAACCCAGTTTTTCTTTATCTTATTATAACCTAACAGCTGCATTCTGTAGGAGACGCAGTGATCTCAAAAGATTAGCCAATTATTATTTAACTCATGACAAATAACAGAGTGCTGGTCATGAGTGGCATTTCATTGGCAGAGAGGTTATAATCTCTTAATCCATACTTCCATTCCACTCATCATTTTTTTTACAGTACATATCCCATGTCAAAATAGAGGCGGGACAGAGGTGGGATCCCGCCAATCCCAGGTGGGATCCCAGGTGGGATTGGCGGGATCCCATGTCATCTGGTGGGATCCCAGCTATCCCGCCTGGGATGGTAAGAAATCCCACCCGGGATCCCACCTCTAAAGCCGGGATCCCAGGTGGGACATATGGGATCCCAGGTGGGATGGTGGGATCCCAGGTGGGATGGTGGGATCCCACCTATCCCGCCTGGTATGAAAACAAAATCCCACCTGGGATCCTTACTCTAAAGCCGGGATCCCAGGTGGGATGGAGGGATCCCAACTATCCCACCTGGCATGAAATAAAATCCCACCTGGGATCCCACCTCTAAAGCCGAGATAGCTGATAGGATCCTGGCATTCCCATGCAGCTATCTGTCTGGGATATATATCACAACAAAATCCCACCTGGAAAGTAAATTACAGCAATCAGTACATATATTTTAATATATAATTTCCAATGAAATACCAGTGTATATACACTACTATAGTGCAATATCATATGAAGACCACATGAAAAGGCTATGAAACTATAGGCCAACCTATGAAATATCCCATGAAATATTTTCATAGCACTTACATGTATTATGAAGGTTTCTTTTCATAGACCTATGAAAGACTCAAAGGCTATAAAATTTTATAAAGGGAAATATTATCCTATGAATATAGTACCCTATGAATTGTTTGGCTTTGAATTTTACATCCTATGAAACTTAGAAATTAGTATAACAAGACGGGAGGCTATGAAATTAAGGTACTATGAAAATACTAAATCTTTTCATAGGATGTGGAAAGTTATATGCAGCACTTGCTTCCAAATTTGCATGAAGCTAGAACATTCATGAACACCCTAATATTAATGGTAAAAAAATATTGTTGTGTATTTCACAAGGCAAAGTTTGTTTGGCACCTTATACCACCTGACAGATCCATGTCCAGAGGAAACATATACGCCCAAACAATTCTTGACAGAACAAATTGGAACTCCAACCAATAATAAATTGGCTTTCAAACGATCTAAAGTTACTTACAGAAGCGCAGATTTCATAACTTTCTCCGAGAAATAGGAACGTTGATGACTGGCTGAAACATTACAAGATTTATACAGAAATGAAGTACAAGTTGCATGAGTTGGCAGTTTATTTAAACTTGATGTCTACGAGGGACCCTACGAGGTACATGCTCAGCAATCGATCGAGTGGACTCGACTAATACATGTATAATAATTTCGTTAGAAACAGCAAAGTCCTGATACAACTCATTGCTGGTTGCACTATAGGTCAAGGCTTCATGCAACCAGAAAAGGAGAAGAAAATATATAAGTTGGTGTTTGCGTAAAACTAATATGAAAACTGTGAGAACCAGTTCAGTCCCAGCTAACGACTTACATGCTTTTCAGGCAGACACAGCAAAACAGATGAGGAGTTAGTTGACCAGTTCATTAGCGTTTAGATTCCTTGAATATATAGCCAGACCATTTCGCAAATTAATCCTCAGATGAAGCACTCCCGCCAGCTCAGCTTTGGTAAAGTTCTCAACAACAAACAAAGATGGCGGCTGTGAACTGATCCCAGGATGCATTGCTTATCTAAAGACCACTGACCTGAATTGTGCGGGCACATCACGCCATTTTCAAAACTTGGCGGCAAGACATGCGATTTCTTGTATAATATGGCTTCCAGACTGAGCAAAGGGTTTTCAAAACACATGGGAGATAAGAAAACTATAAAGGTAAGATGTGATCATTCAATTGTTGTGGATTGTAACAAGAAAAGGGAATATAGCGCTTGGTTATCATACTTTTAGTTCAGCTGTAATGTTTGAACGGTTTCTATCATGTCTCGTGCGCGTGGTCTGCTTGTAGTTGTTTCTTAATATCCATTTTCAATGACGAAATCCATACAAAAAGTTTACCAAGTTTATGTAGAGTGAATCTTTTAGTTGAATTAAGGATTGATCGAAATCTTGTAGTCATGGAGTACTACTGTTCGAAGAGAGTGAAATGTCTCACTTTTAATTTATACTGAGTTTATACAACAAAGGTATAATATTGCTTTTTATAAGTGAAATTGCACGTGTTTATACATTGCAATTCAAACAAATTCAATTCAGTCAATACTTTAAGTTCTTCTGTGAATTAGTGGACATTGTGCATGTGAAAGTTCACTTTATAGCTACATGTAGGCCTAGGGGAAATACATTTTTTTTAACAGTATGTGCATAAATAGTACATCTCGTATTCAATAACTTATAACACTCTACTTTCTTCCATCATAGGCAGAGCGGATTCGGAACAGCACTTTGTCACTTGATCTCGTGCAAGTACTTGAACAAGGAGAGGTCTATCGATTTTCAGATCAGATCAAGTACATTAGCTAGAAATTGTAAGGATTAAGTTTTAGTGAGCCAGTGCAGTAAGAGACCATGAAATATAATGGACATTAAATACAATGTAATTTATAACAGCAAGTTTGGTAGTTTGCAATTAAAATTCTGCCATGTTTTTTGGTAGAGGACTTTTATTAGATTTTATGTTACCAGTCTATAGCCAGGGCTTTAATCATACCAGAATAGAGTATAAACAGGATTTTATGGTATAGGCATAACAACCATTTCAGCTTTTCTGAGCCCTCATCTCTTTATTAAATTGATTGAAACACTGGCTACTGTAAAAGCTTTCCTATTAAGCTTTTTTTATAGGACCCAGCAACCCTAGTATACATGTACATAGCTATAGAAGGTCCTATGTCATTCACTATATAATTTATTACCTGCCAATCATGTTAAGTATCTGCTATCTCAATAAGATATACCCGGTGTGTATATTTTTTCTATAAATTAAAGTTTACATACCAGTACAACATATATTATAATGCAAGTGAGAAAATGTGTTTATTTCAATAGAATATTTTCATAGGTTGACTTTCCTGAAATGAAAAAAAATCATAGTATGTAAACAAAACATTTCATGGAATATGCTGGCTTTATAGTGGTAGGATCCCGGGTGGGATTTGTTACATCCCAGGCGGGATAGCTGGGATCCCGCCAATCCCAGGTGGGATAGCTGGGATCCCGCCAATCCCAGGTGGGATCCAGCATTTGCATGGGATGGCAGAATCCCAGGTGGGATATGTCTAATAATCCCGGGCGGGATGGTGGGATCCCGGGCGGGATGGTGGGATCCCGGGCGGGATGGTGGGATCCCGGGCGGGATGGTGGGATCCTGGGTGGGATCCCGGGTGGGAAGGCGGGATCCCGGGTGGGAAGGCGGGATGCCAGGTGGGATTGTCTGAGGCGGGAATTGTCTAATAATCCCGGCCGGGATCTCACAAGATCCCACCTGGGATCCCAGCTGTAAAAAAGGCGGGATCCCAGGTGGGATAGGTGGGATCCCGCCTTTCATTTTTACATGGGATATGTATGTATGCATGGGGTTGAAAACAAACATGACAAATATGCACTGCGAGCTCACAGTGCCCCTACTATACTATCACTTCAACATAGTTACTATCTATCTTATACAAATTAAATATAATTCTTATTATTTAGTATATTTATCTTTAGTTAGTTATATTTAACTTACTATATATTTAACTTAGTTAGTTATTAGTGGTGTAATGGGGTTGGGTTTTCATTCTCATTAATTGCTGAGGGTTTGGCTGGGTTTGAAAGCCCTGTAGGGGACTTTGTGTCCTATTGTTTTGTCACCTGCCTTTTGGCGAATCTTGAAATAAATAAATAAAAAATGTCACATAATTAAATCAATCAATATATGCTTGGGGATAGTTATAGTATTTAGAAAAGGAGAAGAACAACATTTTTTATTCATGATCTGCAGGTCTGGGACAATTTTTTTAAGCTGTTTCTGTAGCCATGGGCTAGCGAGTACTCCAAGTTTATTAGCCCTGAATTGGGAGCTCTAGCTTATACTGCCATTTGTATTACACTAAAAACAAAACAACAGTACATGTTTTTTTGAATTAAATGTCTGTTTTACACTTCATGAAAGAAAATTACCATATTTTTACTTTGAAAGTTGGTGAAATAACATTTTGAGCTCGTATATTTAATACACTGTAATGCACTTTCCCTGTTAATAGACCATTTTCTCAAGTATGCGCATGCAACAGGCTTGACGGGCCGGTAAATACTTCACATGGGAATCACGTAGTGGTTTCCTATAACCCTCCCTATTATTTCAACCAATACTAAATCCAAGCTTTTTTGCTCTGACAAAGGCCTTAAACGCTCGAAACGTCAGCTGCTACTCGCTTTCCACGGTGGTTAGCATACCTCAATCAACTTTAGTTGATTACATACCAGTCTAAATCCAAGTTAACTACATGAAGTATTTCTTGGCAGGCCGTGAGTTTTGTTAGCTTTTGTTAGACTCGTTCTGATGCGACAGCCTTTGTTATATTCAAATTATTGGCTATTGTTCAAAAATTGGCGGCTATTGTTAAAAAAGCGATTTGGCGGGCCAATATTGCGTGCGCATACCTGAGAAAATGGTCTATTGTCCGGAAGTGAAGATCACTGTGCATGTAGGTGTGTCATCATGGGGCCCATTGGGCTTGAATGACATTTGTTTTGCTAGCATTGTTAGTGAATGTTCCAGGCCTGGGATAATTTACCAATGATATTTTAATACATTTTCTTTTAGTGACGTGTATCAGGGGCATAGGGAGGTTCTGAATATTGGGGGGGCGGGGGGGGGGGGGGGGGGACACTTTAATTGATGACTTCCGTCAATCTGGACTGAGCATTGTACAAATGGAGTTGAAGATGAAGAACATGCTTTAGTAAAATGCCCATCGTACTGCAATATAAGGAAAAACCTTTTCGATTATTTAGAGGATCAAATGAAAATCAAAATAAACATAATGATGCCTATAATGAGGTATTTTTACTAATCATAAACCCCCCAAACAAGGATGGAGCTGTGCAAAAACAAATTGCCAAATTTATCTATGAATGCGTAAAAGAAAGAAAGAAAAGGACAACTTCATAACATTCTGTGATTAATTTTATTTATTGATATACATGTACCTTGTCTTCTATGTAAATTTATTTGGGCTACTATCAATGTACATGTACACATTAGTACATGTGTACCCTGGGTACTAATGCCACTGACATGTATTGTTATCATTTCATTATTCACCATCTTGTGATATCAAAACATATTGCCCTCTGAACAAAAAGAACAGAAATTAATTTGTCCTAATTTTGGAACATCTTAGTTTACATGTACACATGACAGCTACATTGTAGCTTTCACTTGAAAGTTCCATTGTTGTTTTCTACAAATTTTGCAAGTAAAAAACCTATTTTATTGTATTTAATTTGTACGATGATCATACAAACATATCCATTCTTTTAAACCTTATTCACGTGGCAGACATGTTTATATGTGTAATCCCATGATCAGGAGAAGAAATACATTTGTTTTTGTATACACAAGTTGAAGGGCTGTGTGCAAGAAGGGCATATTAAGTGACTCATAATCAGAATCTAAATTCTCCCTCAGAAAACTTGATTTGAAGGAGAATTTAACACACAGCTCTTAACTAAAGTTAACTTTTCCTGAACCCTTTTAACATGAGGCTCAAAATGTCATTCTGAGTCAAGATGGATGCCATATGAATAAGGCATATATTATGCCATATAAAAAAAAGATAATCCAAAAAGCACTTTTCAAAATTCAGATGGAGGCTTTGTGTGAATCTCTGCTGGTGTTTATAGACTTTGAGAACCATAAAAAAAATAAAAAAAAAAATATGTATCTCAAACCTATCCAATGGGATATCAGGATTTCCGAGGTGTTAGACTTTGAGAACCATAAAATAAAAAAAGAAACCACATATCTCAAACCTATCCTTAAATGGGATACCAGGAATCCCGAGGTGTGCATTTGAAATGCTTTCCTGCAATAATTTATGTTTCCATATACCTGATCTTCACTGGGTAGAGCTACATTGTAACTCAGCACTCTATTAAAGTCAAAACGTAATTTAGGGCAGATAGTCATTTTATTTAATTTTGGCATTTAGAAGAGCTAACTTTGACAGGAAATCCTGTAAAATTGAATAAGATTAACAAAATTGATGTACATAGTACTTTTCTAACAGGGAGAGAGAGCCTACTCCTTCTGTGGGACCATTGAATATATGGCGCCAGAAGTAGTGAAGGGTGGAAGCCGAGGTCATGATAAGGTGGGAGCTTTAATTTAATCATAGAGAAGATTTTGTATGAGTGGGACAAACTATGGCATGTCCGTAGCCTTGCCGTAACCATGCTGTAACTGTGCTGTATTTCTGTAATTTGATTGGATCAGCAGGGCAAAAACAATGGGAAACCATTTCAACATCACAACATGCTGTACGGTAACCATGCTCTAGTCAGTGCTGTAGTTTGTCCCACTCATACGAAATCTGCTCTATTACAGGTGCAGTACTAACATGTACATGCATGTCACCTCCTCTCCCCTCCCCTCTCAAGTAGTTTTATATGCTTTTATTAGCACTAGGATATATGAAGCATTAAGGATATAATGGGGGTAGGGGTATAATTTTTCTGGAGGTGAAAAAAAGGAGAGTCCTGAATCTTAATTTATATCACTGGCAAATTCCAATTGTTTTGAGCAATTTATTTTTCTTACATGTATGTACATGTATATGTTTTGTAGTTCTCAACAAGTTTAAGATGTTCCCGATTTGACTGCGGTTTTTTCTCCATGCAGGTTGTTGATTGGTGGAGCCTAGGTGTTCTGACATATGAGCTACTGACTGGTGCCTCACCATTTACTGTTGATGGAGAAAAGAACAGCCAGTCTGAGATATCCAAGTATGTTCTTTTCAAATAAAAGGGAACTTCCACTGAAGAACAGTGTTTCCTCTCAAATGGTTCTTAATTGGCTGCCTAAATCTATTGCTGTGTTTGTTTCTTGAAAATTGTACAGTTATGACTGATTTTCCTGTAAATAAAGCTCATTTGAATTTCCCACGCACTGCCCTCTTTTACAATGTCACATGTTGGGATGGATCCAGGGTTCTGTGTGAGGGGGTTCCAGAGTTCTTACAAAGCACTGGCGACTGGCAATTTTGTCTGTGTACTCTACTTGCATGACCACGCCGGCTACAAGGTTTCTACAATACTCGTTTTACTTACCAGAGAAGCCTGTATTTGAAATAAATTCCCCCCACTATGCCTGTGTTGGGAGAACCCTGGAGTTCAGAAGGGGGGGGGGGGGGGGGTCCATTTTTGCAAGCACTATAATATTTGGTAATTTGTTTGTCTTTTGTAAGCGAGCGAGAGAAAGGGGGTTCGATGTAACCCTCTGAACCCCCCTGGATTGTTGCCTCTGTTATATTTGTCTGAGAACAAGAGCTCCTGTTAAATATGCAACAGATGTAACAATACTACCGGCAATGGTCAACCATGTGACGTCGTAATATACAAGATGGCATTGTGTGGGAAATTCAAAGAGTTTTATGCACAAAATACCTGTCCGTAAGTGACATCTACATGTAGTACACAATTTACGGCAGACAAGCACAGCAATAGATTTTGGCAGCCATAAGGAACATTTGAGAGCAAACTTGTTTTTCAGTTGAGGTTCCCCTGAAAGGGCAGGTCCATTTGTCCATGAACTTTCAGATTAAGAAGCATTGGAAATGTGAAATCATTTTCTTACACTTTAATTTAATTCATAATTGACATATTTCGACAGGCGAATACTTCATAATAATGCCCCGATGCCACAAGACCTCTCTGCCAATGTGATTGACATGTTGCATAAACTACTCCAAAAAGACCCCAAACTCCGTCTTGGTGCTAAAGGTGCTTACGAGGTTAAGGCGCATCCCTTCTTTAAGGTAAGTTTTTGTTATACTGTACCTTGATTAACTACATGTATATTATGGGGGAGGGCATGGGCTGGGGTTAGGTCATGTGAGAGTTTCCAAGGCAGCAAGGATACAATTACATTATTAAAAAGAATTGCATCACCTTTACTGAGCACAAGGACCAAGAGCAGATTCTGTATGAGTGGGACAAACTACGGCATGTCCATAGCCGTACCCTAACTGTACTGTAACGATTACCCATTACGTGATTAACCTTTGATTTATTAATTTGTTTGTGATGTGTGTTAATTTTCATGACATTTTCAGACCTTCAACTGGGATGATCTCGCTGCTAAAGCGATAGCTGCACCCTTCAAGCCACGCATCAGGGATGAGCTTGATGTCAGCAACTTCTCGGAAGAGTTTACCGACCTTGCACCAACATACTCTCCTGCTGCCATTCCAAAAACAGCAGACAGGGTTTTTAGGGTGAGTATTGAATTAGGACACGTCTCCTAGTGACATAATTATATGTCATGTACATGTATAATAATTATAGTATACTTAAAGGTGCCGTCTCACCCACAGTGCTTAGCGTGCTTTTGTTATTGTTTATATCCGGGACTTTGACCCTTGTTCACGGCGGGAACCTCGCGAACTAAGCGTATTCATTATGTTGGTGACATGATAATTTTGATTTGAACATGGATGACCTTGATGAAACTAATCAGTACCTTACAAGTTGAATGTGAAGTCAACAAAGTGGTATACAGCAGTACTTGGCTGTACTGTAACATTCACTGCTCGACCGTCGCTGCTATAAACAGAGAACACTCTCTCCGGGTATAATTATGAAAGCGAGATGTTTCTCTGGGGTTTCTCTCCTCGGTTTTATTTTTACTTGCGGAGAGAGAGAGAGAGAAAGAGAGAGATCTGCTAGCAGGCAATCTCGTTGCTGGCTGTACCAGAGAACCAGTTCAAGAGAGAACAGTGAACGAATTACAGTTTGTTTCAATGGGAAATTATTATCACGACGGCTCTGTTGTCAAATTTTGTGCGAGTATAAACTTTGATCGATCCGGAATCTTGGCGAAATCACTGTGTGAAAGACCTTCGAAACCAGAGAGAGACCTATTTCCACAAGTTAAACGTCGAAGCCCTCGAAATGATTTTAGAAAATTGCTCAATTCTTTTCGGGTCGACCAAGCGGAGTTTCGTTGCCTATAATATTTTGTTAACTATAATATTTACCGCTCACCCGTCGCTTCCGAACCCTGCCATCAGTACTATAAACAGAGAATACTAATAATTATGAAAAGAGAGGTTTCTCCCCTCGGTTTTATTTTTCCCTGCAGAGAGAGAGAGAGAGATCATCTGCTAGCAGGCAATCTAGTTGCTGGTGCCAGAGAACCAGATTAAGAGAAAACAGTGAACGAATAACAGCTCGCTTGAATATCATGCAGTCTCGGCGGCTTTGCCGTTTGTCAAATTTCGTGCGAGTATAGACTTCAAATGATCAACCGGGTGAATCCGAAAATCTCGGCAAAATCACTGTCTAAAAGCCCGAATTCCGCCCTTCGAAACCAGAGAGAGACCTGTTTCCACAAGTTAAACGCCAAAGCCCTGAAAATTATTTTAGGAAACTGTTCTTCATGCAAGTGGAGTTTTGTTGCAAATTGTGGTCACGTAAGCCAGCCACGGTGTCCAAAAACCCAAATCGGCTCAAATATAAAGAGTAATGGTCAGAATAGCTTCTCCATGTTGTAGGTGGAAATCGTGGACACAAACGGACAATTGTTTCCTTTAGCATCCATCAGAGAACTACGGCCACCTGAAATAAAACTAAAATTTGCATGACCAAATAATTTAAAACACTTAAATAAGAGGCTCAATAGGAAGAGCAATAGAAAAGGTTCAACCTAGTATGATTTTTTTGACGATAGCTGGAAGGATGGCAGAGATGTAGAGAAGATTAAAACCACTACCATAAAACTCTGAATTTCGATGGCATCGAAAATGGCCACTATGCTATGTGAGCGCGCTAAGCACTGTGGGTGAGACGGCCCCTTTAAGGAGAGGAACTAGGGGAAGGGGGGGGTACACAAACATTTTTCTTATGAGATGATGGGATTTATCCTTGTACAAATGCTTAGGTCTTAGGGACCAGTCATTAATTAGAGGACTGGGGGTGGGGGTGGTGTAACATAGGGGAGGGGCCATACCCTGGTGAAAATCTTAGGAGGATCCTGCTGGGATCTTTAAAGATCTTAAATAGGATCTTTAATAGGATCCTTAAATATAAGATCCTTAAGGATCCTGTTTGCAGATCTTTAAAGATCCTCAAAGATCCTAGTAGGATCTTTAAGGATCTTTAAAGATCCTTTAATGATCTTTAAAGAACCTTTATGATCTTTGAGGATCCTCAAAGATCTTTAAAGATCCTAGCAGGATCTTGTACAGGATCCTCAAAAGATCTTTAAAGATCCTAGCAGGATCTTGTTCAGGATCCTCAAAGATCTTTAAAGATCCTAGCAGGATCTTGTTCAGGATCCTCAAAGATCTTTAAAGATCCTATATAAGATCCTTAAGGATCCTGTTTGCAGATCCTTAAAGATCCTCAAAGATCCTAGTAGGATCTTTAAGGATCTTTAAAGATCCTTTAATGATCTTTAAAGATCCTTTATGGATCTTTGAGGATCCTCAAAGATCTTTAAAGATCCTAGCAGGATCTTGTACAGGGTCCTCAAAGATCTTTAAAGATCCTAGCAGGATCTTGTTCAGGATCCTCAAAGATCTTTAAAGATCCTGCTAGGATCTTTGATGATCTTTAAAGTTTTCTCAAATAACTTCAAGGAACCTTTAAGATCTTCCTAGGGTCCTCAAGGATCTTTAAATATCCTTTATGGAACAGGTCACTGGTTCAGGCACATTTTACATGTACACTGTAAGCTACATGTACAAATGCTTACTGAGATATGACATTCAGGACAATTTAGTATTCCATTGGCTAAGATGTGAGCAATTTGTAGTGATCATTCTGTGTATTCTTATTCCGAATACGGTCAACCAAATGCACCCTAAGTTACAGCTTCCCATTCTGTTACCCCAAAGAAAAAGGTAATGTCCATATAGTTAGAAGAGAGATTATGTGAGGATAAAAATAACCCTTTGACTAGATGTAAAGACCACATTTATGAAACTGCTAGTCACTCACAACAACAAATTTATTACTGATTGCAAACAGAACAGTGCCTACATGTAAAAGACAGTGTTGGATAATTCTCATTAGAAAAACTGCACTTATATTAGGGAGTGAACATTATATATTGTGTATAAATTTCACCACTAAAAACTATGGCCCAAAAAGCCTTTCGTATTACACATAGCAGCTCAGCTGCGCGATGCATGTGTCTTTCTGTAAACAGCCCAGTTCCTGTACATGCACACCATATCTTTATAGGGTATTCTCTTTTGGAATTTCCTGTTACATGTACTTGTAGTAATTAGAAAATTCTACATAAATTCTACAGGTAGCTTTAGTTAGTAAACTCCCTTATACATGTATGTACAAAGTCTGCTGAAGCTAGATTAAAAATGTGAGACAAAAATGCTACAAGCCAAAGTTATTGGAGTGCTGCTCAATAGTCTAGTTAAAAAAATAGTTTTACGTAAGTGTTTACTTCTTCAATAATTATAATATTACAGGGTTATTAATTGAACTAAAAGTTAATTACCCTTTTAGGTTCTGAGTACAACAACTGTATGTAACAAAGTCCATCATTATTTTGGGAACAGACACATTTTCCCTTGAAGTACTGAGGTCCTCCAGGGATTCATGCACTTGTTCAGTACTTACAATTACTCAATTTCTTGAGTGTACTCAAATGGCTAAGGCTTATTTCTTTACCTGCTTTTAATTTATGATATAATATAAGTTATTTACCAGCTGAGAGGTCTATATTGACTGAATATGTGTAATAAGCACTGTTTACTGCCTAGAAAAAAACACCATGTGATTAGTTCTCTTGAGCTTGTCTAGAATTGTATATACTTTAAATTATAGGGACAAGATGGTCACTTAGCCTAACTGACTTACATGTATAATGGGTTACTACATGTAGTTCCTGTTAAAACTTATTTAAATGTTCCTCAGCTCAGGACTTAAACCAGAAGTGAGTGATATACAGAATTCTGATATACATGTAAGCACTTAAGTACGGAGCCAGCCAAGCTCAACATTTTGTGCCCACAGAATATGTAGAGCATTTATAGCATAAGTAATAAACCAAGGAAATCATGAGAATAAAGTATCTTTAATTACACCGTATAGTATTGTGTAGTGAATTAGACTTTCTTAGAAATAGCTCCACTGTGATGCTCAACACAAATTATGACAAAAATATAATCAACAACACTGTTGATTGCCCTTGTAAGAAATTTAGACTTTATTTCCAAGATTTTCTTGGTTTATGATTTACATATATTGTAAACATTACATCAGTACATGTGCACTAATATCGAGCTTGTGCTCCCTTAGCCTGAATTTCAGCCGTCTCCTCTGGTTCGTTCCTCCCGAGAGAGGAGACGGCTGAAATTCAGGCTAGTACTCCCTGTGATAGAAGATTAGAGCTCTTTATACATATAATTGTATAGCCTAGTATTGTAGGCAGTAAGGAGTGTTTTATCACCTGAGCTTCATGAATTTAATGCCTGAAATAGTAAATATTTGAAGGGGAAAACATTAAGTTACTGAGTCTTTTCATTTTAGTATGTTTATTTAGTAGTACTATAGTAGTATTTTACTCATCCACAGAGTACAGTATGCTTCATATTTCAAAACGTTTCAGAAACACTACTCCGCATAATATTTGTTTCAGGAACGTCAAGCCATAAAGCAGTAGCAATATAATGCAACGTATTAGAACGTACTGTGCTTGATACAATGATCTTTGGTAATTAACGCGCTGATACAGATACATAAACATTGCTAGACTTGTTAGTTGTAACGTAGGAATGATTAGTTACTTGCCTGATTCAGAAAGATCAAAGAGTTAACTGGTGAACTTGAAGTCCGTTGACCACTATTCATTCGGTTTTGCAATCACAATAACTTTGCACTTTTCAAAGTAATCACCATAACCAGTGCGAGTTTCCTTGTTTTCATGCCCGTTATTAAGAATAATTTCCTTTGAATAAACCTCCAAACTCCCTTCACCAACTGTAGAAAACCGTTGAACATTGAGCCCACAGGCATTGTGACCCGCTGATCCACTTAAAAAAGGCCAGGTGCCACAGCAGTAAAGATGGCGGCGGCAAACTTGGAAGTCACGGCTATTAGTATTAAAGAATGGTTTATTCTTTGGGACATTGCAACGAAAAGATAAGTTAAAACTTTCTGCATTATTTACACTGATAGTGACTGTTGTTTAAACAAGTTTTTTTGTATAGACAAGGGTTAAATATATGTATCAATTACATGTAAGCAACTTTACCAAATTTCCCACTGCTTCTTTTTATCGTTCCAGAAATGAAAAAGAAAATATTAATACGTCAAAGACGATGAAATTTTATAGTCTTGAATACTTCTGTAAGTAGTGGTACTTGCTTACCAGATAACAAATTTAAAATAAATATGAGTTTAACTTTAATGCTTCTTGAATTTGTCATTTTCTGGTTTTGCCTTTATTTTGTTATTAAATCATTTTTTATTAGAAAATCTAGGAGTCTGGATCAGGGATCAGGAGTCAGGTTGCAATTCTGATGGAATATTAAACTACTATTTTCCCTCCTTTCTTTCTGATGGAAATTTAAACCATAGAATCCTGATGAATTGCCCCCATGGTATTAATAGATTACAAAGGATGTTATACATGAGGGATGTACATCTATTTATAATATCGAATTGGGTCCTTTAATATGAGCAATAAAAGAAGCTCAAGCTCAAGACCTATTTTTGGCAAGTCACAAACTAAATCACAAATTTCAAGATAAAATACAGTAGATTTATATTTTTTCCTCTTTATTATCTAGTAATTTAGGGTAAACTAATGCCCCTTTACACTTGTTATGATTGGTAGTGACCTAGGGGAGGGGAACATTACATGAGGGGAGGACATAATCTACAGGGGAGAAGTATTCATGGAGGTTGTGTATATGGAGTCAAAAGGAGGGGATTAATTTAATGCAGGGACTATAATATTATATCCATGGATTCTAAAGTGTGGTTTAATATTATTATGATAAGTGCTAATATGTAGTTGAATCATAACTATTTTGAAGAGCTGTCTGCACATTGTAGGAACCTATAAAGAACTTTAAAGAATCCTTAACGTTTTCCTTGTAAGATCTTTAGACAATCCTTTAAAGATCAGTTGAGGATTTCAAAGCTATTTTAGAGGATCTTATCAGGATCCTTTAAAGGAATTGAGACAATGTCCTTCAAAGATCCTGCAATGATCCTTGTAGGATCTTTTACAGAACTTGCACGGATCCTTGGCTTTTTCCTTGTAAGATCTTTTAAAGATCCTTGAAAGATCCTTTTAGTATTCTGCAGGAACTTTAGAGGATCTCAGCAGGATCCTTTAAAGGAGTGAAGGCAACATCCTTCAAAGATCCTGCATTGATCCTTGTGGGATCTTGTAAAGAACTTGCAAGGATCCTTTACTCTTTCCTTGTAAGATCTTTTCAAGATCCTTGAAAGATCCTTTTAATATTCTGCAGGAACTTTAGAGGATCTTAACAGGATCCTTTAAAGGATCCTTTAAAGGAGTGAAGGCAACATCCTTCAAAGATCCTGCAATAATCCTTGTAGGATCTTGTAAAGAACTTGCAAGGATCCTTTACTTTTTCCTTGTAAGATCTTTTCAAGATCCTTGAAAGATCCTTTTAATATTCTGCAGGAACTTTAGAGGATCTTAACAGGATCCTTTAAAGGATCCTTTAAAGGAGTGAAGGCAACATCCTTCAAAGATCCTGCAATGATCCTTGTAGGATCTTGTAAAGAACTTGCAAGGATCCTTTACTTTTTCCTTGTAAGATCTTTTCAAGATCCTTGAAAGATCCTTTTAGTATTCTGCAGGAACTTTAGAGGATCTTAACAGGATCCTTTAAAGGAGTGAAGGCAACATCCTTCAAAGATCCTGCAATGATCCTTGTAGGATCTTGTAAAGAACTTGCAAGGATCCTTTACTTTTTCCTTGTAAGATCTTTTCAAGATCCTTGAAAGATCCTTTTAGGATTCTACAGGAACTTTAGAAGATCCTAGCAGGATCCTTTAAAGGAGTGGAGGCAAGATCCTCAAAAGAGCCTTTAATGATCCTTAAAGGTTCCTGTAAAGAACTTTAAGGGATCCTTGACTGTCGTCTTTATAAGATTTTTGAAGGATCCTTAAAGGATCTCTAAATAACCTCCAAGGGTCTTTTAAGGATCCTGTAAAGATCTTTACAAGAAAACATTGAAGGATCTTTGCAAGTTCTTTACAGGATCCTTCAAATATCCTTGATAACATATTGATGGTATAAGATCTTTTAAAGGTCCTTGATAGATCTTTGAAAGATCTTTGTAAGATCCTTACTTTTAAAGATCTTTGAAGGGTCTTTGGGGATCTTTAAAGATCCTTGCAGATCCTACAAGGATTTTCACCAGGGTAGTAAGCTAGAGGTGAAATGGGGGTAGGGGTCATCAAATATTTAGCATGGCATTTTTCATTTGCACCAAATTTCACATAAAGTACATGTGTATCTCCCAAATTTCTTCACACCCATGGTAGTATGAACTACATGTAGGTAACATAGTTATTGGTTTACTTACTTTCTTAATTATAGGGTTACTCATTCGTGGCTCCTTCTATCATCTTTGGGGAAAATGAGTTTAATCAATCTACACAATGCAGCAGACCAGCACCAGGCCTGGTGGACTATGCAGCTATGTTTGAGGTACAATGGGTGACTTAAGTTCCTGTAAAAACTAGTGTTAATCTGCATCGGTGGGGAAGATAAACACTTGTACAGGGGTTTCAATAAGTTTTTAGGCAACCGGCGGTCCTGACGTTAGAGGCGGTGGTTTACCTACATGTAGTAAACTTTACTCAACACTTAACAACAACAAAAAAATCGTGTGAAGTAGCCGGCGGTAAGAAGCAAAGTAACCGGCGGTTTATCGCCGGTAGCTGCCTTCTATTGAAACCCCTGCTTGTATAATCAACTAAAATTCGATTAAAGTATGCTAACCACCATGGGAAACAAGTAGCAGCTGATGTTTTGAGTGCTAGCCCTTCGTCAGAGCAAAAGACGAAGGGCTAGTGCTCAAAATGTCAGCTGCTACTCGCTTCCCACAGCGGTTAATAGCATACCTACTGGTTGCCAACTGGCAACGTCCTTTTAATCCCTCAACTTTTGTTTACTTCTAAGGAAAATCGCTGTACGATACTGCTATTTTCTTTTTACAGTCCAAAATCATTCGAAAAAATTGAAGTCACTCAATACAGCATGAAGCACAGCACAGAAGTTATACGACCTACGTTTATATTGTATTTGCATACTTTCATGGATATTATCAAGTTAAAGGTTTGGAGAAAATAAAGTTGGTGATCAAAAAAATAACAACCTGGCGACCGAAAATGTTTGGTTAGTTGCCAGTTGGCACTTAAGTGGAAAAGTTACCAGTTACCCTTGCTAATAAGGATGAAGTGTCCTTGTTAGCAAGGGTCTATTTCTGCTTACATATACAAGGGTTGCAATACAAACTCCAATGACCACTTTACCTTGTACTGAAGGTTATTACCTACAGTATGTACATGTATGTATACCTTCTTTATTGGGCTTTACTTCTAGTGTTGTTCATCTACAAGTACATGTATTTTTAATGCCTCTTACAGGGATGGAAATTATGCTTGCGCAAGTAGAGGGTAAAGTATCATGCAGGGTTGTTGTTAGAAGCCAGCAACCGGTGGATTTCCACCGCCTGTCAGTTGAAAAGTAGTCACCTGTTTTGCCCAAATTTCACTTTAATAGCTGTGATTGCAGTGATTTTGTCATTTAATCATATTATTATTACTCAGACCACGTACGTAAGCAGGGCTGAGTCTTAAAATGGGCTCTGTTTTTTTTTTTTTTTTGGGGGGGGGGGGGTGTAACAAGTGGGAAATTGCATAATAGGTCTATTACTGTGTTCAATTGATGTACGATGAATGAGTTCTCAGATTACACTGCTACCATGCTGATGCATCAGACTTCAGTACTGTATGATCCTTTTGATGTCTTTGATCCCAACCTTATCTTGTAAAGGAACTTTTATTGAGCCCGAAAATATGTGAATCTTTTGATAATTATTTTGCTGAGATTTTTGCTTCGTAAAATTAATGGCAAAACAGAGCCAAACCAGAGCAAAAGAGAACATATTCAAACAGTGATGACAACATAATGAATTGTTCTGCCTCAGTAGGTCTAATGCAGAAGTCAATGAAAATAACGTCTTGTTTTGTTTTGTTTTCAGGGCTCTCATTTTTTCCGGAGTTATAGAATAACAAGTCAAGTTTTAGGAGATGGCAGTTTTTCCACATGCAGGTACAATGAATTCAAATATTTGTTGCCTATTCATAGGTCCTTCTATTGAACATACACGTTTAGTATGTACCATACCAGTGAATATCAATAATTAGCTATCACCTCACACAAGTTTTTGTCCATTTGACAGAAAATATAATAATTATTATTTGGTGCTGGCTATTCACTAATGTGTGGTATAATTTAGTAAAACAATTATTCACCTCAGTGTCGGTGAATAGTGATGGGTATTTACTTCGCCAAACCGACTCGATAAATATCCACCACTATTCACCGACACTGAGGTGAATAATTGTTAAACATTTGTAGCTACATTTTGTACATGTACGTGACTTGTGTATTATTTCATTCATCAGTAAAATAATAAAGGAAACTTCCCCATATCTATCTACTCAAATTGGGCGAAATGAATATTGATGAATTCTACATTCATTTATGCAATACATTTCTACAATTTCTTTTCCCTCCTGAAGACGATGCGTGCATCTTAGAACTGGCATGGAGTATGCTGTCAAAATTATAAGTAGAAGGTATGTTAAGTTGTACTGTGTTCTGTCATAGATTAACATAATACGTTATTTTATTCTTAGACACAGCATTTTCGTAATCTCTAGCCGAGTGCAATTCTTACTTTACTGGTACAGCAACATTCAAATTACTATCATCAAGGTTGATATATTCGTGTTGTTTGGCAAGGAAATTTCTTTAAATGCAAGTACTCAAAAACTCTTCTTAGACTTTGTGAAATGGTCATCTTTTCAGGTTCATAGAGATGCAGGGCATTACTAGCATGAGAGCAGTAAAGTCACTCTATTTATAGAGAGTTTAACACATTTACAGCTAACCTGTAGCTCAGTAATCTTCCACATGGCCCTCTGTTGACTTTATAGTGCCACGTTTTTAGGTCTAACCGTTTACTGTTGGATTATATAAAGGCAGCACCTTGTTAACTCAGTTATTTTAAAACCCTGAGTGTTGGTCCGCCTAGGGATTTGAGCTCTCAACCTCCTGCACGATAGACTGCCGCTTAACTTCTGAGCTAACTGGGAGACAGACTAGTAGCAGGTGTATTTTCCTTATTAGAGAATTTAAGATACGACGACTACAGACGCGTGTCAATAAAGGACTGGACCGAGACACTCGTGTTGGTTTCATTGCACCGTAGCGAGTCCACAACGGTATAGCCTGCTATGCAGACGTTTATACGTCTGCATAGCAGGTTAACGATGGTGAGAAGTCGGCGTGTTTTTCGTAGTCACCACAACAGAGTGTGTTAGTCGGATTTATTGTAAGGAATTCACCACTCTTTTGGATATTTCAATAGCTAACCTTTAAAATACACAATAAATTGCTTTCTGCTTGAGTTTACAGTGTTTGTGGGCATAGTTTATGTGGGAATTTTTGGTCAATTTGGTCGACAACGCGATGGCTTCAGCTCAGTCTCGCCAAAATGTTGAAATTTTCACGCCATTCGTTGCGTACTCGGCCCAGTTCTCTAGCTGACCGCTAGGCACGTCCAACCGTAGTCGAAGTCCGAAGTCGCCGTATCTTAAATTCGCTATTATCTAAGAACTATTGTTGTATTTTAGGTGTGACCACACTCGTGAGGTGCAGTCATTGAAAATATGTCATGGCCATCCCAATATTGTCACTCTTTATGATGTCTTTCAAGATGACGTGAGTACTGAAGTTATAGTGTCTAAATAAATAATCATACATTGTAATTATAAGGGTTGTAGATAACAGCTGCCATCTGGCGAACTTTGCCTGCTTGACTCTATCCCGTGTGTTTAAAACAGAGAACAAAGACATGGAAAACAAGTTTCATTGCTTAAATAACATATACACAGGATAAGATTTAAAGTAGATGGTAACTCTGAAAAGTAGATATTTATAGGGAAGGAGTAAGCCCTTCACCTACAAACACCACACTGTAAAAAGCAAGAAGAAATTGAAAATCATGAGTCGATAGGCAGGCGTTGTCTAGCTAACGGTTATTTTATAAACTCGGATAAAACGCACTTTTAATAAGAGATGCCTACGGAGGAGGCTAGAACCGAGGCCAGGGCAAAAGTTTACCAAGAGCACATACTGTTGTCACTAGACTATCAAGTTCAGCTTTCGACATGTGATGGCAAAATGTGCTTATAGTGGGGAAAGACAAACTGAAATATAATTCATAGAGTTCTCTCCCTCTCCCTCAACCTCTTTCTCTCCCCCTCCCTCTTTCTCTCCCCAATCTGACCCATTGTGACTGGATACTATCATACTTGTACTTTTCTTTTACAGTTCCACACATATTTAGTCATGGAGTTACTTGCTGGAGGAGAATTACTGGATAGAATCCGAACGAAGAAGGTGTTCACTGAGTCTGCAGCAAGTATTATCGTGAGAAAGATTGTCTCTGCCGTAGAGTACATGCATCAAAAAGGAGTCGTGCATCGGGACCTGAAACCAGAGGTAAACATTCACAGGCGACATGACTAATGAAGCACTCAACGTCACAATTCATAGTTCCACACCTGTCAATCAAAAAAACAATTCAGACTAATCAGAACGCAGCGATGTTCCCTCCGAAAAATACTGCCGCCATCTTGTCCCACAAGTTCTTGTGAAGGCAATGAGAAAACAAAGATTGAAGGAATGCTGCACATTAAGTCCGAAATCGAGATATCATGGGAATAATGTGAAGTCTAATGCCAAATTCTTTTTTACCAGGTTTGTATAAAATTTCCCCCAGTAAAAGTCCACGGCTTCTGGGACATATAGCAACAGTAATTAAGGAGGCACGGATAATGATGCAGTTTTTGTGAGCATAAACCATTGATTGAGGATAACAGATTTTGTGTGTGCATCAGAGCTCGAAAAGAACAGCACCGCTGATCATAGCACCAACAGATGTCTTGCGCCTGTTTGATATTTTTTCATTTGTGAGGAAATGTATTCACGGTAATGTTCCTCAGCAACTATTTTCGTTTTAATAAGGACTTGGTGCTAGCACTACTCATCAAAGCAACAATCTACACATGCCACATGTTAGAACTGAGACAGCAAAGCGATCCTTTTACTAAAATGGTTGTAAAATATTAATCTGATGAATGAGATATAAATGATATGTAATTAATTGTGACGTTTTGAATTGTTACTTTCCCTCTTAGTTACATATATAAGCGCTATATTTTCTATTCCACTTTTTATTGTTATTATATACATTTATTTATTTCTTACTATTGTAATTCTTGGATTTTTACATTTTTATCATGATGCATAAGGCCTATCACACATGTATTTCCAAGGGAGGGAGGGTGGATATTTAGTGTGGTTATCTAACTGACACAATAATTATAATGAATTGATATGCTTTTTTCCGTTTCAGAATTTGTTATTTGTAGATAATTCCGACGACGCTGAAGTGAAGATAGTGGATTTTGGTTTTGCATGTGTGAAGCCAGAAAGCCAACAACTTCAGACTCCATGTTTTACCCTTCGCTATGCAGCACCGGAAGTGTTGGACCAGACAGTCAGCCATACCGGATACGATGAGTCGTGTGACCTTTGGAGTTTAGGAGTAATATTGGTAGGTTCTGCTAGCTAATTTCCAATTTGATCTCGGCAATATTGGGGCATTAGTGTGAAGGAGTTTGCGTCTTGACTGTACATACATATAATTTATTTATACTCGGATTAACAGAGTACCTACAGAGTAAGCTAATATCTCCGAGAAAAAACTAAACTAATGAGCTAAATATGTAAATAACGTTAAAATATATGGATAGATCTAAGTTAGGTGCACGTTTGAAATGAGACACTAAAGTGATAAGTGGATAAATCATACGATACGATTTTGTGAAGGGCATGGTAATTTTTTTAATGTGTAAAAGTATTATTGAACTGGCCCAAGGATTACATTGTCCAAAAATGTTGGTTCTCATTGTACAAAATATATTCTCCAATCTTGGATTACAAGTAGAAATGATCTACATGTATTAACTCGTTCCTCGTCAAGTGTTTCATGCAAACTAATTTATCCGCGAGTTAGCAAAGCAAACTGATGATACGCTTGATCCTCATTTAGTTCAATCGGGTTTTTTTAACAGCTGGAGCGGTCTTAATAGCCTCTGCGTAAATGATAAATAATCCTTCAACACTGTTTTACAACAACTGCCCATTTTCTCGCTCTCTGATTAGCTAATTTTTATCATCAATAAGAAGACAGAATAATGTTGATGCATGGTGCGTGCGACCACATGAAGTTTGTTGTAAAAAGCTGAAGTCACCTACATTTTTCCATTATGTTGTAGTAAAAACAAATTGAAGTGTTTGTTATGTCTGTCCTATTTTTGATGATGATTTGCATCATAACATGGCCAAAATAGCTGTGGTATTGTTAAATAAACGAGGGAAGAGAAAAAAATTGAATGAGAGTGATTTTGGGTTTTCCATTACACCTGACTAGAGTTTGAAAACACTGATCCAACAAGTTTTTTGGAATCCTCCATTTATTTATATTCTTGCCATCGGTGATAGACTTGCCTATTGCGGTACCGGCGATACAAACCCGCCAGCGTGACATCAAAAATCCTTAAACAATCCCAGCAACCAAGAGGCTATTAAATAGTTGCAACCAGGGCTAAAAACAAGTCGTTCGGGTTTAGTATAGGAATGGGTATCTTGCAGGTAATTTGAAAACTCGCACAACTCACCGAAGTCGAGAAACAGTAATAACATTTACAGACGAATGTTTGGTGGTGGGCAAGTCGCAATACACATTTCTCTGTAAATCATTCGATCTTTGTTAGCTCTTAACTTCGTAAGGAAATAAGATAGCCCCCTACAATTTGGCAATCTTGGTTATTTTGTTGTGTTCTTTTAAAGCCATTGTATTAGTTTTTGCATCTCTCGAGTTTTGAAATTACCTCCAAGATCCCCATTGACTTTTGAGGGAGGGTGGGGGGGGGGGGGGGCTCCTTTCTGTTTTTTTTTGTGGGGGGAGGGGGGCACGAGGCTGTGCTCTATACCCCAGGGATCCCGGTTATTATTTTACACGCAAGTATACTGTGCGCATTGATATAAACTCGGAACTTTCCATTGTTCTTTTATGCAGTATACCATGCTATCAGGCCAGGTTCCGTTCCAAAGTAGCGGTAGCTGGTACAAGTCGTCAGCAGGTTTCGTCATGCAGAGAATCACTCAAGGGGATGTTCGATTCGAGGGCCAGCAATGGAACTCGATATCGCACCAGGCAAAAGACCTCATACAGGGTAGGGTTAGAATGAATGTTTTGTCTTGAGCGAGAAAAACAAAGATGGCGCCTTTGGCTTTTACCCAGAATACTTTGCGCGTGAAATACTGTAAATCTGCTGTAAAACCGCGGCGAAGAGATTTTGAAACTTAAAAGAAAAAGTAGAAAAAAGGCATTGTTATTCAAGGGAATAAATGATTTTGTCATGATATCTGAATGGGTCTTTTGCAAGAATGCAATCATGTGGTTGTAGTGGATGGCAAAAACATCTGACTGGCACTTGTGCGAAGGCACTTTGTACATCTGAAGGCACTTTTACGAGATCGGTAGTGTTGCTAACAAAACCTGTTTGTAATGCTATTTTCCACCTCCACTCGAGTGTCGATCTTTCTAAAACAGCGTTATGAGTTTGGTTTTGTTATCCAGTAAAGCCTTTCCCATGGGATCACGAGCGCAATTCATTTCGTTACTGAAGTGATTGTCAGCACGTGACTGTATTCTGCAAAAGTCCTATTTCGTCTTTCGCTCTGACGAAGGGTTAAAGCACCTCGTAATCCACAGCGGTTAGCAGACCTTAATCGATTATTTGTTGATAAAATCAAGTGTTTATCTTTTCCGCCCACGTACAGAAAATACTGAGTTACACATTATTAAAGAAATACATGCTGTAATTAATGATAATAAGGTACTCTTACTTATATTTTACTCAACAATATATCTGGATTCTGATTGGTCAATAACGAGTGCCTAAAAAGGCTATATAGAGAGTGCACAGCTGCACGCTCTCGGCAAATTTTGCTCAGTATATTATAAAAAAAGAAATGCTTGTGTAATTATCAGAACTTTAAAAATATCACTCAGCGCCCATAAATCACGGATAGCACTCGCGTTCGTGCGATTTCCTCTACATAACGAGACATTGAAATCCATTAGACCATTTCAAGGTCGCCATTGACACTACGATATCTACTTCAATTAGCGATAGCACCGGTACTACTACAAAGAGCACCTCAAAATTAGTCAAAATCCCAAATTTATAGTTATATCTTGTATGTGAGCAAAGATGCAGTCCCACAAAGTAAGGCAATTTTACAGACATTTGTATGAGGGGTGCAACAATTTGCACCCCCGCATACAAACGTCTGTAAAAATAGCGCAATTTACTTGACTATATCTTGGCTTCTAGGTGAGGTATAACTCTTAAATTTGGGATTTTGACTAATTTTCATGAGCTCTTTTCAGTAGCACCGGTTCTATCGCTAATTGAAGTAGATATCGTAGTGGTAATGGCGACCTTGAAATGGTCTATTGTTTCAACTGTATTTCACAAGTATTTCACAGTTTTTACAATCCCTTGCAGCGCATTTCGTATGAGCGTGCATGGTACGGCGAGAACTTACAGTACGGTTACCGTACGACATGCCATAGCATTGAAATGGCTTCCCCATTGTCCGTAGTTACGATACAGCTACTAGAATTTCTTTCCCACTCATACGAAATCTGCTCTAATGCAGTAAAGGTCCGTTAATTTTTTTGGGGTGCAAATCTCGACTGTCTTTTCTTTTGCCTTGACATGTAGGTCTTCTAACTGTCAATCCGAGCCAGAGACTAACAATACATCAAGTGCTCCATCATGATTGGCTAAGAGTAGAAACGAGTCTACCACTCACGCCTCTTGTGACACCAGGAATATTAGAGAGAGGAAAGAAACGGACTTACGTGGAATCCGCGTTAAATGTAACGTATAATGCGTTTAACAAGGCCCAGCGCCAGGGGTTCACATTGATGGACGTGGAGAATGCCCCGATTGCAAAACGGCGCAAACTCAAGAAGACGACGTCGTCAGATAGTCATTCAACTACAAGTACATGCAGTGATCAAAGCAATTCAGGAGGGGTTTCGCCTCTCTCGAATAACATATGACAGGATAAGTTATTGTGTCAGGAAAATGCTATGCTTGGGTCTGCTCGTAAAGCCAGTGATAACTCAGGCGAGGCCAGTTGTCTGTGATATGGAACGAAAAACCGACACAATTACGACCGAAATTATAGTGTTAGTGTAGTTACAAAGAGCGCGTTCTTTTAGTAAGATTAGCCGGATAGAGTGGGACCTATTCCGTTTTCGGAATGAAAAGAAGAGCATTTCGTTCATTATGTTCCCGATAGCAAAATAACAGAATGAACAGAACAGCGGTTTCAGCCACAGGTGGGAAACCTGTGGCTCACGCGCATCCGGCATGAAAAAAAATTCGCTTAACTTCCTTGTAGCTCAAAATGACGAAGTTGTTTATAGTTCTCAGGTCTGATCTCCATCAAGATCATTCCATTTTTGGAATATCTAGCTGTTCTTTTGTGAATTAGTATCCCGTGTATTGTGTTATTCCTATGAACGGCCACAGGAACTGTCAGAATGCGCCCAAAAAGAATGCGCCCAAAAAGAATGCGCCCAAAAAGAATGCGCCCAAAAAGAATGCGCCCAAAGAATTTCAGCTGTGTAACCGGACTGAATGTCGGAAATAATCCGAACAACTAGCCTCGCTCTGATACCATTGTTGCCAGTCGTTTTCCCGCACAGGAAAATGATATAAGGTATTGCCATTTGATTTTTGTTTTTTTAATTAATTCCTTAGTGGCTGGTAGCCATGCCTGCTATTTCCACTAAGTCTATACGAGCGCGAAGCCCACCCGAAGCCCACCCGAAACCCACCCGAAGCCCACCCGAAGCCCACTCGAAGCCCACTCGAAGCCCACCCGAAACCCACCCGAAGCCCACCCGAAGCCCACTCGAAGCCCACCCGAAACCCACCCGAAGCCCACCCGAAGCCCACCCGAAGCCCACCCGAAACCCACCCGAAGCCCACCCGAAGCCCACTCGAAGCCCACCCGATGCCCACCCGAAGCGTATTAAAGTGCATATGAGCCCTAGCCAGTTATCATTGATTTGATGACGTCATTTAAGTCAGAAGCCAGTTTTGGTTCGTTTTGCTCTGTAATATGTCAGCTCCACTTACTAAAATGTATTTCAATAAGATTGCAAGGATCAAATGTGTGACGCCTAAAAAAACTGGAAATAAACACATTCAATGTTAGGCCGTATACGTGATGACGTCATGGTGTTGTCTTCACCACAAGCCTCGCTTTTGTGTTGAGAGGAAATGTTCCAAAGTGAGGCTTGGTGGTGGTCACGTGACATCATGCATAAGGTCCAGTCATGTTCAACTTATTAGCGTAATGTGACTTGAATGAAGTCATTTCACGGATTGAACAAGATTTGAAACACTAAAACTTCACCCAAATTAACGATTTCTGGCTCGGGTTTATAAGAATCTTAACCCGCCTTGTGATCCCATGCTTGTCCGCTCCAAACCCGGCAGCAGATCATAGGGCGGGTTCATAGATGACGTTCTTCGTGTAGTAGTGTTTTTCAGGCTTCGTGCTGATATAGAAATTAAAGGAAATAGTTCGGATGGCTAGCCGTCTTCTTGCTGAAATGTATATAGATTTGCGATTTTCATCGCTCCAGAGAACGTTTGAAACATATGACAGACCTTTTACCAAACGACGCAAAGTTTTCCACTCCAGTTCAGAATCTTTTCAAGTCTTGGGAATTCAATTCTACATGGTTCACTGCTATTTCTGGGGCCGGTTGTCCAAAGGATGGATAACGCTATCCACTGGAGAAATCCTTATCAAGTGGATTTATAATTATTAACCAAAGAAGCTAATTTTATGCGCTGGATAGGTATTTATCAGGTGGATAGCGAACTGAACTGAACGAACCCTGAATATAAGTAAATGAAGCGTTAAGAATCTATTTCGCCAAAGTACATTGCGTCATAGGTAAAAAGGTCTGTTGAACTGAAGCGTTATACGAAATGTTCGCGAAACGGTATAAGAGAACAAATTTAAGGAATAGTAGAATTGTTCAAGCACTTTTGGGATGTCCGGCTAAACTTGAAATGAAATGCATTAGACTAACCAACCAAGTTAGTTCGAGCCAGGAAAATAATTATTGGAGGCTATAAAACCTACATTCTTACTAAATGTTTCATCGTTTACAGTCAGTAGAATCACATGGAAATGGTATATGGTAAGTCCATTAGGTCGTATCAGTACGAGGCTGAGGGGAATAGTGCTCAGTGTTTCGTAAAAGGAAAATAGAATACATTTAATTATTCCCCGGAGTCTCGTACTGAAACATTTGTATATCGAAAGTGAACTATTACAAATGGTAAAAGAAATAACTGTTTAACATTGAGATTCTGTTTTTAGATGTGAACTGCGCATGCTCAAGGAATTTCCAAATATGGAAATTGAAAGAGACGGTACAAAATGTTCTGCACTTCGCGCTTCAGCCGAGTAGCGGCTCACGATTGTAGCTCAAAGCTCGCTAGATACAAATATCGCCCATGGGATGATTGGTCACAGTGATTGAGATTGAAAATTCATTGAAAAGGACATTTCAAATGTTTACGCGTGTACAGTTAATTGTATTATAATGATTCGCAAATATATCCATGTACACCGAGTAGACGAAACGGAATGTCTTTAAATTATTGAGACATTATTAGGTACTGTAAACCTGTAGGGTAAGGTGTTAGGGACATAGTCTTAAACAAACGGACTCGCACGTCAATGCAAGTTTCCGACTTGCGTTGGACTTGCGTTTCGTTTGGCCACCCACTCGATGCATAGACTTGAGTTGACTTTGATCGAGCTGAAAGTTTTTCACCGTTTGGCCACTCAACACCAATTAACTGCAAGTCGAAAGTGTAAAGAAACGCATTTATCAATGAAAAATGTGTGAAGTTTGTGGGTGATTTTATTTAAACAGTATGGAAATGACTTTTTAATGGCTTAACTTGCGAGTCCTTTTGGTCCACCTATCCGCAAGCCTGAGCGCAAGTTTTGATTTTGAAACTTGCGTTGACTTTTGTCAACTTGCCGTTTGGCCAATGCTTTAGTCATATTTCATCGTACTTCTGTGTGTCTAGCCTGCAGTGCAGTCTTCCCTCGTTCAAATATAGCGCAGCTGCAAAATGAACGCCTGCCGGTGTTTTTACCAACAGTCCTTTGCGCGCACTTTGTTAGGTTCGCAAGGAATTGTGGTCAAATGTACAGCCATCTTTTGGTATATACTTCATGGTAGTGATTCGTTCCATATAGACTCCCTGCATAATACTGTAAAACAGAGTAAATGATTATGCAGGGAGCCTATAGGAACGAAACACTACCATGAAGTATATACCCATCTTTTGTCCTAATGGTGGATTGGCTGGAATATACTTATTTTGCTTCAATCAGTGTTGCCCTATAAAGACCCCCTGGCTTAAAGAATATGACCCAACCGTGATGCTTAGCGGCCTTTTCTTTTGTTTATTTCCGCTTCCTGAAACTATCAAACTAAGCGAATACTACAAAAGAAACTTTCCAAAAATGGATTCAAATTCAAACTATCACACAAAACAATAGGACTGTGACTATTTTCAATAGATTGGAAGAAACAGATTTTCCAACTGTGACAAAATGGCGGCCATAGCGCGCAAAGCATGACGGTTGGTCTAAGAAACGGAAAACAAAGCACTGTGTTGAGACAACAATTAGGTGTATCGTCGGTTCGAAATGCTGTCAATGCAGTTGGCAGTTGAGATTGATGTTCGATAAACTGTTACGATGGACTGAAAAAGCTTGTTAATTGCATGTACATACATTTGGAGAACATTTTGAAGAATAGAACAGTTGGTCCTACTATAACGTAGATTGTAGGAAATCCTCTCTGGATTTACACTTATAGTTTAGTCAGACTTTCTTTCTTTTTCCTTTTTTTTAAAATCAAGTTACACGAACGTTTTGGTTGCTACGGGCCATCTTGTACCGCTCGAAACGAGTCACAGCATTGGCTTTCCCAACAATACAAAACACCCTAACCTTTAGAACGTGCAGTACAAAAACAATAGAGCTACAGTATAATGAATGCAATCAGAATACAAGTCTAGCGGTACATGATTACTGGTTGTTATAACAGGGGCGTAGCCAAGGGGAGGTTTCTGGTGTTCTGGAAACCCCCTTTCCCTAAGGAAAAACCCCTCCCTCTCGTTTCCTTGTCTGATTTTCACCTCGTACCGTCTGAAAATCAGGCTACTCATTTCCAAGCCAGAAGAAAAATAGATTAAAGGAAAGAGAAAGAGCGAGCGTGTGTCGGCTCGCTTTAAACCTCCTTTTGAAAAGTTTTATTATTCTCGGCAAAGACGTGTAGTCGAAACCGTCTTCGTACTATCTGCACAAATTTTTGGAAAATGTTGATTGTTGAGGAAGCAGCTTGTGCTAAGACGTACTAGCTCTTCTAAATCGATAAGTACTTTTCGTCTATAGTTCACTATTAAATACCCATTGCTGGGTGCTGTGGTCTAGCTGTCTTGATCTTCACCACAATTTAAAACACAATTTTGTTTTATGAAATGTTTCTAACCTTTAAAATGTCGGGTATGGCACGAAAACTGGACCGACCGACTTCGCTCAATAACCGATCCCAGGACCAGTAATGAGTAGTAGTTTTCCGACTCCCAAACGAGTAATAAAACAGTTTATTTTTCGTAGAAAGCTACGTTATGAAAGAGCAACCCTTAAATTATCCTAGCTTCTTGGGATTTAAAACATTCAATCTTGATATGCAATTTTTATTTACTTATAGAATGGAATTCAAATTATATAAAAATAACTTAGTCCGTGTATATATTTTGTATGATATTCTTTCCAGTGTTAATTGGTAGTGCACTTTATAGTTAATCTGTTATTATTGGTTAACTGGATAGGCAATTAAACAAGTGAAATGTGGTTCAAAGTGTTGGAGTTTTATTTCCTTATTGGGTTTTCCGACTTACAGTTGATTTGATGATTATTGCTGATTGGCCTCCCAATTAGCGCTCCGGTCGGTTCAACTTGAACCGGACCAACACTCGGGGTCTTAAAATAACTGAGTACAAGGTGCTGCCTTTGTGAAACGATCTCATAAAATCCAAGATGGCGGCAAGAAGGGAATTCAAATGAGTTTTATCGACAGGAATATCGGTGCATAAATGACATCTAGTGTACAATTTACTGGAGACAAACACAGAAACAGACTTAGGCATGCATAGCAAACACTTGAGAACAAACATTGTTTTTCAGCCGAGGTTCCCTTAAAAGAAAAGATCGGAATGGTTGACCCTGATAGACTGTTAAGGCGAAAATATAGAAAACAGGTCACGTGACCTATTATTGGAACCATTTATATCCTCTTCAGTGATAAAAAGTCAAACATTCCGGACAGTCTCATTTCCCATAAGCTTAACATTTCGAACCGAAAATCTGAAACAAAACAACTTCCGCCACCCCACTGATTTTGATTTCTTTGTTTTATCAGCGTTAAGGTCACGTGACCATCAAAACACCAAAATACCTATCCTTAACGTGATTACCGTATTATTCCAAAGTTAGGATATCTCATACATAAATGACAAAGATAGCGAATTTTAAATGTTTTATCAGAACTGCTCAAAAACCATGCCTTAACATGCTTGAGACGTACACAAGAAGACATTAAGAGGTTGGCTACTTTTTTATGCACACTATTCGCGCCAGTCCCTTTCAATGCGAGTATAAATAAGAATACCACTAGCGAACAGGCGCAGTTCATGTCAGATGCGATTCAGCTAGCTCCGCAGTCTGTCAGTCTCCACGACCATGGCTCAATTACAAGTCCCACGTGCAGCCCAAGGCGGTGAAGTCGAAGAACAGCGTCCTCTTTTGGATAGAGTCGTTGCTGCACAAGAACTAGGGTCAGGACGAGGGACGGAGGCAGGAACCTCCTGACCAGCCGCCAGCTCAGCTTGAGGTTTTAATCTTTATTTCGTATTTATTCCCTTATTTCTGATCTTCGCTTTCCCCCTCGGTTCCCTGCCTTTTTCTCGGGCTTTTTCTACTTCCCTTTCCCTCGCAGTTCGGTTTTGTGTGCACGTTGGGCTGAGTAGCCAAGGGCTGAGTAGCCAGTTATAGTTAATTTGTACGTGCTTGGCCTCACAAATACGGATTTGTGCAGTTATATAATAATAATATAATAATTCCCTTTCTCTCCCTGTACGGTTTTGTATGAGTTGGGCTGAGTAGCCAGGGCTGAGCAGCCAGTAAAAGTTAATTTGTACGTGCTTGGCCTCGCAAATACGGATTTGTCCAGTTGCTGGATAATTCCCTTTCTCTCCCTGTACGGTTTTGTATGTACGTTGGGCTGAGTAGCCAGGGCTGAGCAGCCATGCAGTTATAGTTAATTTATACGTGCCTGGCCTCTCGAATACGGATTTGTGCTTGATAATAGCCAGTTATAGTTGTTTTATATGCGTTTTGTTGCCTTCAGTGGATTGTTATGGGTTTCTATAACCAGATTTCGTTCGTTCTACGCGGGTCATCTAGTGCGTGTTTTGCCTGATTCAAATCACGGATTTGAGTAATGGCTTAATTATTTACCCGCGGTCGGACAGCCGTTTATAGTTGATTGTTATTTGGTACTCTCAGTTTATGCGTTTTATGCGAATTGATTCAGACGTGCCCTCCTTGTGGTTAGCACCAGGTTTTGGACTGGTATATACATGTATATTTATATTTGGTTTCTGCACGGCATCTGCAGGTTTTCTAGTTGTTTATCGCACTTTCGTGGTTTCACATTGCATTGTGCATTTGGGACTCGCATTTTATTCAGTTGTCATCTGGCGAAGGATACTTGTTTAGACCATGGTTTTTTTTTTTTTTTTTGAAGCATTTTCTGCCCTCATTCCTTATTGTTTATGTTATTTCATGCGTTATACGATTGCCTGGCTTTCAGTTATCGTTTTTAGTTGTTTAGCCCTTTTAACTGTCATATTTGTTTGCATGGTGTCTAATTACCTGCTTCCCCTTGTCCGTTACGTTGGCTTTTAGCTCTTTCATTATAGTGATATTGCTTGCCTCAGTCGTTTACTCGGTCGGATTGTTCCTTTCTGCTCCGTACCGTTGCCCCCTTTATTCTCCGCCCTATATATGGCAGCCTGAAAGGGATACTAATTCCCTAGTCGGATTATACTGACGCTCAGGCTGTCATCCCCTAGCTGGGTCCTCCCGCGCGTTTAGGCGGTATAGCATTCATTTATTATATTTTCCATTCCCCTATAGCCCTTTCTGAGTTACTGGTTTGTTTCATTTCTGACCCACGGGATGGCAGCTCAGTTGCACAAGTATATATACTTTTGTCTACTATTTCTATTTTATACGCTTGGTTTGGACATCTCTATGGCTACCTGTTCCAGCCGACTACACCACAAGGGAGGGTAGTCAACAGTCATCTCACGGGTTCCGCTATGCAATCTCGGTTGCGATTGTATTTGAAAGAAGCGGGAGTCGACGAAGGTGAAACTTTGCACAGTTTCAGAGCTGGCGCAGCTATCACACTAACCTCACTCGTTCGTCCACTTCCTGCTACTCAGACTTTAAACAATTTAAGTCACTTCCCTTCGCGACCCCCTCTTTAGTTAAGTTTGGGGGTTGTGTTTGTGTCTAGGTTAGGGCTTAGGTAATCGAGGGGTCAGCTTATTAAGTATGGGTGTATCGCTGGGGGTTTGGGGTTTAGACCCTATAACTTGCATTCCCTTGTCGCGGTCGCCTTTTCCCATTCTTATTTGATGAGCGTGAAAGGGAGTATCGCGAATAGTAAGCTATTTCGCGCGACGTGGTTGTCGTGTTAAGTGTATGACATCATTAATTTCAACGGCTTCCAGTAATGGCGGACAGGAGTTTACCGGTAAACTCTCCTAAAACTTTGTGGTTTCACTTGCCCACATGGGAATATTGTTTACTGTTTCGGATATTTCTAGCACTGATTGACTGAAAAAGTGGCAAATCAAAATGGTAAATTTTCGTCACACGCGCATGGTGCTTACTTCGCATGCGTACTTGCCAGGGGGTACCTCTCCGATACGCCATCGTTCGTTCGTCACGTGATATCTATCAACCGTACTGTAGGCCTGCAGCATTCAAAACCGATGAATAACACTCGTATTTGATAATAGTAATGTCAGTTTATTTTAACCCTTTCGCAGTCTTTCACTGAATTGCTGGCTTTCACTTGACGTCATAGCCGCCATGTTGGTGCCCTTAAACAATAGCCTTTGTCGTCGTTAGCTTCGATCTTTTGTTGTGCACCAACATGGCCGCCATGCCCTTTGTCATTTGAATCTATGGCCATGGGGATTAATTGAGTGAAAACCAGCTATTATAGGGACGTCAGCATATGGCACAACATTAACATAAGTATTATAGGACTTACTTGATATATAAAACACACTTATTGATACTTAACAGTCAAAAATTCGTTATAGCGACCAGTGCGACCCATGCAGTTGCCTATGAACGGACAAGGGAACCGCAAACCGTAAATTGTAACCGTGAACAGTAGTCACGGGCAGAGGGAGCAACCCATGTAGTTGCCCTCCAAGCCTAGCTCTGGCAATAACCTTTTGGCAGGCATTTTGTCTACGAGCACTTAGTCGCTCTAAACCAGTGTGGATAAGTGCGTCAAGATAGGCGAGGCTGTACTGCTCACTGCAGTGGGATGAGACGTTTGTCACGACTGTTCATGTCGGTTAGCTGCTCCACACTCCCCTCAGTGATTAGTCACGTCATGCGAGTCCTACGCCTGGAGGTCCTAGCCTCGCTATCGTGGCTGATGACTGTCACGCCTATAGACCCTATGCATAAGTCCTGGTGCCTTGCATGTCAATGAGGCTGGTTGGTCCTCTGGAATGTTGAAATTGAAGCGCCCAGGGAGATGTTTGAAATGCACTGAACGAATGTTCAGTGAAACAATTCCGTTAATTTACTATGCTCCCTGGGCGCTCCAATTTCAACATTTCAGAGGACCTACCAGCCTCGATCATTGACATGCAAGTCACCAGGACTTATGCATAGATTCTATACCGCGGTTGTTGACCAGCATACTGTCGTGGAGCACCGTCTGGGTCGATGACGTAGTTACCGCTAGCGGAGTAGGGTAGGGATATTTTGATGTGGCGACAAAATGTCAATACTGCGTTAGAAAAATGGATGAGTCAGTCTGAGTTTTTGGAAACCACGACGGTGACAGTTTTGACGAAGGAAAGGTAAAATAGCTTTTGAAAGAAATATATTGCACCTCAGTATTTTGTTTGCTGTTCTAAGCTTTGTTCGTGGTAAATAGAACGACAAATCGCGTATTTCTGGTGCTTTGTAGTTCTGACTTCTATTCAAGGCCGTCGCCCTATATTTCTACTAATTTTGTAATTGAAGTCATACTTTATTTTACTACAAGTATCATGTTATAATTAACTGTAGACAGTCATCAAGTGCTGTATAGTGTTTCAATCCTTTGGACTAGGAGAAACTTGCTCTGCTTGCTGACGATGTGTAGATCGATTAAGGTTATGATAAACTAATGATGATCTCGGGACGCCATGACTGTACCACTATACACGACTTTCATAATGGCCGCCTCCTAATTTGCATATGTGATTTCCCATTTCGGTAGTTTATCCACATGTATAGAAAATATGAACATTGCCATGTGAAAGAGCATGTTGATACTAGTGAACTTGTGAAAGTTGAGTGCTGTAGCTTATAAAGCAATGAAGTTACATCCAGTTGAAATTAGAGAGATTTGTATGAGAAAAACAACGGAGGCCTTTCTAGCCTCGCTTTCATATTTTTCTGCATTACAAATGCTTATAGCTCAACAGGAATTTTCCACATTGCTCCAAAACTCAAAACAATTACTAGTTATAATGTAATCTTTCATGTGGTAGCATTGGTTTTCCCCTACAGATTTATCTTCCAAATTATGCAAATTAGGAGGTGGCCGGAGGCGGCCATTATGAAAGTCGTGTATGAACGTTTGCTGATTAGCTACCGATTTTTAGTTGGGCTTTGTAAAGTTGTTTACTTTTCGTCTTGGTTTGTATTGTAATGAAACCATTGTGATACGTGATCAGCTGAGAAAGTAAGTGATTGACAGTTAAGATTGAAATAGCTATAGCCTTGAGTAGCCTTGGCCATCCTGAGACTCGTGACGAACAAGCAGTAACTTGTTAGCTTTTAAACCCAAACTAACCGTCAAAGAGATTGACATGGTAGACGACACTGCCAATTCTGACAGATTTATGAATTCAAAGTAGATAGATGAACTCCTTAAAAATGACCAACCGCAAAGTACACTGTGCATGATCTGGCCGTAAAAGAAGGCAAAAAATCTTGTCGCTTGTGGAAGTAGTGTGGTAATAGTTGGATAGTATAGTTAACAATTAGACCCGCATCCCGAATGAGCTACGAGTCAATAGCCCATGAGGCGCAGCCGAATGGGCTATTATTTAACTACTCGATCGTAGCCCACGAGGGCGAGAGGTCTAATTGTTCTAGTATAAACTAACTTGTCGGACAGTAGAAAATAATAGAAAGAAACAATTTGAAGTTGGAAAAATGTTATTATTTCGTAAAAATGCGTGCGGTTTTTCTCTACCATGGGCTATCACAAATAGACCTATAGTAGGGTAGCCAATCAGAATGCAAGATTTGTAATAGTCCACTAGTTGGTTTATACTAATAGTCGTTAGAACAGCGAACGCAAAACGGAATAAATAATGACAGAAGAGTCATTGTGTCCTCTAACAAAAATATAACCACGATTTTTTTGCTGCTTGCCATTTTCCTTGAAGTTGAGAAGTTTCTCATTTGTTGTGCATGACGTTGGAATATTCTTTTCCACTTTTTTTAATAGATATATTTGTTTCCTTTTAATTAGCCGTATACGGGCTAGCAACGCGGAAAATGAAAACCTGGGACAAATGACAACCTGGGACAAATGACTAAAATCCGGGACTGACCGGACCGCAGAGAATCCTGGACGCGGGTTGGCAAGTATGTGAAAGTGAAGCACTTCAAGACGGGAAAACGTATGGGGCAAATAGGCAATTAGGAAACGATCGACGGGCTTTTGTTAGTATGTTTTTGAAAATTCTGGCATGATTTCGGCATAATTTCGCGAAATTGCGAGCATTGCTATCAGCAGTAGGAATTGGCATAACATTCCAGTTTTATGAGCATAATAATATGAGCGCTATTCAGGTTATAAGCTAGGCTCGGTTTCCAGCCGTGCATGGGGGTTTCGGTGAGACCGCGGTCCTCTCCCTGGAGAAACGACACCCCAACGGCTGAAACCGAGCCTAGTAAAAAGCTGGAACTACTTGGTACGGGCCGTGCATCAGGACTCGCGTAGTCACGTAGTCTGTTCGTGCCATCGTCTGATAGAATACACAGGATCGAGTTAAGCCCGATTTCCATACAATCAATATATACATATACGGTAGGCTGAAAAACGTACTGAACGACCGGAGGTCGATCATATGGCAACTGATTACCAGTCTCAAGCATATCAGTTTATACCTGGATCATGCAGAGGCTAATGTTCAGGAAAACAGTGTTTTGATCATACACGCTGCAAACCAAACGTACCAAGTATGTTGGTATCATGGTCCTTGAAATATCTGAATATTTGGTTACTATGGAAACCGATTTTAAGGGTGCTCCTTAATTTTCGAACATTTGATAATTTAAGTGAAAATGGGGTGGTTAGAACGATTTTTTTCCCTGCAGTATTTCTATAAATTGTTGAAGTATATATGGCCACAACAACATTTGTTTCTGCCCGCAATGGTCGTTCACCTAAGCGTCCAGCAATGGAAATATGTTGCTATGGTAACAGTCCCACTGTCACGTGATTCAAGGAGCACCATTCCGGGCACAAAAAGTCATAGATAGCTGTCATAGATTTTTTGTTCCGGAACATGCATCGCCTCTGTAAAATGCTGCAATTTGGCCAGTCCGACCAGCCCGGCCAAAGGGGGATGGCTAGCCACCCTGGCTCCCCCGGCCCCTAAATCCGCCCATGGTCTGCCGATTGTTGGAAATTTGTGATAAGCTTAATTGCTACTGAAGCGAAATTTCATCATTAAAGTTAAGATCTCACTTGAAAGTCCTTTCGAAATGAGGAAAAATAGCATTTTCTGTTTGTCAATATCTCATCTCGTTCCAGAGATATTAAGGTTTTTGGAATATGCAAATTAGATGGTCTGTGACGTTATAAGGTTGACACAGCCATGAAGACAAATCACAAAATGAAGAATATCTCTGCAAATTGTGGGTAAAAACAATTGACACTTTTCACACATATGGTACGAAGGAAAATACACGTCATTATGCAAATTAAGATGTTACCGTGGTAACACTATAGGCCCCAGTCTTCTTCAATGAGGAAAATAATTTTCCTAATTTCTCCTTTGCCAAACAATTTTTTTCTACTGTTGGCATATCAGAAGGTTTGAAACAGGGTAGGCATTGTATGTGAGTGGCTTAAAGTAAATCATTTTATATAACAGAGTTAAAAACTACAATTTTATGGTCTAGGTGAAAGGAGCCTGGGGCCAAGAGTGTTTCCCATGGCAACATCATGATTTCCACAGTGATGTGTATTTTCCTTAGTACTACACATTTGCAAAGATTCAATTGTTTTTACCCACCAGTTGCAGAGATATTCTTCATTTTGTGATTGTCTTAATGGCTGTGTCAACCTTATGACGTCACAGATCATCTAATTTGCATATTCCAAAAACCTTAATATCTCTGGAACGAGATGAGATATTGACACACAGAAAATGCTATTCTTCCTCATTTCGAAAGGACTTTCAAATGAGATCTTAATAGTTAATGATGAAATTTCGCTTCAGTAGCACTTTAAGTATTTTCAAAGGTTCTATGCACCCCATTTCGGGAAATAAAGAAATTATTACAGTGCCCCTAAATTTTGTTTCAGGAATCAAGCTACATCCTACTATGGAAATTACCGATCGAGTAACGAATTATACCGCCGGCCGGCATTACGCTAAGCGTAAAGAGCGTACGACTTTTAAAGTCCTTCTTTATGCAGCACGCTTTTAAAAGACGAGTATTGCATGGCGTTATTTACGTTTTTATTATGGCAAGCGTGAAATAATTAAGGGAATGCGTAGTTTACGATCATTACACTTTTAAAAAGATCAGGTTAATGATGCCCTTTACTTAACACTATAGATGGCCAGCGCAAATTAAGAAATACGGAAGCGTTGCATTATTAAACATACGCCCCTGTCAGGAGTTTTCAGCCCATATTGAAAACGATAGAAAAGCCTTCGGTTCGAGATTTATATCAACATCATATACGAGAAATTATGTCACGAACTAATCTTTTTTGTTCTTTTGCCGTAGGGATACTCTAAACGTATTCATTATAAAGATATATTAAGTAAAGGGCGCGGTTTTTTTGGACTTATTCCAGCTATTCCGGAAATTGGAATCCAGCGAAATCCAGCAGATATCTCTATTCAGAAATGCACAAAATAGTCTTAGCTTTTAGTGTGTTTCACGCTTAAGAACCTTTTGTATTCATGATTTGTACAGCCTTATACTTACGATGACATTGTCCCATTTAATTGGTAAAAAAACTGAAGCCATATAATATAAAATATACAAAGCCTTGTGACTAGCCTACCTCGACGTTGGTGTTTAACAGTGATAAGGCTAAAACTGCTCAAAATACTACAGATTGAATTAAGTATTTTTTCGGCTGCGCCTTGTGAGTCCACAACAAATTTTGACCATGTGATGACGTAACTCGTGGTAAATAAGAGTCCATACCACGGATCGGAAAACCAGAGGAAATTTGTTTTTTACAGCAATATTAGAAAACGTACAAAAAAAGTTTCGTTACAAAGCGTGACAAAGCGTGACAGCTTTGAAAGAGCCAGCACCACTGTTGTCTGGACTCTCATTTACCACCGCACATCGACCAATCAGATCGCGAGATTACCGGCAATTGTGATAAAAATTAACATACAGAGCTGAGTTACTCTGCATGCATGCCGGGAAGTAGCGGGGAGATGCTAACTAACATCGATATCGCGCCAGTCATGAATGAATGGATAGTTATAAACACTCGGCGTCATCATGCGACGTTAATAGAGGTCAGTTTTCGTTCTGTGTACCAAGCACTAAACGGAAGGAACAAACATGACAACACAGAAAGACTTCAAAGGAGTAAGAGAAACTCGAGTTATTGTTCTGTACACGGGTGGAACGATAGGAATGGAGCAAACAGAATCAGGTACTCGTACCGTCGAGTCGATCGATCTATCGCTTGTTGTGTATATTTGTGTTCCGTGTCATCGGATCAACAAGAACATGCTCATGTATTTGTCAGTTACCAGCATTGAACCTCGTTAAATGCTGTCTTTTCGCCCGGTAGGTTACCAACCCAAAACAGGTTTCTTACAACAGCAAATTAAACGGCTTCCGATGTTGTACGATGAGGAGTACTTGAAGTTGAAGTCACTAGATTACGTAAAGGCGGGAGCCAGCGCCGATACGAATTCCGAACAGGATACAAAGCCGACGAATTTAGAGGAACTAGCGATGCCGTAAGTACATTGAATGATTCAAATATAGTTTTATACAAAGTGTAATCTCGTCGTTGTCTCCCTATTTTTTTGCAAATTATCCAGAGTAGGGTCAGGGAGTAGGGTCAGGGAGGAGAATCCCTTTGCAAACTTGGACGCGCGTCTCATCAGTTCGCAAACTTGGCAAAAATCTTTAATTTGATGGGCCATAAAATTAAATACTGATTAAATACTGTAACAGCTATAGCTAGCTAGGACATAAAACAACCAGGCCAACAGCAGCGATATTTCGTGTTGATAAACATTGAAATTGTTATGTTAATGTACCAACCACCAATGGATCTCTGGTTGGCACAATAATGACAAATGGATGATGTGGCAGTAAGTATCACTATTCAAATGTTATCCCTTTTGATTTGCCAATTTAACTTACATGTATGTAATACTATATATATATTTTTTTTTATAAAGTGCGTTTTGAAATGATATGCCCTGATTAGATTAAACATATTTGAAAAAAAATAACATTGAAATAATTAATGTATAATTAAGATTTTGCAATCTTCTAAAAAGTAACTGAAATATGTATTACATTATTAAGGAGATGGAGCTATATGTACGAGTATGACTTTTACTACAATTAGTGTGATATTTGGGCTCAAAATTTATCTCACACACAAGAAACGTTTACCACAACCAGGTTCATGTACATTGTAGAGCAAAGATACTTGTGTGGGGTTTTGAAGGTCGATCAAGAGTTGTGAGTGCAAAAATAATGACATATATCATCCCACCCCTGAGCAACCAATTTGGTGTTGTTGTATTGTTATTGCTTGGCCAATCATAGCGTAGCTTAGAAGAACCATTGAAAAGGTGTAAAGTGAGTCTTCCAGGGAGAAATCCTGATAAATTATGCTATAAATGAATCTAATGGTTTGTCACATCATGATCCTGCATAAGAATGAATGCAAGAGAAATTATGCACCAAGACACCTGTAGGAATAATTAAATACATGTGTGTAATGCTATATGTCATTGTTATCAGCTATAGTGCTTGTCAAAGTTTAGCCACAGGAGGGAAGGATGAGCATACCAAGAGGATTTGAATACATCCCTTCTATGGGTGGGTAAATGATCGAATTTGACATACACTGTAGAGATGGAGCCTAGTGAGGGTGTACAGTTATTTTATATTTGTACTCCCATAGCCTGGAGCTCTTTTGAAACCCCTGCCTGTGGTGGTTTACGGTTGATCAATCACGGTTTCTGGGAAACCCCCACCCCTCCCCCACATTTCACCCTTACCTTTAATGGTTAGTCATTAATAGAACGATGCATATCCAAGGGAGGGGTGGCTGGGTAGTTACCCAGAAACCAGTCTGGACTGAGCCTGGTTTACCATGCAGGATCTGGCCAGATGCATGTACATGTAGTATCTTGTTTTGCTTGTAGCACCTCATCAGCTGCTGTTTGCTGTGATTAAAGTGTTTCTTTTCCCTCTCCCTTTATTGTTCACACTTGTGTGTGCAACCATGTAGTACTCTAGCTGCATGGGCTGATTGTTTGACAGATTAATTAACCTGAGTATCCGTCCCTCTCCCCTTCCTTTCCATCACCCCCCCTCCCTCCCCCCTAAGAAAAGATGGTAAAGAGGAGCTGACACAATATTTCCACCTGCTGTGCCATTTTAAGACAAAAATCCAGACATGTGATTGACGTTTGTCTAATTTGTTTGATTTTAATTAAATGCCAGACGTGATTGACCTTTTGTCTACTTTGTTTGATTTTAATTAAAATGTAGAAATATGAAAGTCACGATCCTGTTTCTTTTGTTTTTCTGACCAATGAAGGAAAAGTCCAGAATATGGCTTTTTATCAAGCGGCCAGGAAAAGAATTGTGTCAGGCTCTCTTTCCCTTACTTCCTTAGAGGGGAGGGGTGGTGAAAAGGAAGGGAGAGAGGGACTGATATTGACAGATTTGCTGTGCAACCAACCTCTCAAGCATATTGATCAGGTCTTCAAACTCAAGTTGATATATATGTACCACTGCTGGGATCTCTTATGGCTTAATATAAAGTCTTATTTAGCTAGTAAACTGTAATAGTAAGAGTACTACTAGAGTTTTACATTTCTCTGATCATATTCATGCACTAGTGGAATTATACTACAATGTTTGTATTCACCTCAGCCCCAGTAGACATCAATGAAGGATACATGTATATTCTTGGAAATCCCTTATCACCAACAAAAAGTGCAGGATCTACAAATGTACAGTTCATCTTAGAGGACTTCTGTAGATTTTATAGACACTAATTTATTTCATTTTTTGGCACCACATTAAATTGCATCAGAACCTAGACTTAAAGCAACTTACACTTTTAATTAATATTGTCTAATTCCTCCTCCTTCAGGATTTCACAGTATGGAGTCCGCATACTATATTACATAAAAGAGTATGTCCCAATTAAAGATTCATCCAATTTGACAATTGATGACTGGGTGTCCATTGCATTGGACATCAAGGAATACTATGATTATTATCATGGCATCGTGGTGATCCACGGGACAGACACTATGGCCTATACAGCTTCTGCTTTGTCATTTATGCTGGAGAACCTTGGTAAAACTGTCATCCTGACAGGCTCACAGGTAAATTAATAGTCTTCGGCACAACTGTAAGTGTAATAAATTATTGTGACCCAGGGAGGGTGGGAGGGGGGTACTCCCATATACATGTATGTATATATAAATTACATAAGCCTTGTAGGTATGTGCTGTGAGATAGTGTATGGTTTTTGAGGTGCTTTGATTCCTATTGTGTTTAAATAAAATTTATTGTATTGTGTATTTGTATTATAGTTATGCCCGCAAAGCATACCAATATTCAGTAAATGTACATTCTATATGTAACAGTGACAGGATAGCTGCAATACACTAAAGAAAAAATGCAGTTTTGCCATTTTAGGGTCGAAAAAGGTTGTCAATTAGTGGCATATTTGAAAATGGCTATATTGAATAAAGCAATAATATTGAAGAAAATTGCAGACTGTCAATACATTTATGCTTTCCCTTGTCTCTCTGGGAATCCATAAATTTATGTTTTCCTTGAAGTTATGTAATACTATTAGGTAAATTTCAATAATCATTTAATTTGTTACAATTTTCAACTTCTCAACTGAAAAGATACTTTAAAAAATATCAAAATGGTAAGAATAAAGGAGTCCAACTTGAAGAATATTGTGAATGATCTGAAACAGGAATTTCTGGTAAATGGCACTTTTATCTGCTACATGTAGGCTGTTAGGAGACAATTATTTGAAAACAAGAGAAATGATAACTGTGGTAATGATGACATACATTGAATTATAGATTAAAATATAGTTACAGGTAGGCACTAGTGTTGTATGCTTGATGCTATCACCCACAGAAGAGAAATAAAAATGATCTGTTCAATAAATTCTGAATATTCACTTGTCCCCACTTGTCCCTCAGGCCTGGGAAAGGAGTAATTTTCACCTGGGTTGTGACCAAAGACAAATCGAAGAGAGTATGAAAAATGAGTTACCTTTCTATTGAATACAGTCAATGATTTAAACCTGCAATATGCAGATCAATGCTGATGGGACCAATGCATAGCTGCTTGCAGGTGTCCACATATATATATTGATGAGAGGTTGTTATTAATAAATTAATACATGTAAAATTAAAAGTATTAACTGTTATTAATACATATTTAATTTACTATCTTTGTTGTCATACTGATAACCTTAACCATATTTAATACCAATTTTTTGGCCCAGCTAGTATCCCTTTGCAGGCCATGGTCATGTTACCTTTTTAGCATGTCAATCAAAAATGATTTGGTGCTATAACAACGTGGATACCAGAAATGGAAAGAGCAAGTCAAAATTTATAGTAAAAAGCACAAGTTTTAGGTTCATATTTTTAAAACTAGCAAGCCAGTGCATTTCTGGTATCCATGTTGTTCTAGAACCAAATTACTTTTGATTGACAAGTTAAAAATGTCACATGACCATGTCGTGCAAAGGGCATAATTTATTGCCCTAAACCAAAACGAGTAGGAGACTTGGTACTTATAGTTTGTCGCGTGGGACCTGGACAATGCATTTGGGTAGACGGGATTTTTCTTCGCATCAAAACAACATGGCAGCGAGTGAGTAATCTTCTCAATGTTTTCATGTTTCTTTAGCTGAAGAGGACATTCCTCGGGAAACTCCAGAGGAATGCAGCAATTTACCAGCTTTGGCATGATTTCTCTGTAAACTCTTGGAACTTGTACATTCAAACACTTGTTGCCATGTTGTTTCGATGTGATGACAACAGACAGACAGACAAGTCCTGTCTACCCAAATGCATTGCCCAGGCCCCACCCGACAAGCTAGTACCTAGTCTCCTACTCGTTTTGGTTAAGGGCAATTGTGACAGCTCAATTTAAGGCTTGTGTGGTCAGACCCAGCCAAAGTGATAAACATTCATACATGTACCAGTGCTCAAAACTAACTTTTTATGATATAGTTCCTAGGCTAGTGATTGACAAAATCTAGTAGCCTGTACACTTATTTTAGTAGGCCACTGCTGTAAAAGAAAACTTTGTGATCTCAATTATAAAATCAATCTACTGTTAGTGTCAAGCACTGTGTACGTATCATGCTGATTTTTTAAATATCTGTTAATTTTGGAATGGTTTTAGGACTACCTTAGCAATCACAGGCAGTGTGTAGTTGTTGACGGGTCTAACTCACAATGGGTGCCTATTGTTTCTGGGGTCCCACAGGTAGTATTCTAGGTCTCTTCCTTTTCATTCTATATGTAAACGACCTACATGTACCTGACGTCACTTCTGCTGGAACTACAGTAGGTCAGTTTTGTTTGCAGAAGATACATGTACCAAGTGCTTTCGCTCACAGAGGTCCCAACAAGACCATCTTGCACTCCAATATGACCTGAATGGCCTGGTCAGCTGGAGTGAGGATTGGAACCTCAAATTTGATCCTAAGAAATGTGAGGTACTGAAGATTACTTGGAAATGTAATCCACCTTTTTGGAGTTACAACATAGGGTATGACCTGCTAAACGAGTCTAGTTTGCTTTAGAAGGGACTTGGGCATTTATAGTCTCAAAGGATCTATCCTGGCAACCATGTAGTGTCGATAGTTGCTAAGTCAAACAAGGTGCTAGGGATTCTCAGGAGGAACACTCCTGCCTCTCTTAATTGAGATCTTTGTTGTGTTTTGTGCATTCGGTTCTGTGCTACGGTGGCCAAGTGTGGGCCCCATAGTCAATTATGCAGGATCTCCTGCTAATTGAGCGCATGCAGCGCAGAGCCACCAAATTTATAGAACTTGGTTTCAGTCTATGCGATCTTAATCTTATAGGGACAGGTTAGTTAGGCTAAATTTACTTCCGGTCTCCTACTGGTTAGAATGTTTACTTAGACCTGGTATACTTTTGTAAATGTTGCCACAAACTCTGGAGCTTAGATATACCAGTAACTAGTTACGTTATTCCCTATTCCCAGTCATCAAGAGTCACCTGAAACACTTCTGCTAGTTCTGGCTACAAACCTAATTTATGTAAAACTTCCACTTTTAGAGATTCCTATTTCAATTGTATTGGCAGTGCTTCTGTGGTCAACTCCCTGCCACCTGAAATTCAAACCAGTACCTCTATAGCTTCTTTCAAGAAATTGCTTCACATTTAAAAATTATATTCTTGACATGCATATAATATTAATTTGTGTAAGTAACAGGCTTAGCTTGTTTGGACTTGTAAAGCTATTTCTGTAAAAAAAAATTATAAAAAAATATGTTTTTATTTTATTTTATTACAAATGTATTCATAAAATAAAATAAAACATGGAAGGTCAAACAATGCTTGGGACTCCCAATTTAGTGTCCATAACATGCCACTGACAAGACTGAGGTGATGTGATGTGACATAAAGTCATACAAATACACATTAATTAATGGTTAATAATAACAATGAATATAAAATGTATGAAAGATTTACTGGAACCACAAGGAGGTGACTCCTGATCACATTCTAAATTCTCCTTCAAATTCTTTGTTTCCTAAGGGATCATTTAGAATGTTATCAGGAGTTATTTATATATTATAGCCTTTATTGCACACATTGCTTAAGGGAGGTGGTTGCTTACAGGAAGTGTCCGCAGGTAGAGGTTTGATTGTGGAATATTATTTATAATATTTGTTTAATGTTATATTTAGATACTAACATATGAGTATATATAGCACACAATCATTATGTATGTATGTGTGTATAATGTGTGTAAATGTATACATCTGCATCATTTCTACAGGTACCTATTTATGAGCAGAGAAATGATGGGCGCGACAATCTTCTTGGTGCACTTATGATAGCTGGTCACTATATAATTCCTGAGGTAGTTATGTACAATAATATAAACATGTACATTACAGTGTACTGTATGTGTTAATTTATTTGTTCATTTACCATACAAATTTGCCCTTGTAAAGGACTAGATCTGTCAGATGCCATCAGTAATTGGCAGATTCATTAAAACTTTAATTTTAATTCAAAGAACCCTGCATGTCTTAAAGGCAGTGGATTTGAAGGCTTTGTTCCCCAAATGTTCCAAGCCCCCCCCCCTCCCCTGTTTGAATAATATTTTGCATGACCCCCTGAAAATCTCTGAGTTTTGCCTGACACCCCCCTCTCCATGTTACAAGTATAACTTACCTGTAGTATGTTTGAAACTATTATTTTTCTAGGTGAGCCCTCCTTATAAGAGCTCATATTTTAGCTAACCCCACTTTTTATGGATGACCCTCTCCCCCTCAAATCCACCCCCCCACTCCCTATAAAAAATGAAGTGGAAGGGTTTGTTGTAACTCAACATTAGCTGTATAAACATAAGCTCCGGGAGGGGGGGAGGGGGGGTCCACTCGATCCCTATATGGCACTTACGGGATGCTTGTCATACCTTTATAGCTGTGAGGGGTTAAAATGCATATTTTGGTGTTCAATTTGAAATGTCCACAGTTGTAATTATCGTGTTGCCTTTATTTTAGGGTAGGATCCTCTTAAGGATAAAATGAACTGGAGCCACGCCCAAAAATTGAGATTGTGGTACCTTTTAGGGGGTCCTTTTAAAATGTTCGACAAGCTGCTGGAACCCCTAAAATGAACCCCTAAAATGTACCACAGGATTCCCATCTCTTTTATGTGGGACCCCCTCCCAAAAACAAAAAAAAAGAGGTATACATGTAAACTGTGTGACTGCAGAAGTTGCTGCAAAGATTCACATGTGCATGTACTATTTAATCCAGGATATTACTTCAGCTCCATGCAGCCTGCAATTTACATGTAGATACAATGTACAAGTCTTTTAAAAATGACTTAATTTACATTCATCAGGGTTTTAATAACTTTTCACATCTATAGCTGGCACATTCTGTGAAGAAATAACTTCAATACCTCCCCTTTTCATACTCTTTTCAATAGAGATTCTTACTTTGTAAAGTTAAGTAATACCACCAATATCCAGAGTAAACAGAAATTTTTGCTGGCTGCCAGTTAAAACCCTTCTTTGTTAACATCTTATTAAGTTTTACATGTAGGTTGTTTAGGGTGGTTTTGATTGAGTGTTGAAAAGTAATTGGGTGATTGCATTCAAATTTGATTGGTTAGTTATCCATGATTGTGTTCACTTTTCCTTAAGATTGGTTGAAGTAATTAAAACCAATCCTGAATTACTACAGTTCATGATTGACTTGTTGTGGTTTTACTTGCTCCTGTGATTGCCGCTGGTTTTGTTTATTGACATGCAAATGATCAATTGAAAACCATTCTAAAATTTATATTTTGTTACCATTACTGCAGGTTGGTCTGTACTTCAATGGGTGTTTCTACAGGGGTAACAGGTCAACAAAGGTTAATGCTGGCAGCTTCAGTGCCTTTGACTCTCCAAACCTTCCTCCTCTCATCAAAATGACAGTGAAAATTGATGGTAAATAATATAGTAGAGATACCTGTTGGGATTGTTGAAGTACATTAATGTTTCCAGGGCTCGAAATTGTGACCAACTGGTTACAAGTGCGACTAAAAATTTAGCCTTGGCAATCAAAACTTACAAATTGGTGACCATAATTGTTGGTTTAGTCGTCAGCTGGTGCCTAATTCATAAAAAAAGTTAATTTTGAGCCAATTGGTTTCCTAGATGTATAATTGCATGCATGTCCGAGAAGTTGTCAGATGAACAAGATGAAAGGCTGATTGTATGGTTACTGGGAAATATACATGTATATCATTACTAGTAATTACATATATTTCCCACTGTAACCGTACAATCAGCCTTTCATCAGTGTCTTAATATTTGTATATATTTGCTGATTAGGTCCCATCTAAGGTGATCCGGTTCTTGCACTTCATCCGAATTGGTCCTTGCATCCAGTACATTAATATATAATTATTTTACCCTTGATGCGATGTTTTATCATTTCAAGTCTTTGTACATGTACATTTATAACACTTCATTTACCTTAATTCATTCAGAAATGGATATGAATCATTACCAGTTGCATTCTCAACTGACTTGAAATGATTCTGAACCACTGGAGCAGAATGAGCCAATTCTCCAATTTAATAGACTTGAAATGAGAAACATATATTGCATCATTAGGTAAAGATGGATGGTAATCAGTCTCAAATTCTGACTCAAATGTTTTTTATCATTGTTTCAGTTCAGTGGGATGCAATTTTCAGATGTAATAACACAAAGAGTTTTACAGTCCATGAAAAAATGAACCCAAACATTGGTCTTCTTAGACTGTTCCCTGGTATCACTGCAGATACTGTAAGTACATACACATACATGTATACATGTACATGCAAAGCAATCCTGGGGCAGATCCAGGGGGTTTGGGGGGTTATATCAACAACAACAGCAATACCTTTATTTGTACAAAGCCATTTACATTTTTGCTTTACATGTATAAAATATGAAAAAAATAAGCAGAAAGTGTGTGGTATGGGCACCCTAGAATAACTAAAAAGCTAATCTAGCTAGGCCGGCGCCCTTATAAGATAAATGTGCAGCGAAAGGTGTGAATGAGGAGAGTGTGGCACCTGAGTATACTTCATTTGCTATTAAAAGTATAAACAACAAGCACAAGAGCGTCATAGTTACAGACAAAACGAGCATACAAACAAACATAGGAAGGCTGTCATTAAGGAGAAAAGAAATAAGTAACATACAGTAGTGGCAATGAGAAGTTTTATATTCTAGTGGCTACCAGGTAATGAAGATGAATAGTCTGAATAGCAAGTTAGTATTTCATTGTACCCCCTTTCTCTCGCTTGCTTACAAAAGACGACCAAGAAATTACCAAATATTTTGGCACTCGCGGATATTGAAGCCCCCTTCCGAATCCCCTTACACAGAATCCTGGATCCTCTCCAGCAATAATATTGTTAATGTCTGTGTAAACAATGAACACTTACCCTAATACTTAGAGGTACACCGGTGTATGTTTCCTAGGTAATTCTAGCATATATCACTTATTAGACTTCAAGCCCAATGCGTAACCCAAAGGTCAAACACTAAGAACGTGAACCATAAAAGTTACCCACCCTAATAATAATAATAACAACAACAACAACAATAATAATAATAACAAAAAGGATAACTCCATCAATCCATGGACTGATATCAAATAAACTATAAACATATACCTACATGTATTATGGGTCTATTCAATATATAAATTTAAAAAATATACCCTGAATTTGTAAATGATCACTATCAGAATTTAAAATATCAACTATAACTAGGGTATAATTATAACCTTTGAAATACTGACTTTAGTACTCAATGTTTCAACACGATTAAATATGGTAAACACTCTTTAAGCTACTTCGGACCATATTTATGGTCACGACTCAGTAATAGACTAAGATCATTATCTACCCTAGTAAATTTCAAGACCGCAATCAGAAAGATCGATCTAGACTCCCTCTCCAATACATGCGCGAACTGTACACTTTGTAATATGAATGAATCCACTCGGATCCACGTTATACAGTGTATTTATAAGACATTCTTATTATTGTAACCATTATTAATTAGGAGTTATTCTTAACTTAGATTCTATAGCCTGTACAGTATTAGTTATCATTCTCACTACTGTAATTATTATTCACTAGAAGTTATTACATATTTTCTTAACTTAGATACTATAGTTTGTATAGTCTCCCCGATAAGCAAGGCACTTGTGCCAAGCTATAAGATTGAGACTTTAATAAAGTTATTATATACCACTCTGGGTTCGAAATTCATTTTCAAAGGAACAACCAAAAAGTTGCTTGCGGGTTTGAAACCTACAAGCAAAACCACTCATCAACAAGCTAAAAACTAAAACATGTTTTAATGTGCCTGGTGCCTAATACAAGCATAAAAATGCCAGTTCATTTAATTTCTACCAGCAAATCGGTAAATTGACTCGCATTTTGCCTGTTTGCTTGTGCGAATTTCGAACCCTGTATACTGTCTCTTTTCAGGTGAAGTCATTTCTGCAGCCTCCAATGCGTGGTGTAGTATTACAGACGTACGGTGCCGGTAATGCCCCTAATAACCGTGAGGACCTCATCACAGAGATCAAGAAAGCAACTGACAAAGGGGTCATTATTGTCAACTGTACTCAGTGCATTCATGGGCCTGTTATTGATGCATATGCTACTGGAAGGGTAAGAATAAGCAATGGATCAAATTGTGCTCATAGCAACTGTTGTGTACCTAGGGATAGTTGTTCATAAAACGATTAGTGTCCTAAAATTATAAGACCCCATGAAATGGGCAGCCCAAGGGTAGGATTTAGTGATGGTAAAGCTGTTGTGTTGACCATTAACCCATAGGGTCTAGTATGGGATCTTACATCGGGTATTAAGCTAAAATCGAGTGCCCACAATAACTCCAAGCTCAGGCTGCTCATGACCCGTGTACCCCATAACAATACAATTATAAATTGTTCAAAAACCATATGTACCCGTGTAGCTGATTGGGCTTCTACTGCGTGTACGGGACGTAAAACAAAGAAGACAAAAACTCGTAACAATGAACTACAGCAAAACAATACCCGTAAATACAAAGAAGCCGAACCCAGAATACAATGAACTACAGCAAAACAATACCCTTAAATGCAAAGAACCGGCCTAACCCATAATACAATGAACTATAGTAAAACAATACCCTTAAATACAAAGAACCCAAACCCAGAATTTAAATACAAAGAACCCTACCCAGAATACAATACATTCTGGTACTCGAAGAAGGAGCTCCTGATTGGCTAGATTTCTAGCGTGCGTATCTCCTGCTCAGGCGTACATCTATTATTCAAAATTAACACATGAAAAGAGATGGTTGCTGGTCCATGCCTCAGTGATCTTGATACACAGATGAAGAAACGTAAGGAGAACAAAAAACCACGCCACGAGTTCAGGAGTGGAGTGATGTCGAGTTTCTTGTTGTTTTCGTCACGTTTTGGAGTAATCTATCCAGAAGACAGTCGCACAGCTAAATGACGTATATTTGTTTTATGCAGCAGTAGGGAACTAAAGGTTGTTAATGTCATCTAGCCTCCTCCACAGGCAACTCTCAATATGTTTTAGATCCGGCAATATAATTAGGAGTTGCCTGCGGAGGAGGGTAAACGTCATGTACACGTGTGCATCTTCACTCTATAATAACACATGGCTACGAGCGCGTATGTCGCACACTTTATTCTATAAAAAATAGCGCATTATGGTCGAATCCCCGTAGCCAATCAACCTGAGTATTATTAAAATGCTGCCGTTCTTTATTTAACAAACAGATGTCATTTTGACGCTGTGTGGTCCTCTTATAGGTACACATATGACGTCACAATGTGACGAGAACAAAGCAATGCGCCGAGAGACGAAGTCGAGTAACTGATGTTACAATAAGAGGGCAGACTCACGGCAAAATGACATATATCTGTTTTATACAATTAGCGAACTTTGCCAACAAAATGGAGCACGCACGTGACCTTGTGACATTATCTGTACTCTAATAGATCATAGCTATCGACCAATCAGAGCGCGCATTCCGCACTGTTGTATAAAATGATATGTTACACATTTCCTTACATATGTAACATTCTCATGCATCCGTTTCCTTCAATTCAGTTACTCCAGAATTTCTTTAAATTAAAGCAGATCAGTAATTTATTTTGGTGCTTAAATGTTTTGTTGAGTAAACTGATTATGAGGAATCTAGGGATAAAAATCTTCCCTTTCTGTCTTTGCTCCCAGTAAAAAAGTTATTTTAGCGAGAAAAGGAGCGACAGCTTTATCCATGTTTCTCTAGGATGATAGTCGTTAGGATTATGTTACTTTTTATCGACATGATGGAATAATAAACTATTTCTTGTCTGTGTAGACATTAATAGACGCTGGTGTTGTACCTGGGTCAGATATGACTCCAGAAGCGGCCCTCACTAAACTTTCTTACGTCCTCGGTAAGGAACAACTCACCGTAAAAGAACGACAAGAGGTGAGTATCCATACATAGTTTGTAAAACATAAAAAAAATTCTTACATGGGGAGTCGGGTTTGCGCAGTGGTCAGCGCTTCGCCTCTCACCTCTGTGGCCCAGGTTCAGTTCTCGAACTCGGCATCATTAGATGAGTTGAGTTCGTTGGTATCTAACCCTTACTCGGAGGGTTTTTCTCCGGGTTCTCCGGTTTTCCTTCCTCCTCAAAAACTGCGATCAATGTCCTTTCCTGTTTGCCTTTCGTTTGCATGCAAGACGTTCTGTCCTGTTCATTGTGGTGTGCTTTTCCGTGTTACATTTTGCACAGCTTGTTAGCGCCGTAACATGTCTTATAAAGCCGCTCTGCAATTTGCTCTACAACTAATCTCGTAATGGCGTTGCTAGACAGGCAGTTGGAAGCAGTGCACATTGTGATGAACCGTGCAAGCAGGAGAAACGTTGCGCGACAAGGTGCAGCAACAACTGTGGAAAGTCGAACTCACTTCTACTTTCTGCAGTGATTGCATGGTTTGCGGCAACGTTTTTCAGCGTTATATAGTACAACATCTCTGATTTATCCTCATGATTGCGAGTCAAGTTGCAGAGACAATGACACAGTGTAGCAGCACCTAAACTGTGCCGTTCGATGGCATATGATATCACTATGGATAGTACAGTTATTAATCAATGCTTTTCCCTGCTAGCAGAGTCTCTTTTTCCTTCCTTTCATGCACTTGTAATCGCTCAACCCAGTGCTTGAACTTTGCCGTTAATTGCTGACTTAACAGTGTGATATTTGGATTCGTTTGCACTTGTAGCTCATGAAGAAAAACCTGCGTGGAGAGTTAACGGTTGCTCAGTCGCAGGAACAGTTCTCGTTGCGGGACAACGACTTCATAGAAGCAGTGGCGTCATCGTTACACGTCGGCTCAAGTGATGTAAGAACTATTGTCTTTTAATTCGTAGCAACCAGTGTGTACTAAAAAAATATAATTGAAAGCCAAACGAAGTGTTTTTTGTGTCCACTAACATGTTACAAAATACATGGGCCACCGATGGAAATTTTCATCATTATCCCTGTCACTATAACATCACCGTGGTTAAGCGCTCGTATCATGTGCCGGAGGTCGAGGGTTCAAAACCTCGATTTCCCGATTTCTATTAAATGAGTAGTCTATTTTTGTAGGAAGAAGAGCTGATTTTCTATGGAGAGGCCCTGGTTTTTACAAACAGATGTTGTGTTCGTAATATGCCACCGTAAAAACCTAGACCGGACCAACACTCAGGGTCTTAAAATAACTTTACATAATCTTGAACAGTAAACGGTTATAGACCTTCACGTCTTCTCGGATAAGGACGTAAAACCGTAGAACTAAGTCAACTGAGGGCCATGTGGAAGATTACTGAGCTACATGTTAGCAGTAAACGTGTTCCCCTGTATAAATAAAGTGACTTGACTTGAATTAATAAGTAATATCGCCACTATCATGACATCGTTGATGGTATGTTTTTTGTGTTTGTGACGCAGGAAATGAAGTACATCAGGCGAGCCCTTCTACCAGTGCTCATGTGTTGTGCAGCGAGTTCAGGGGGCGTCAGCACATTACAGAAATTGTTAGATCAGGTGAACATAAACCTATCCACTGTTAAGTTAACCATCTTCAGGGTATTTATAGTAAATGAAATGCGCTAGTATGTTTGTTGGTATTTAAGGGGGCTGTGCCGTGATATTGCGCATGCGTCGTTAACTCAATATTAACAAGAGAGACGGACTTAACAGCACTAGTCCCCTGAAACACGAAGTTCTGGTATAAAAAGAGAGTGCCCAGAGATTGCTCATTCTTTGTGGAGTGAACTTGTATGCGATGTTCCGCTTGAGTGTCCCTACAGTTTGCTTATCGCGCGAAATTCAAATAAAATACATAAGTGTTCAACTTCAGAGTAAGGAGTTACAGAGTTTGTATACAGTCATAAAATACCATTGGCATTCATTAGGCAATACTTATCTTCCTTCTGTTCACGTTTTTTGTCTTTTTTAAATTTTAAACTTGAAAAAAAATCTAGCATTTTAATAGGATGCATGTGTACTCGTTTACTTTGTTCACTGCTCAATAATTTGAATTACAAATTTCGAGTTCCAAAGTTGTGAAAAGAGGATAAGCTAACCTGTTTACACAGAAACCTCGTGTTTATAATCCTAACGCCGTGGTTGTTTTTACAGGGTGCGGACCCTAACGGCACGATAAACTATGACGGCAGGACACCGCTCCACATCGCCTGCCTGAACGGAAACCTCGAGGTGGCACGATACCTCTTATTACACGGTTCCTCCGTCCACGTGAGGGACAGGTTCAACCGCAGCCCACTGGACGACGCCGTAAAGTTCCGCCACCACGAGGTCGTTAAGCTTTTGAGAGAAACGGGGGCAATCCTTGGGAGGACATCGTCTGAGATAGCAGCGGAGATCTGCTGCCTCGCTGCTAAGAATCGAGTTGATGATCTCTATATTTGGAGCCTTGCAGCAGTGGATATGAATGCTAGTGATTATGATGGCCGCACACCTTTGCACGTGGTTAGTACAGTAATGATGAATGTTGTGATGTATAATAATAATAATAACTTTATTTACGTGTCAAATACATCTAGCAGAGGGGGAAAACGCACCGCTAATAGGGGACACCTACAACTAATTGGATGTTAAAAAATCTAAAAATCTAAAAACTTGAATGACAATATCTATAATAATAATTAATGGTGACTATTTACAAGTTAAAAAACTAACAGAAGAAACAATGCAGTTAAAGTTAAAATACATTCTAAAATAATTATGTGTTGCATAAATGGCAGCCACTACAACCGCCTAGTAAATTACTTAGGTCACGTTTCCGTATACATGCTTTAAATTCATTAAGTTTGACGGAGCATCTCTCCTTACTGGATAGTTTGCTCCATAGTTTTGGGCCTAAATATCTAATTGTGTGTTTGCCGTATGTTACTGTATTAAAACTAGGTAAGGTCCCACATGGATGCTCGATTCTAGGAGAATTTGAGGGGAAGTTAGATTTGTCTATGTATACTCTCTCTGGGATACTGAATTAGAAACCGTAAAAAAAATCGCTCCAGTGTTGCTCAAACTTCGTCCCAACGACAAGAAGCAATCAACAACAGTCCTGTATGAAATTTAGACTTTATTTCCAAGATTTCTTCGGTAATGATAACACTCTCCATACTCCGCTTGAAACATGCACAAATATCGAGCTACTATAGCCTACTATATTACCTTAAGATACATTATCAAACTCATTAATAATTAATGAAGCAAAAACAAAGGAAATCACCGACCGATAAGTGATCTTTAAATCTCATACAGACTTCGTCTTGATTTTCATAAACTTTTGCTTCCATTTTTTCGGCCAAAATAAGTCCACAATTATACAACGTTCGACAAATAAAAAAACACATGTTTATTTCGCTTACAGTTCCAATCAAAGGTTGCAAGAAAATACCATTGAGTTAGGTGGCCGCGCTGAAAAGAAAATGTCTTCGCGCGCTAAAAGCTGATTGGTTATTACTCCAACTGCTCCATTTTAATTGGCTCGTGCGCTTACAGAACTGTTCATTCCAAGTGCTTTTAAAATAAACCCAGAAATCTTATATTACCCATACGGTCCCGCGCGCTCCTTGCGAAACCATTTACAAAAGTCACGTGATAGGAGCCGGACGTGTTTGACGAAAGGCGGCCGGAAGAGGCGCAGCTCGAAGTTTTGCTTGTTGTTTTTGACATTTGAAAATGGTCATGATAAAATACTTATTGACTGAGTAAGGTCGGACCGAACGGGAACATATTTGGGTCTTAGGCAATAGCCCACTTACGAGATATGCCTCACTTCCTACATACGAAGGAATCAATACGAGGCTCCGTGCACAATGCTCAGTCGTTCGTGACCAATTTGACCGTTATCGTATTTTTCTAAGGGACAAATGTGTTTTTAAAGCGGGAATGGCGCAGCCTGGCTCGTTCCCTGAGACACATTTTCTTATTCTGCCCTCTCACTCAGTCAGTAAGTACCTAATATTTGCACTCGTTTTAGCCCGTATTTGTACTCGTTTTAGCCCGTATTTGTACTCGTTTTAGCCCGTATTTGCACCCGTTTTAGCCCGCATTTGCACCCGTTTTAGCCCGTATTTACACTCGTTTTAGCCCGTATTTGTACTCGTTTAGCCCTTATTTGTACTCGAATTTTTTTATATTACCTTAAGATTTTAGCCCGTATTTGTACTCGTTTTAGCCCGTATTTGCACTCGTTTTAGCCCGTATTTGTACTCGTTTAGCCCTTATTTGTACTCGAAAATTGTTATATTATCTTAAGATTTTTCGACTCTTAGCTAAACAAAATATTCGAGTTGGATTGTAAAACGATGGGTGACTAGTTCCTGTAAAAACTAGTGTTAATCTGCGTCGGCGTGGACAACAACGACAACAACAACTTTATTCACACTTATGCTACTTTAAATTACATTATTTTGGCTATAAATAATTAAGAAGACAAACACTGGTATGATTAACTAAAAGTCGATCAAGGTATTCTAACCGTCGTGGGGAGCGAGTAGCAGCTGACGTTTCGAGCGCTAGCCCTTCACCTGATAACTTAATTAGCCTTCCCTCACATGTGTAACATGTTTTGATATTCTCCTTTCACAGGCTGTGTGTCGAAATAACTTGGAAACAGTCAAGTTTATTTTGGATTATGGCGTCGATCCGACTCTGAGGGATATCTTTGGTCACACAGCTCTCGACAATGCCAAGTCATATGGGTTTGAGAATATTATTAATCTATTCGACGAGCACGTGGGCCTAAAATTGAATGCGCAAAAGTCAGATTAGAGCACCTGATTTCCCTAGTGGGAAACTATCCACCGACCCCTTGGGAATACATATGTAATTCATGATTAACAATTTCAAGTTTAGGGTGAAACAGGGTTTTTTTGGGGGGGGGAGGGGGTCCCAGAAATCGTGATTGATCTATTATGGCAGAGATGGACTGGGGTCACTTACACAACGAGAACTAAACACATTGCGAAACGAAAATAAACATTCCAACAAATCCTAGTATAACCACGTGATGTTCTTCGTTCAAAAGTCTTGGACATCAGAACGAGTCCACGAAATGCACCTTTTACGGGATCAGAGCCCGAGCAAGTTGAAATGCTATTGTCTTGTACTCGACACTGATTGGCTCAAATAACCATAAGTTGAAATGCTATTGTCTTGTACTCGACACTGATTGGCCCAAATAACCATAAGTTGAAATTCTATTGTCTTGTACTCGACACTGATTGGCTCAAATAACTGTAAGTTGAAATGCTTTGTTTTCGTTCTGCAATGTGATTGGTTCTCGTTATCAAATGGCCCCGATTACAGTAGTGGAAGGTGTAATAACTGTCTGATTCTTCAACATCGTTTCCATTGGAGCTTAAATTCGCGTTTTTAAATGTTGCTTATCACAACACGTACAACTCAACGTGATAAAGGTGTGTTTACCATCGTGGGAAGCAAGTTGCAGCTGAATCAGACGTTTTGAGCGCTAGTCAGATCCTTTAGGGTAATTTCTACTCACATTAATATTCCTGGTATTGGCGATGAAAATTTCGTTCTTAGGTGTATTCCACTTGGAGGGAATCAGTTTAGCTTTTGGAACTCTTATTGCAAACATTATTTTCCTAAGTTGACATTTAATACTTTTTGCATGATAATTCGAAAATTCCGGATACTTTGACAGCCGAATGGGCATCGCAAAGATTCGCACTTTACAGCGGGAGGTTTTTGGCCGATCTTTGAGATGTTTTGAACCATGTATTTTCTGATTTTGTAGAATAGTAAACACAAAACAGAATTCCAAGATTTATTATTATTTTCGGAGATAATTAAGTGCTTCTTTCGAACCCTTGTTTCTTACGTAAAATGCGAAAATCTTCACAGCGACAAGATAGATTTGAAACGAAATGCTGTTATTGATTAACCAACCCGTAAGCTTCGTTGCTAACGAGTTTCAATACAATACATGGAACTTGGCAAACATAATATTTTGCGGTAACATTTATATATATTTTGCTGTAAAAGTTTCCATTCCATCGATTTTGTTGAAACTCGTTACCAACGCTAAATATAAAGCACTATAAAAATGCTAGATATTAGGACTAACTTTCGGAAGTTAAAAATAATAATAATAAGAATGGAACTATAGGTTAAAAACGCTTTAGGAAAGACATCTAGGGTATTTATAATTGTATATGGGACTTCTGTATTTTGCGTAAATTATTTAATGAGTCCGTGGTCCTAGCTACGGAGGGTAGTTCGTTCCATATGCGAGATTTAAGATATGTAAAAGATTGTGATAGTACAGGGTACATTAAGTACTGCCGCTTTTATTTAAGATAATTTTTCGAGAGTAGCATGACTGTGGGTGGATAAATGCTGATGGTGTGGTATATACATTCGTATTTTTTGCAACGTATTTAATAAGTCTCTTCAAAAGAGCAAAAACATAATTTTATTATTTGTGCATTATTGTCAACTAAGTTATTAAAGCTTTTTATTAAGTTATTTAAATAAGCAATTTTGTAATTTCCGTTGTACTTATCACATATAATGTTGTTATAAAACTTTTTTATTTAAATCGAAGTTATTATACGAGGGTAAGCATATTTAATTGGGGTGTTAAAGGGTACTGTCAATCAAACTGAACCTCCAAGTTTCTTTAAAACAAACCTACAAAAATAACACGCTGAGATCGAAGAGAAATATCATGTGAATGTCCTGGTATGCTTTTCCAATGCTTTCTATGGCAAAGATTAAAGTCGATTACAAAAACTAATTCCAGAAACATGATTTCGGTTATACAGTGAACCGATTTCAAGTTGCTATAAATTACTCTTAAAAGCAGTGTTTTTCATCCCAATCTCAGTGGACCCTGGAACGAGCTGAGGCGGCCGCTGTTTTCAGGCTACCCGAATCTTTGCCATCTGTCATCAAAATTGTCTCACATTGTCTCCACTATACCTGGAAAGCATACTCTGCTAATCTGAGTAGTTATTGTTGTCTTTAGCCATGAGAAGGTTTGTCATTTAGGGGTTGACAGTGTCCCTTTAAAGTGCAACTAACCCCTTTTACAATTTTTATACATATGAATCTTTGAAAGGTTTTGAGTACTTCTACGAAGACATTTTTGGCTTACAGAGAATACTCTATGTTCTAGGCTTGTTTAAAATGGTGAAATTTTGACCTTTCCTGACCCATGACCGCGCAAGAAAAAGCCTGGGTCGATTCTTGATCATACGTCACCTCATTAATGCATTATTCTCCATGGCGCCTTTCCATCACAACAACATCGATATATAGAGAATATACACAGTCTGTGAGTTGTTAGTAAAGAAAGCAGTTATTTTAGAGTAAATGCTAAATATTTATTCAAATTATTGCAAAGTCGAATGAGTTGGATGACGTAAGATCAAGAATCGACCCAGGCTTTTTCTTACACGGTCATGGGTCAGGAAAGGTCAAAATTTCACCATTTTAAACAAGCCTAGAACATAGAGTATTCTCTGTAAGCCAAAAATTTATTCGCAGAAGTACTCAAAACTTTTCAAAGATTCATATGTATAAAAATTGCAAAAGGGGTTAGTTGCACTTTAAGTTTAATGTGGTTCTCAGGCCTAACTGGCCTCGTTTTCATGAATGTCCCAGTGTTCAACCGGCTTCAGTACTAGAATTGAAGACGACTCTCAAACTGATTAATATACTACGAGAATGGGCCTTTTGTAGGATACAAGCACGTGGTTGTACTGGATGGCAAAAAAGCTGACTTCATTTATTTAAAGGCACTTGTACGAGATCGGTAGTGTTAGAGCGGTTTTCAGTTGAGTGTAGTAAAACCAAACGCAAACTACCCACAGCCAGCCAATCATAGGAGCGAGTAATCCACAAGTAACTCATAAATGGCTTCCCTGTGAACCAATGACAAACCAAAGCAAAACCAAAACCATTTTGCGTTTGGTTTTACTTTGGATTCTGATTGGTTGGTTTACTTTCTCAGCCAATAGGAGAGCTTAGTAAACGCAAAACCAAAACACTTCCAACACTCAATTGAAATCCGCTCTAATAACAAAACCTGTTTGTAAATAGTGATGATGATGACGGCGGCGGCGGTGGATTAATCAGTAGCATATTCACAGGTGGCTATTCATCCAAATGCTATTTTCCATCTCCAATCGACTGTCGATCTTTCTAAAACAGCGTTTCAACTGAAGTTTGTTTGCCATCCAGTAAAGCATTTCCCATGCGACCACAAGCTGAATTCATTGTTTCCTGTAATAGGCCTATTGTTGTTGTATTTACTTTAACCGAATTAGCTAACTTTTTGAGAAGTACTAGAACATCTAGTTTTGAATAGCGCGGTTCTATAAAAGAACCCATTCAGCAAGAATGTATTTAAACATTTATACAGTAGATATTTTGGGTTGGTGCATGGACTAAATTAAGGAGTGAAAATTGGGCGATATCGAAAAGACATTTCAAGCAACTGTATTTTTGTGTGAATTATTTGAAGCGTTTTATACTCAGTGTAAGGCTGTGTTATTTGTAATTATTTTAAAAAAAAATTCGGAATAAAGGTTAAAGGTCAAATAAGTGTTGAGAGTAGTTTTAACCGAAAGCTGAATCAAAGCATTGAGGAGCTTTAAGCCAGGTTTCCACTAGCGTAAACAACATAGGCCGATGAAGTAATGCACTGATCATTTGCGGTAATACTCAACAAAATATATGGATTCTGATTGGTCAATAACGACTGCGTAAAAAGGTTAGAGAGTACACAGTTGCACACTCAGCAACTGTTTGCTGAGTATCATAAATAAAGGCTCGACGTGCAGTTATCTAGCCTGCGTGACGGCTGTATTCGCAGGCTACAGTTATCAGAACATTCAAAATATCACTCGGTGCCCATAAATCACGTATAGCACTCTCGTTCATGCGATTCACATTCGAGTAGAACAAGCGTTGCTAATAATCAATGCATTACTGCGCATGCGTGTGTTTGCACAATAGTCGACGGCAGGTTTTGTGAACTATCAACAATAATAGGCCGCCTGTTCTGACAGTTCAGTCAGAAGTTTTGTATATTATCGCTGTCTTTTTCACGGCCTGTGTCAGCCTACTCCCAAGGCCTTCTAGGCTTCTGGTAGCCTGTGAACAGAATCCCCTACTTGAGGGAGAACGGCGATTTCATCAGTAGTTTCCGTTGGAGAAACGGAAACGATGAAATCGCCGTTCTCCCTAAGCTTCTGGCTGGTATTTTGTCTGAGTGGGTGAATGGGATCCCTGTGGCTTGTACTGGTTTGTGACGAAGCCGTGACGTCACAAACCAGTACAAACCACAGGGAACCCACTAAGCAAAAATAGCAGCTGGGCCTGTGTCTGTCACGTCTTTCATCTTTTGAGCCCACGCGCAAGGAAGAAGTCTGGTAATTAACAATGTAGCCTGCTTATTGGCTCTTTCATTTTTTCGTGTTTTTTTTCTGATTGGGTTACCTGTGGCGCGCGGTCAAAATGGGGGGAGGACGAACTTTTCGTGCGCCGAACTCAATTGAAACAAAAGATAATTAGGCGGCTTCTTTTGATGCAATTAGGCTCTGCGCATGAGAAGATCGACGTTTGAATCGGGCCACAGTCAATCCAATTCGTGAGTTCTGGTTGGATATATTCTGTTCACATATGAGATATTACATGATTTGGCACTGGTGTTTAGCATAAATACAGTTGCTCTCAGCCCATCAAATTCGAGAACTTGTTGCATGTACTATATTACTGATTTAATAACAATGGTACCATCTATTTCTATTTGTCTGGGCGGTTTGGACTGGGCGGAACGTGGTTCTTAATTCTTGGGCCCCATCCGCACGATACCGTTTGCATTTGAAAACCGACAAACATTTGAAAATGTACTCGTGTGGACGGGCATCATTTTCAGATATCTATATCTATCAATCTATCTATCTATCTATCTATATATATATATATATATATACACTCGTTTTCAAAAACATTGCTTTTGATTTATATATATATACCTTTTGTTCTCCATTGTTTTAGCTGTCAAATTTGACAAGAATACAAAAGGTATATATATATTTGCAGTGCAATGTTTTTGAAAACGGTTGTATATATATGTCTATCTAGATATCTGTCTATCCATCTATCTATATCTATAGCTATATCTCAGTCTATCTCTATCTCTATCCACCTATCTATCTATATCTATCAATCTTGATCTCTATCCACCGATCTATCTATATCTCTATCTATGATCTATCCATCTCTCTTTCTCTATCTCCCTCTATCGTATCTCTATCTCTATCTCTCTCTCTATCTATCCGGGATCAGTTCAAGAAAAGGCAAATTTTAAGGCTATATGGAAACCAGGCTTAAGGTGGCTCGCCTGGATTTTCCAGGGACGCACCGTGCTCACTTTGAATGGCTACTCCACTGTCAGAGCTCGGTCGGGCTAGCCACTACACCCATATTTACTAGAAATAGAATAAACTTTCCAAAAATGTAGGTTTGTTTGACATCGGTGTTACCATAGCAACACGGCGTTGACGTCATGTATTTTACATATCAATTTTCTCAAAATCTAGACCTAAACTTTTAAAACGACCCAGTGTCCCTTGTAGTCTAAATGTAGGCCTTCAAGGCTGCAAAGTTTTAAAAAATTGTATGATAGCGTTTTCGAAAAAAATTGGGTTGAATATTTTTGCTTAAAAAATAAACAATTCCCCTTACTTTCTGTTTAGTCGTCGAGAACTGTGTTTTCCGGACAGAGTCTAGCGATGTTTTTGGCATATTTCATACCTGTGGCATAGGACTACTTCCCATGAAAATTTCAGTGCTTTATTCGATTTCGGTTGATGGGATCATAAGTAATATCATAAATATGCTCATTTTGCTCAAAATAGTAACGTATTCGCTAAGGAAGCTGTAATTCGAAAACTAGTTGATAAATATTTTTTTAATCTTTTCACCTGAAATTCAACATGTACTACCCTGTCCCTGTAAATTTCAAGAGCATTGAATCATTTTAAGGGCGCGGAATAAAAACAAAAACATATGGAACTTTTACATTCATCCACGCAAGCTTCATTGCTATACATTTTGTTGATCGCTTGTGTCTTTCCAAAATTTCTCTTTTGTCTAGATTCTACATACTTGTGTGCTTTTGAACTAACAAGTTTACCCATTACCGCCGGAACGCTCGTGCAAATTCTGTTCTTAGTACAATGACATGCAATTATCATAGTAACGCTGTTATAATATAACTTATAATATTTTAAAATTTACAAAACGTTTATAATATCACTAAAATACAAAATCTCGTTTTTAATTAATATATTTAGAGGTGTGGTCTAGACGTCACGGGCACTTTTTTCCGATCTGGTTACTAAAAATACACTTATTCAACATTATCATCCAGCACTGCCCGTAGTTTTATGGTTTAACTAATTTGCATGTCATTGTACTAAGAACAGACTTTTCGCGAGCGTTTCGGCAGTAGCGAAGCGTAGCTAGCGTGCATGGTAACTTGTTAGTTCAAAAGCACACAAGTATGTAGAATCTAGACAAAAGAGAAATTTCGGAAAGACTGAGGTGGGAGGAAGTGAGCGGACGACCTCGTACCGTCTGAAAATCAGGCTAGAAAGACGGGGGAAATAGGCCTATGCCACAAGTATGAAATATGCTAAAAACATCGCTTGAATCGGTTCGGAAAACACAGTTCTCGACGACTAAACAGGAAGTAAGGCGAATTGTTTATTTTCTAAACGAAACTATTCAACCTAATTTTTTTCGAAAACGCTCATACAATTTTTTTAAACTTTACAGTCTTGAAGGCCTACATTTATACTACAAAGGACACTGGGTCGTTTTAAAAGTTTAGGTCTAGATTTTGAGAAAATTGATGATATGTAAAATACATGACGTCAACGCTGTGTTGCTATGGTAACACCGATGTCAAACAAACCTACATTTTTGGAAAGTTTATTGTATTCCTAGTAAATGGGTGAAGTGGCTAGCCCGACCGAGCTCTGGCATTCGAGTGTCGCCCGTTTAAAGATGGTATGGTACGTCCCTGGAAAATTCAGGCGAGCCACCTTAAATGTTCACAAAATATTTACAATAATTTTTCAAAAGTCTATGGAAGTTGCAATCAGTCCTCGAAAGTTTGAAGGCTCGTAATCTTCGCCGTATTTTCATTTGACACTAAGAATGATTTCACAGATTATCTGTTGAGTTCTTTAGGTTTAACTTCTTCAGGTTTTCCCGGATTTTGTGATTCCTCTTCGTCTCTGATCTTAAGAAATCATTACGTAAGTAACTTTACGTCGGTTTCTCTTAGTTTTTGCTCTTGTGATTGTGTTTTCTTGGTCGATAATATACTCTTCAATTGACTTGCAAGTTTTAACATCGTTAGCGGTGCTGCAGTTATAAATAAAAAGACAGTCGTCAAACCTAGAATGAGGTAGAATGAAAGTGGTGCCTCTCCTAAAGCGTTTCAAATAACAAACGTTTTCTGATTGGACGAAACGCTTTTCGCAGGCGTCAGGACAAATTAAAGCCGTTTCGCGATTCTGATTGGCTTAGAAAAATGTCGAGGTCGCCTCCTTATTTGCATATTTTGAAAGATTTTAAATTTGCAATATCACATACATACTGAGATTTACTTTTATAAGTAATAGCATGATATGAGCGAAATTAGTGATAACATTTCCTCGAGAGCCGAGGGAGGATTTGTGCGGCGGACTTCCGAGGCTCGATGGGAAATTTTATCACTAATTACCCGAAATATCATGCTATCACTTTGTAATACTATTATCACCGAGGTTTAGTTTTCTCTACCTAAACTAAAGACGTCGCAGTTAAGTTGCTTTCGAAAACGTTTTGTTATTATGATTGAGTGAGCGCCATTGATTGAATGACCCTGGCTCCCCTGGGGACAATCGTGCTGTTTTTTTTTAGAATAATAATACTAAAATACAGTGTAATTATGTGGTTGACAAAATATTGAAAAGAGCATGCATTGAGTTTCATGGGCTGTTATCGGTAATAAGTTCATGTCCTAGATACAACAATAGGTTAATTACGTTCTATTATGTTTCGGTCATAGAACGTCAGTAACATATTGGTGTATCTAGGACATGAACTTATTACCCTGTTATCGCAGTTCGGCCATCTTGGATAAAACAATAGTTTTGGCCCCGGAAGCCTCGCACTGGTTCGTTTCAGAACGAGTTTACCGGACGAAAACAAAGGTTTTTATTCTCCTGGGACTCAACATGGCCGCCGTGCGATAAAAGCCCATTGCGTCACGTTTATGGTTTTAAGTATCCCACATGGAAGAAGCGGGTTTGAGAAATGAAGAGAAGAACTTTCTTGAGTGATGAAATAGGTAGGGAACAGTATTTATAACAGACATTGCGCCATAACCCGGTGTGTCAAGGGACAGTCCGATGTTCCCTCATCAACGCGCATGCCCTTCTAATTTTCCCTCTTGCATCGGCAAGTTCCTGGGTTGCACATGACGTCACGGCGGCCATGTTGGAGGAACATTAACAAAATATTCTTTTGATGTCTGCCGCCGCGTGTCTCCAGGGATTGATTGCAACCCAAGAATAAGGGAAAATTAGAACAAGTATGCATGCTGATGATGGAATTTAGAGATTAAATGTCCCTGAACAAACAAAGAAAATCGAGGTTGTCATGGTATTTATATATTGCAATCTAACCTGGATCTTAGTTTCGGCAATCCCTTTATGTAGGACGACACGATTTTTTACCAAAAATACAATAGAATACAATACAATTCGATACAACAATAGGCACATACATGTAGATGACTGAATTGAACAACTATTTTGCCAAAATATGCTGTGACGAAAACTACACGACACCAAACCCTATTCCCATCAATGAAGACACCCCTGTGCCAGGTCTTAACGAAACTGAGGTTCTTCTGGCCCTGTCGAGAGTTAAGAAAACAGCTACGTGCCCAGACAATATTCCATTTTGGATCTGGAAAGACTACGCCGACGTGTTTACCCCACTATTATGACTGTTATCTGGAATCTATCCCTTTTCACATCCAAGTGGCCTAAAACATGGAAGGAGGCTAACATACAACCTCTACCAAAGATCGACACACCTGTGGAATGTCCAGACTTTAGAGGAATTAATATCACTCCAGTCGCAGCTAGGATTTTCGAGCGAGTTACGTATAATAAATTTAGCAGAGCACATATTGAAAACGTCGAAAACACAATTTGCATACCGCACTGGAGGGAATTGTACTGACGCTCTCATCACAATCGGCAGTATTTTGCACTGGAAGCCCTAGACAATGCTGACACCTCAGCTGTGAGACTCTTCTCAATGGGCTTCTCAAAAGCGTTTGACAGGGTTAGACACCGTGCATCCTTCGTGAAAAACTTAAGAACTGGCCTAATTAATCTAAATCCTTTTATTGTTAACTGGTACTTAAGCTTCCTAGAAAATCGCAGGCAAAGAGTAATATATCAAGGCAGAATTTGTAATTGGAAATCGATAAACAAAGGTACATGTACTACACAAGGCAGTATTTGTTTACGATATTTATGAACGACCTGGAGACAATGGACAGCTGTCAAACATCTCTTATTAAGCATGCAGAAGAGTCCAATCTCCAGGTTGTTGTGAAGAGAAATGCCCGGGGAGAAATGCTCCAGATATTTCTGATTTGGCCGTTAACCATTTTTTGTCCTGGTCCGCCTCTAATGTACCCTGGGTACCAGAGGTTCTACTGTCTCCATTCGCTCTAATGGAATGGCCTGCAACCCATCTAAATGTAAGGCTCTGACTTTTAATTTAGAAAGAAAGGGCAGATCACGCAATTTAACACGATCTCCAACTCATAGTACAGTATAATGAGCTGAAAATACTGGGTATAACTTTCCAATCAGTGATTGTAAATTTTCTTCCCATGTTGCGGCGAAGCTTAAAGAGGCAAATAAATGCTGTTTGTTATCAGAAATTTAAGGAAAGAGGGCTGCAATCAACAAGAAATAGTCTTTGGTCCTGTCTAAACTAACATAGTCGGTTTATCGGTCTATACTGAGTGCAAGCGAGTCCGACCTCAGTACAGTTCAGCGCTTTCTCAAGAGGTGCTATAAACGGAGGTACACCTCGGAGCTGTTCTCAATTTATAGCATCTTGGAAAATAGCGACATGCATATTTTTAAAAAACACAAAGCACAGTCCTCGCACCCGCTATAATCCCAAACTTTAAACCTACTGCTTTATATGCTTTACGGAATAAAACCAGCGCCAGGCCCAGAGTAAACACAGAACGCTTCAAGAACAGTTATATAAATAGATTAATTTCTAAATATGGTTAGTTTCCTACTCTCATGTAAGCGCATCAAATTACAATTAGGTCTATTATTGATACATTTCTTAATATATCACCATACCAATTGTAACATAGATAAGTACTTTACCTATATGCATATTAAATATTATTATTATTATTATGTAAAAAAAAATTCACAAACACACCGAATCAACGACCAAGTGTAAAAAGTACAAAGACAGTCACCAGAATTTCATGAGATTTCTGTTTCTCGTGGTTTGCTAGCCTACCCTGGTTACCAGAGGCTCAAAAGTTGCGAGTCGCGAAGCGATGCGTCTCCGATCTGGCTATCGACCCCACTCGGTTACGTCGGTCACTGTGGCCTCTGAAACCAGGGTAATGCTAGAGGGTTCAGTTGTAAAATTTTATACCTTGCTTGGTTCGATATACCCTGGGTGCCAGAGGTTCTACTGCCCTCTCTAGCTAAGCCAAAGTTTAGGATCGACGAGAAAGCAGCCTTCACTTTGGCTTAGAGGGCTGTAGAATCGGATTGTGGGCTTCCTGTGGCAGGTGATCAATCTCCCATGATGCCTTTCGGCTCAGACTACAAGTGCGCCTGGTGATTTCCGTCAGATTTGTTGGCAACTGGAGCATGCAACTCAGATCGATATGGCTGCATTTGACGTGAAATGCTTCTCTAGAGTATAGAACGGATTACGAGAGGGAAGAAAACACGAAATAAGAGATCCGAAGGAGGCAAGAACTTCGTAGACGATTATGATATAATTTGCCTTCGAGTCGAGCAGTGGAATATGGGCCGAAATATGTCCCAAGAGAAATTTCGACAGAAATATGCGAAGGCAAGAATAGTCTGAATACTGGTCATTTTCAAGCAAGGTTGCTTATTTTGAAGAATATTTAAATGGTTAGCGCCACTCAGCTCATTAAAATGTAAGAATCGTTCCACGTTTCAGTTTCGATTATCCATTTCCGGGGTGCTTCTTGGTGTAGTTCTTTGTACTTCAAGGTATTGTTTTGCTTTAGAAGACAATAGTCTTCCTCGTTTTACGTAATGTGGTGACCCGTAACACCAAGAAACCCCCCGTTTCCTAGCTATTTTAAGCTTGCTTGTAAGACTTTTAAATAAAATCTAGACCATATTCAAATTTCATAGTTAAATACGTTGACAACGACTCACTGTTCCTTGTACTGTTCCTTGTAGGGAGTCAGCCGGAAAAGGAAAATGTCCACCTGTCCATAGATTAGGTCGAATGGGTTCAACACAAACTGATCCTTTCACGGGGGAGACTGTGCGGAAAGCTAAAGTGCTTCTACTGTACACTGGTGGTGCGATGGGTTGGAGATTTGTTCCTGGAGGTATGCATTCGATGTGTGATAATCATTGTATGACAACCGTACAGTATATATGTGACCTTACACCAGAAAACGTACAATAACGACTTTCTGTTTAGCATGCTAAGCTGTTTGTTATCCGTGTAAACGGGTTAGAAAACCATTTACACGGCTTCGAAAGTCGTTTACACGGCCTAGAAAGTCGTGTAAACAACTTGAAAACCCGTTTGTTAGTCGTTTATTTTACCCGTTTAAATGGAAAGTCGTTATTGTACGTTTTCTGGCGTAAGGTCACATATGTGGTTTAGTTTAACACTAGCACAATAGTAAAACAGTTCTGTATCAAGCTTAAAAGTACACCAACTTGCAGTACCTGGTGAGACTGGCTTCTATGCAGAATTTGAATTGTCCATCGAGGATGGAGTTGAGACAGCTTTATAATAAAAATATATTCACAGAAAGGGTTTGTATTGATCAGTGCATGCAGGGTCAGGTCCATCCTCCATGTGAGGCTAACCTAATTAACCTAATTAAGGCTTGATTACCTTTCAAGATAATGCAACTACAAATATTGCAACAAGGGAATAAGTGACTCCTGATAACGTTCTAATTTCTCCCTTAGGAAACAAAGAATTTGAAGGAGAATTTAGAATGTGATCAGGATCACTTACGCCCTTGTTGCATACAGCCCTTCAGTTGAACTATTGCTCAAAATTATGTCATGAAATTGCACGTTTGTAGTCTTTTAATATGCAAATGTCTGATTATGTAACCATTAAGTTTTACTTACATGTACAATGTAAGTATGAGAGGGCTATCTTTAAAGTCACCATGCATATGGTTTGTCAACACAATTGAAGCTTACCATACATGTACATGCTCTTGGGGAAAATGCAAAGAATCTAGTATGTTACACTGTATGTTTATAAAACTTAAACCAGTTATTAACTACATTGTATATATATGTATTATACATGTGGGCAATTCCACACGAAACATGATGAAAATGAAAATTTTCAAATCTATTATTTTTTAGCAAACTTTATTTTAGTTAAGAGCAGACATATTGGTATATCAGATACACGTGAGATATTGTGAATGTTGGCCACACCCGCTCCGTGAGGACCCTGTTTAAGCACATTCCCAAAATGTATAATGTATAATGTATAATGTCCGCAATGCATATTTAAAGCAAATAAAAACTACTACAGTGAGCTTTGTTGAACTTTATCATTATAGTTGGGAACTCTGGTTATTAGCAAGTTCAGAAAGTCCATTTGTTTTCTTGGAACTCCTCACAACTCACAGGAATTAAGAATTTAAAAAGTTGACTCAAACCTGTGGTTGTTTTTTGCTGTAATGTCCACAACAAATATTTAGATATTAATTAAAAAAGGGTAATGAGAGGAAATTATTATTATTTATTGAAAATAGAGGCCCACCCAAGGTGTGCTATGTATAAATGTTTCCCCTTAACTCCAGACTACAAAACAATCTGATTCTAAGCACATTCCCAAAATGTAATGTCCGCAACGATTTTTGTGTAATGTCTGCAACGCATATTTAAAGCAAATAAAAACTACTACTGACAGTGAGCTTTGTTGAACTTTATCATTATAGTTGGGAACTCTGGTTATTAGCAAGTTCAGAAAGTCCATTTGTTTTCTTGGAACTCCTCACAACTCACAGGAATTAAGAAATTAAAAAGTTGACTCAAACCTGTGGTTGTTTTTTGCTGTAATGTCCACAACAAATATTTAGATATTAATTAAAAAAGGGTAATGAGAGGAAATTATTATTATTTATTGAAAATAGAGGCCCACCCAAGGTGTACTATGTATAAATGTTTCCCCTTAACTCCAGACTACAAAACAATCTGATTCTAAGCACATTCCCAAAATGTAATGGCCGCAACGATTTTTGTGTAATGTCCGCAACACATATTTAAGCAAATAAAAACTACTACTCACAGTGAGCTTTGTTGAACTTTATCATTATAGTTGGGAACTCCTCGCAATTCACAGGAATTAAGAATTTAGAAAGTTGACTCAAACCTGTGGTTGTTTTTGCTGTAATGTCTGCAACAGACAGTTAGATATTAATTAAAAAAGAATAATGATAGGGAATTATATATTTTTTAATTGAAAATAGAGAGGCCCACCTAAGGTATGCTATGTATAAATTTAAGCAGCACAGCTATTTTAAATTAAGTTTGGGAAGCATTTGTAATCTGATTTTTGGTCTCTGAATGTAATGTCCACAACGTGGAATTGCCCATGTTTATGTTGACAAGATTGACAGCTGTAATTGTCACTATAGATCTATTAGACCTAAAAATAAGGAGGGTCAACACTGAGTGGGATCATTGAGAGAAGATTAGGATAGAGATTAGATTAAGGAAAAGAGCTTTGATTGCAATATACCCAATATTATGATTGGATGATCATCATATTCCATAGTTCCAGGGTTTGCAGACAGTTACATGATGTACATTCATTAATTTTTTTGCAGGGTTTGCTGTTGAGAAAAATCTTGTCCTCAATGAGCTAAAAAAGTTGCCAATGATGTATGACACCGACTATGTGCAAAATATTGAAGAGAATCTCTTGGATGATCTTCCAGAGGAGGAGATTGGGCCAGACCAATTGGTCATGCCGTAAGTACTGTACATGTAGTTAAATTCAAGAGCCTGTACATGTAACTTTTAATTAATGACTTGAACCTACATGTACATGTAGGAGACCTTAGTACAGTGTAACTACTGTAACCAGGGCCACTTTCATTCCAGTGTACAATACAATAGCATTTCAACTTGGTTGTCATTTTGATCCTGACCAGTAAAAGGCAAACTTGCAATATTATTGGTGGACTACTTTTAGACCGCAAGCAGACCCTGTCCCTGACCCAGGTTGAGAATCTTGCCAAGATCTTGCCAAGATCTTTAGATTTTATCTTGGCAAGATCTTGCAAGATCTTGGTACAAATGTAAGATCTTGGTAAGGTCTTGCAGATCTTGCCAATATATTGCAAGACCTTGCCAATTCAAGATCTTGGAAAGATAAAATCTGAGCAAGATCTTGCCAAGATCTTGCAAATTCTAAACCTGGGCAGTGAGTCAGCAGCATAAGCCCAACTACTTTTGTCGTCAGAGTCTTTTCAACTAAGAAATCACATGGATATGTACAATGTATGTTAGTATTTTTAAGTTGGAATACTTAATTGCTTTATAAGTTCTGCAATGTCATTATATTATTGTTCTTCTTGTCAAAGTGGCAGCTCAGTTATATACTCTGAGACATAAATTACTTGATTAATCTTTTCTACAGAACTGTTGCTCCCTTTATTTTGCATACTGTACATTCATTGTATAGAGTTTATATTAGCCTCTTCCGCAGGCATCTCTAATAGGAACCGACCGACCGGGCCCGGGTTTCCTGTGTGAAGCGCGAAGCGCGAGTGGCTGAGGCGAGCGCGGAGCGCGAGAAAAGAGAGGAGATGCCTGCCAAATATCGAATGGTTTGGACGTGTCGCTGTACCTTCATGGACGTGTCGCTGGACCCGGGGTACCCTGGGGATTTTCTGACAAAATATAACAACTAGGGGTATGCTGGTAAACTGTTTCTCTCGCAAGTCACACAAACATGGCGTCCATTGAGGTTGACAAGGATGATAACGCAACAAAAAAACCGTCGAAAATACCGCGTTATGTAAAAAGCAAAATCCCAGTATGTAGTACCGCGTAGAAGAAGATCGTTCGAGATCACAGGAAACCCAATTCCGTTTTTTCTTCTTCTCCGGTATAAATAGAGATGCCTGCGGAGGAGGCTATATATATATAGCGATCCTAAAGTCAGTCAAAGTGAATCAAATTTCCATCGAGTGTAAAATAGAGGCAGAGTTGCTTCCAAACGGCACCGCCGACATTTCCGTTGATCTAGTCGAAAATTGATAAGATATTTCGATTATTCGAAAACCAGCAGAGCAAGAAGAAATGCCAAGACAACTGCCCTGGAACCCGCAAGCGGTAGCTAGTTTTTATTATATACGGAGCGTTAGCGTTTATACTCCATGGCGAAGCTGTGAAAATAACACGTCGGAACGAAGCTGTTAAAATACCACAAACACGCTTGTTCTGCTCATTAATTGGGCGCTCGTTGAATTTTATTTCCACAGGTTATTTCAACAGTCGCATGTTAGTTTATATGTATCTGAAGTAGATCGAAAATCACTCGTTTATGTTTTGATTATTAAACGGGTTTGATTGAATCTGGAACTTTCACAGTTTTAGCGGTCGTGCGTGATACACATGAACGGAGCCATAATATGCAAATTTGTTGTGTTTCATACCGTGTACATAGATATCGAGTGCGACGAAAACCTTTGCAGTTGATTTTTAGTCTAAAACCTTTGCAGTTGATTTGGTTGAAAACCTTTCCGAGAACCTTACCAACCAAAAGCCATGTAAATTGCAATTTGACCGAAGAAATCGTGTCCTCGATTGTGTCCATTATTACAACTAAAAGTTGTTTATTTTATTACTTCGTGCTCAGTAGACTATACATTGCAATCGGCCCAGAAGAGTCAAAGCCAGCAAATGACACACCAGTTTTACGGCAGCTACTGTAAAACTTGAGCTTCAAATTTTAATATTCCTCAGGGCTTGCGAGCTTGATCCGGCGATGATAGACTAAAATTGGCTAGCTCCAAGATGAGCGATTTGATTGCTTTCATTCACAAAAATTATGACCCACCCCTCCCCAAATACATATTATTATGCGCACAAAAACCTGCGCGAAGTGGCGATAACATGTCGATTTTTGGCAGGCATCTCTCTTCCTTTCTCTCTCTCTTCTCTCTCGGCTCCAATCTCCCTCTCTTTTCTTCACCTGCCACAGGGAGCCCATAATCTGATTTCCTCAAAAATTAGAGATGCCTGCGGAGGAGGCTAAGTTTATATATGTAACATACACTGTAATAGTTAATTAGATACATATATGTAGCTGTAATTATCTCTGAAAAGCCCCACAGGGAAGTGGGTAATAAAGCATGCAACAGTTCTGAAAAGATTAGTCAAGAAATTTCTATTGTACTGACTTGTAAAGTATGTTATGTACAGTAGTCACACACACACAGTAAGTACATGTAATATTTTTTCTTAGTATATACCACACCAGTGAATATCACTTTTCACATGCTCTGATTGGCTACTCAAACAGTGAATATGATTTCATATTCACCTCCGAGCAAAGCAGCGATCATCTCGCACAAGTTTTTGTCCATTTGATAGAAAATAAAATAACTATTATTTTGGTGCTGGCTATTCACCTGGAGAGTGGTATATACTAAAACAATTATTCACCTCAGTGTTGGTGAATAGTGGTGGATATAATTATGCTATTTAATATTTAACAAATAGAACAGAGTTTGTTGTGGTCTGACTATACTCTGACAAAAACACTCATGAAGCAAAATGTTCTACAGCTCCAGTCATGTTTTTGTCAGAGCTAGTACACTGCCACCACAACAAATCCTGTTCTACTTGCTTTATTTCATAGATTTTTACAAATGAAATGCAAAAACAGTCCTCGCAAGACCAACAGCTTTCATTAGAATTATTTGACTTTTGTGTTCCGAAAAACGAAGTCATAAAAATAATTATTGTTAGCATTCAGTTCACTTAAATTAGCTTTTTAATTTCATTTCATGAACAACTACATTGTACATGAAAAATAATAATTATCTGAATTTTGCAAGCAAATGCCAAATGGCGATTTTTCACACACACAAACAGAAACCAATACAAAATATCAAAAGCGAGCTTTTCTCTCTTACCTTAATGGACTCAAAACCTCATTTCACTGGAAGGAAGATCCCAATAACTAGATATTTCCATTCAGTTTGGTGCAAATAAGAGTTCCTTTACTGTAAGTTAACAGATCGAATCTTCATTCTGGGGGTTGCCAAATCCGATGTGTGCCTTGACTAACCCACCAAAGGCCGAAGACATAAAACATCGATTTTAAGTCCACTGTTCCTTGAATGCCTTATCCTTTGGCTTAAATTTTTGGCAAAAATTGTCTTGACCTCTAGGTTATCCTTTTCGGAAATATTGTTTTAGTTCTCTTTCAATTCAGCTTCAAAATAAACCGCCAAAGTCCAGTTGCAAATCTGTCACTCTGCCATTTTGATTTTCAATTTTGTATAGACACATGGAAATCCGAATGAAATGATGTCATTTCCCAAGTAACACGTGCTCTGATTGGTTTGTTCATATTTTCTATGTGTCTCGATCATACTCTCATAAACACTTGGTTTTTGACCAATCAGAGAGAGTGTTAGTAAGTATCTATTATATAAATATAAATTAATAAACAAGGCCTGTGGTATTTTAAACAGGGTGTCTAGATATGGTGTGCGCATATTTGTTGACGTTCAAGAAATGATGGAATGTGATATGGTGAAACACTCACAAGACATGGACATGAGAGGGTGGGTTAATATTGCCAAAATGATAAAAGACAACTACGAAAAGTATTATGGGTTTGTCATACTACATGGTACTGACACGCTACCCTACACAGCTTCAGCTCTGTCGTTTATGTTTGAGAACCTCAGCAAGTCAGTGGTATTCACTGGATCACAGGTAATTAGTATTTCATTTTCCCATAGAATCAGCCGATGCATCAGCATTAGTAACTGCATGATATTTGTTTTGGATGTGACCTGAACATTAGTCTTTAACATACACATGTACATGTAACTGCCACTATGATGAAAATTTACCATTTTGATTTGCCATTTTTTTAGTGTCAATAGGTCATTCAGTGTCAGATACATGTATATCCAAATTGGTAAATAATATTCCCAAATGAGCAAGTTAAACCACAAAATTTTAGGAGAGTTTACCAGTAGAATACTGTCTGCCATTAATTACTGGATGCCATTCCCTTTATTCAAAGGAGGTGATGACATTAGACACACAGCATGACAACCAGAGTGGCAACTTATTTATGCACACTATTTAATGTGAACTTTGAAAGGATAAAATAATATAACTTTCTTCTTGTGTGTGAGAAGAAGTTTTTAGTACATAAAAAAATTAAAATACACATTATTGTATGGCTCCGTGGCTGATTGTGTTGTGCAGGTGAGCATCACTTCCAGTCGAGAACAGCCTCCAGTAATGGTGGACATTAATTTTAGATTCAATACTCAGAGTTAAAAAAAGTAAGACTTTGTTTTATAAGAAAATGGTTTGGACTGGAAATAACATTTAAAATAGCAACTCTACTTAAGTTATGAATATGCAAAAAACATTGAAAAATCTGATTGTTAATTAGTAAGTGGCACTTTAATTTTCAGGTTCATTGTTTTGCATTTTTGTGATGATCAATAATGATCATGGCTTTAATTTTTAAATGGTATACATGTATGTACATGTACATGTATGAGTCACATGCATGCATGTACACAATGTAGCTTATTTTTGGATCCATGCAATTAGTCAAATTAAAGTTAGGTTCAATCTGGTGTTCATGCATTGATCGAGTCACTGCACTGTTCTGTTTAATATACCCTGGTTCCAGAGCCCCTACAGAGAAAACAAACAAAGAAAAATATGTGAAGAAAGCGAGAGCATTCATGAGAGAGCATGCTAGAGAGTGTGCTAGAGAGTGCTAATAGAGAGCTTAATATATAGAGACAGCTAGAGAGAACTTGAGAGAAAAGAAGGTGACTCTGCCTTTCTTCTCTTCTCTTTGCTTCAGGTTTTTTCTTTTTCCCTCCCTCTCTCCACTAGCCTGATTTTCATATGGTACGAGGTTGTCTTCAAGGAAGTGAGCAGACAACCTTGTACCATCTCCACTTGTTTCCTCCATAAGGCCTCTGAATTCAAGGGTACATTTAACACTATATTATTTCAGAGTCCAATAAATGAGCACCTTAATGATGGAAGGGATAATATACTAGGGGCTGTGATGATTGCAGGACATCACGTTATTCCTGAGGTGAGAGTGCCACATACATGTAACCCTAGTGCTACATGTGCAGGGGTTTCAATAGAAGATGGCTACCGACGATAAACTGCCAGTTACTTTGCTTCTTACCACCAGCTACTTCACACAATCATTGTTTTTTTTTTGTTAAGTGTTGAGTAAAGTTTACTAGGTAAATCACTGCCTCTAACGTAAGGACCGCCAGTTGCCTAAAAGTTATTGAAACACCTGCATGTGTACATTTACTTGTCTAGATATACATGACTAGCAATACTCAAATGTTAACATTTGTGTATATATACATGTACATGACTGTATAATTATACATGTACCGGTATATGTACATAAATAATGTCATGTAACTCATAAAATAGTTTATTATTGTAACACTTACATTAATGTGCACGATAATTGATGACCAGCTAGCTGACTGGACTAGCAATTCCCTAATAATTATTTCTTTGGTGTCTTAATTTCCCTCATGAAATTACATGTGATTGTACTTGTTCGTACATGTAGCTATGTTGTGCATCACGGAGCAAAAAAATTGGGTCTGCATGGTCTGGTTGTGTAGGAATAACAGTGAACTTTGGAGCCTTTGTGTTTGAGCTTCCATATTAATGGTTTGTTGCACTTAAATTGTGACCATTTGCAGAGAGCACAACCCAGAGTCTTAATTTGCCTTATTGAGCTGAGGTTCTCCACACAGGTCTTTATACCAATTGTAACTTATGAGTGAGGGTCTTAAAAATATTTATGGTGAAGCCCTTGGTTTTATAAGGATTGGAATGACTGGGAGGGTTTTTATGTAGACTTCACTAAGCGAAGAGAGTCAGTGGGGGTCTATATAAAGATTCACGATTGAGGCGGGGGGGGGGGGGGGGAGGAACTATATGGGGAGGCTAAATTGGCCGAAAGGGGTACATTTTCAGGCTGGAGGTAACATAAAAGGGTAGGGATTTCACGAGCTGAAGTATAGAAAAGGGTAGGGAAAACTGTTATTTAGGTATTTAAAAGAGCCTTTCAAAATATCTCAAACAGATGCACCTAATGGAATGCAGTGTTTCTTAACTGTGGGTACATGATTGTATGTGAAAGGGGTACCACTTTTTATGGATGGTATATGAAATGGATACCTTTTCTGTCAAAAATGGTATTTAAAAGGGTAAGGGTTGGGACCTCGGGGTGGAACCTCACCAAATAAAACTCTGTTGAGTACAACCCCCCCGGAATTGAGGCCTTTTTCCTTTGTAGAAGAAAGAGAAAAGGTCTCTTGATAATTTTTGTGCATCTTTATATAAACCCTCACTCTAACTTAGTGAAATCTACATACATGTAAAGACCCTCCCAGTCATTCCTTATAAGAAGTCTATATAAAACGTCTAGAGTGTTTTTACAGGGTATAAATGTATAAAGCAGCAGGCACCTGACATCTGATTTGCTTCAACCACATAACCTTAGTAATCCGACTGTTACACTATGGTACAAGAGGTCCTTCACACTTCTGCTTCATACATTTTAAAACACAGATTCTGCAACACTTTGATTCATTAATTCTAGTCTTCAATACCATACATGTAACTCGCATTATTTATGTTTACTTAGTACAGTACTTGCACTTTCAATTTTGTACAACAGTACATGCCTAGCTACATGTATATAGAGTGACAGGTAAAAATTGAATTAGTATACAGTTATATAATAGCTGCTTTTAACTCATAGTACGTTAGCTGTTATATATTACTGTTATTACAATGTACATAATTATTTTAGTCTTCCCAAGTTGTTAAATTAATCATTAGTATCATAGCATTTTATTGAATTAGTTTATTAGACAAGTATTCATAATATGTACTTTGTATGTACGTTTAGTACCCGACATCATGTAATTTTGACCAATCAGAGCGAAGGTTTTATTTTTAGAGAACTGAGGTATGCGTGGAATGTCTAGATCAGCCTGTATGAAGGTGAAGCCAAATGGCAGACGATACAAATGGACTTGATATGGTTTGGAGAAAGCGTGCAAAACTTTCGACATTTCTGAATTATTTCCCAAACAGAGGAAGGCATTATTATACTTCGTTTTCCGGAAGGACCTTTAATTGCTACCACAGCTGCATCTATAAGGCGACGACCAGGTCGAGAATCGAGAGAGGAGAAATTACAATGTATGTACTAGAAGGCTTCATAATTTCTCCTCTCTCGATTCTCTACCTGGTCGTCGCCTATAGATGCAGCTGTGATGGCCAAGGTCCTTCTGGGAAACGAGGGGTAATAATAATTGCCTTTAGCTGTTCGGGAAATAATTCAGAAATGCCGAAAGTTTCGCACGCTTTCTCCAAAGCCATATCAAGTCCATTTGTATCGTCCGCCATTTGGCTTCACCTTCATGCAGGCTGCCCTGGACATTCCATGCATACCTCAGTTCTCTAAAATTAAAACCTACACTCTGATTGGTTAAAATTACATGACGTCGGGAACACGGTTTCTGCCAAAGTCCATCAGACGGGGAGGTGGGAGGAAGTGAGCGGACGACCTCGACCATCTGGAAATCAGGCTATGCAAATTAAGGCCCATCCAATACATGATGGCCCAAAATGGAGATGGATTTTAAAAGATTCGAGTCAGTCACAACAAAAATGCTGTCCAATCTTTCTGATTTTTGTGGACCGGCCATGATAATAAATGATTGATGTGTGCATGCAATGATTCATGGGCTGATGGACACAGGTCTTTAATAATGGCAAGACAAGAAGCAAATAACCGAGCAGGCTTTCTCCAGCCTGCTCATGTCAAACACGTATGACCCCATCAATTCACTTTTGTAAATGGTTCTGAAAGGAAAGCACATGGGTCAAATATGATAATACAGTAAATGTATGTTACGTAATAGATATATACTGGCCGTGCTTTATGGGATTTACAAGCTTGAGCTGAAAGCGAGGGTTTGTGAATCCCATAAAGCATGTACATAAATTATGTATCTGACTTATCAAACATCTAGATACGTGTACATGTACATGTATAGAGCCATGGTCAGAGTTATTTTGGTGATACAACTTATTTTGACCGAGAAAATTGAAGCAAAAGTTTATATGTAAATCAGGACGAAATCTGTATCAGATTTACAGATCACTTATCGCTCAGTGATTTCCTTTGTGTCTGCTTCATGAATTATTAATGAGTTTGACAATTCATTTTCCAGGTTACTGTTTTCTTTCATGGAAACCTCTACAGAGGTAACAGATGTCTCAAGGTGGATTCTAGGAGCTTTGGTGCATTTGACTCTCCTAACTTCTCCCCTCTCGCAAAAGTTGAGTCAGGAATTGAAGGTACATGTACATGTATATATTACTGTAAGTTATACAGCTGTAATATCTAGACTAGAACTGAGTGGAGAGGTACATGTAGTAGTCTAGCTGGAATGACTCAGTGTAAGAAAAAAAGAGAGAAAAGGTTTTGTACAATTAACATACATGTACATGTAATTGGAAACCTTTTAGGTGTACAGTAATAATTTCAGTCTGTTCAAACCAATGTATAATATATATAATGTATGTACATGTACAGCTATTATTCATTTGACTGTTTGTTTCAAACTGACTAATGGATGAAAGTTTGGTGGTGGAATTAAAGGTCAAATATGTGTATGTACATGAACTGCAGCAGGGAATACTTGTTGTTCTTCAGTGTTCATGAACACTGTATTTTACATTTCTAATGATGTTGAGTTTTTGTGGCAATTAATTACGGAAATTTACTCTTAGCATGCAAAATTTAATGTAATGATTGCGTGTGTAAAGCTGATTACGGTTTGATATACATCTATTTTTGCCATGTTTATGTTTAACCGTTAAAGTTATTTTTACTGGTGATTTAGTTGAATGGGATGAGGTATTCCATTGTAACAAGAGCAGCCGGTTCACAGTGAGGACCAGCCTTGTACCACATGTGGGTGTCCTGAGAATCTTCCCCGGTATCACAACAGCTACTGTGAGTATACAGTAATCCTAAGAATCAAACTTTATGGGATTTGTAATATATTAATAATATATATTAGATTTCTTTCTTTTTCTGTAGTTCAAGTTACATGTAAATTTATTAATTGATAAACATCCAGAGGTACATCTCATGGATGGCAGAGCAAAATTTCAAGTTGGGGAGGGGGTGCTAATAATGTGAGAGGGGGGAGGGGGGAGGGGGCTAACAATTATCATTGGGCTGTTATTACCAAACTATAGTTCTAAACTTCTATTAACACAATTAAAGATTGATTCTCAAATTTAAAAATTTGAAGTAAGCATGTTACCAACCCTGACAATTAAACCAATGTTTTGTTGGGAAAAAACATTATAATCAGGGGTTATAGGGTAATAGTATTTCATGATCATGATTTACAACCGATTTAAGTGGATACAGTATGGGCATAGAGCAATCATGTGACATGCTTTGTAACAATTAAAGTGTCTATGAAACGATTTTTTTTACAGTTTTAAGGGAACATTATTTAAAATTACATTATTTTTAACTATACACAAAAATTGATGTAAAAGAAAATTGCAAATGGAAAAACAACTTTTCCTGACCCAAAATAACCACCTTTTGTGCGACAGATTCTAAAGGGCCTGGAACACAATTGTGATGTAAATACCTTTGCAGTGGATTTTGTAAAGAGTTTGAAAACAAAAGTGTGTGCAAAGGTATTTACATCACAGGCCTAATTTACATGCTTCTGACTGAGAGAAATTTGTCACATGAATTTTGCCATGTTCGACTGAGCTTTTGCAGTTTTGGAGGGTAGGATATTCAGTTCTAAAAACAGAAGCCAATAACTTAAACCTTGTTTCATAAAACTAAGTGAAAACAATTTTCGTTTCATAGACACTTTAAGGCTCACGTCTGGTTTATCATGGTTTTGAGGTACTGAATTGAATAATTTTGGTGCTTATTAAATTTTCATATTCGATTAGTCAACAGACTTCGCCAACATCTGTTGCTACCAGAAGTGGTGGAAATTTGTGCGCAATTATTGTGTCAAATTCATGAGTATGCGCATGTTCCCAAATGTTTGTCTGAAAAACGGAAATCAGTTGTAATGAACAATCATACTTCTTGGGGTTTTCATGTTACCTATTTCATTGAGGTGTGTAGTCTTAGTACATTAAATGTTGTACCTTGGACAAACCGTCTCCTGTCTCTTGGCTGGTTTCTGCTACTGACTGTACATGTACATGTAGCTGTATGTTTTATATTAACTTCAAATGACATCTGAAATAAAGGAAATTAATATATACAGTAGGTCAACCTATGAACCCTTTAGCATGATAAAATCTATAGTCTTAGAACTTCTCCACCAAAATATGCTAATAGACCAATTTAGTTGTACATTTGTTGTCCCAATTCAGAACATGTGACAGCTCTCTAGGGGATTCAGTGCTTTGTTTTCCAATTAGAGAAATGTGTACATTTCCTCTTGGGATACAGAAAAATAAAAAGATGTTACTCGATCAAGGGAAAAGTCAGGTGGCCTGAATTGGGACAACAAATTAAACGTACAAGCTAAATCGGTCTATTAGCTTTGTACGTACAGAGACTAGTCACATATATAATAATCCAATCCAATCCAGTAATCCAATCCATTTTTATTGTGGAAAATGACTACGAGTATAGGATCACAGCTGTTTCCCATTTCTATGCTCATCATTTGGTTGAGGTGTGCAATCTTAGTACCTTGGATAAACCATCTCCAGTCAGTTACATGTACTGTATACATGTAGCTGTATTTAACTTCAAATGACATCTGAAGTAAAGGAAGTTTATAGATCAACCAATGCTTTTGCATAATAAAATCTATAGTCTAACTTCTCCACCAACGTATACGTATTTAGGTTTGTATGTACAGAGACTAGTCACATGTACAATAATAGTCCAATCCAGTAATACAATCCATTGTTATTGTGGAAAATGACTACGAGTTCAGGATCACAGCTGTTTCCTATTTCTATTGTCATCATTTGATTCCAACTTCTCCACCAAAGTCTAACTTCTCCACCAACATAGGTATTTAGGTTTGTACGTACAGATACTAGTCACATGTACAATAATAGTCCAATCCAGTAATACAATCCATTTTTATCGTGGAAAATGACTACGAGTACAGGATCACAGCTGTTTCCTATTTCTATTGTTATCATTTGATTCTAACTTCTCCACCAAAGTTTAACTTCTCCACCAACATAGGTATTTAGGTTTGTACGTACAGAGACTAGTCACATGTACAATAATAGTCCAATCCAGTAATACAATCCATTGTTATTATGGAAAATGACTATGAGTACAGGATCTCAGCTGTTTCCCATTTCTCTGCTCATCTTGTACAGGTCAGAGCATTCCTACAGCCTCCCATCCAAGGCGTAGTGCTAGAGACATACGGTGCTGGTAATGTACCTGATGCAAGAAAAGATCTGCTGCAGGAAATTAGAACAGCATCTGAGCGTGGAGTCATCATCATCAACTGTACACAGTGTCTGTATGGACAGGTGGTGGACACTTATGCTACAGGAAAGGTACAGTGCAAAATAAGCGCTCTGATTGGTTGATAGCTAGGTATTATTAGACGCTCTGATTGGTTGATAGCTAGGTGTTATTAGACGCTCTGATTGGTTGATAGCTAGGTGTTATTTATAGAGTACAGATGCACAGGTGACATCACGTTTTGCACAAGTTCGTTTTGCACAAGTTCATTTTGCATTTTTTGTTTTGCTTTGAATTGGTATTGCTAATTATTGTATATAAACAGGAGACGATCACTTGTTCTCCTGCTAAAATAGCCTGCAAACAGGGGCACTCATGGGAATAGGGTGGAAGAGGGGAAAGGAGAGCCTGCACGGACGCTATACAAATATGAATTACGCCCCTACATTGATCCATCATTAGGCTCGGTTCAGACACTGCTTCACCACTTGATAATAATTGGGCAGCTTTGTATATCTAATTAGGTTCGTCACATGAGTGCAGCGGCATCAGAAACTGGCCTAGTATATCAAATCTAATTTACACATGGAAAGATTTCATTGTAGAATGGACCGCTATTGGAGTTTTCATCTAAACTTTAGATGCAGATATTCATATTTGTATAGCGTCCATGTAGGCTCTCCTTCCCCCTTCTTCTCTCCCTCCCATGAGACTGTTCGCAGGCTACTAATAACACTAATAAGAGAATGACATGACTTTTGGAGGTTATAGTGTTACTACAAGAGCTTAAAAAAAAACAATACGACCCCACAAAAGTCATTTTATTAGTAGCATTATCAAGATACAAGGCTAAATGAATTCTGGCGATTTTTTTCATCATCAAAATTTTCTTTCCCTTTTTTGCGTATTGCTTTGGGTGAAATGTCGTGAGTGCTTCAAACTTTTCGAAATTACTCGCTGGCAACTCGTTAGCAGGATTTGCACAAAAGGCTCGCCAAAATATGTGATTGGTCTAAATGGATAGGATGATGAAGCAAGAGGCAACAAGATACATTTGCAGCCTGCCAGAGGTCGTTTGCAGCCTGATACACGCGCGTTTTCATGAGGGCGGTTTAATATTTGGTCACGTATTTTGATAGTAATAGATGTTGGTCTGTCCTTTTTTACAATACAATACAATACAATAGGACAAGAATACAAGAATACAATAGGACAAGATTACTTTGCTAAGTTTATAGTTATTTTTTAAAATTGAAGTTTAGAGCCCAGAGCCGTAGAGGCTAGGTAAACCGTTAGGTTATCGAGCTAGCCTCTAGCCAAATGAAATTGAGTCGATATTGTAGCTACAATTATATAAAGCTTCTGGTCTCAAATCGCAGACATCTCTCTCGGGGGGCTCGGTTTTGGCTCTCGAATATATATAGAGACGGCGGTTTCGCAGGCTAATTAGATGAGGATGAACATGTACAGTGTATGTTAAGTATAGGTTCACCTATGCAATACAATGCATTCTATACTTAATCTTAATCATTTGTTACATTTTCTATTAGACGCTGTTGGATGCAGGAGTCATTCCAGGGGCTGACATGACGGTCGAAGCAGCTCTTACTAAGTTATCCTATGTACTGGGTCAAGACCTAGCAGTCGATGAAAAGAAACAGGTACTCTTGACTACTGTACATGTCCACCGTGGCAAAACGTTTTGCTCTGCTGGCCGAAAGAATGAAGGCTCGGGGGTTCAAATACAAGTTTCCGAGAGCTTACACTTAAAAATAACATGTTAAAGTGTTAGGCTTTATAGCTTTAAAGTAGTTTTGTTGTTTTTGGTGAAAGAGTTCGCATACGTACCTAGCCTGTTCACAGGCCCTGGATACTAAAAAAACTAAAAAATCGGACGTGAAGGAAGGGGGAATGGGGAGAGAAAGAGGAAAAAAATCGGACGTGAAAGAAGGGGGAATGGGGAGAGAAAGAGGAAAATGGAATCCCCCTCTTCTTTCCGTCCGCCATTTTGTTTTCGCCACGTTTTATTTTCGTCATTTTCCCCAGTATCTAGAGCCTGTGAACAGGCTAATACGTACCTGAAATTAGACACAAGGTACGTGTGGTTGGCTTTGTTTTCTTTCAGTTTTGGCGGGAAACTGGCGGGTCGCGCGCGCTGGGCTCATCAAAAGCGCATGCGTGTGACATTTTGCCGCGGTGTGCTCTAAGAGACGCATACGCATACTAGAGCAGATTTCGTATGAGTGGGACAAAGTGTGGCATGTCCTTAGCTCAGCAGGACAAAAACAGTAGGGAAACCATTTCACTGTCAAGGCAGGCCGTATACAGTTACGGTGCGGTAGTCCGTGTCGTACTTTGTCCTACTCATACGAAATCTGCTCTAACAGTACAGTGGATGATGCGGTTCTAGGAATGTATTGTTTGTTTGGGTTTACATTGGCATTCAATGTTCCAGTGGCACAAAATTCATGTATAATGTACCTATGTACCGGGAAAATGCATTTTCCACAACTTTGCATTTTCCACAACTCGCTGCACCCGTTGTTCCTATAAATGAGTTTTGTACATTTTGTGACGTCATCTACCGTAAGGGTACAGACAATGAAAATATATATACGATTAATTGGCCTATATCATTATGACGTCAAATCAAAACAATCTATTGTTTAAACGCTAAGGATCACGGTCGTGGGAGGGGGACAAAACAGCGACAACACAAAGGAAATCGCTATCAAATGCATTTTGTAGAACGTAGAATTGCGGTAACAGCCACCAAATACGGTAAATATTGTGGGATAAACATTGATACAGCTGATATCTGGAAAGCAGACAATTCGAAGTTAAATTTTCCTCAGCAGAGCAGATTTAGTTCAAAATTCTATTGTTCATGTCGATTCTGTCCCCCTCATAAACAAGCCGTGATGTCTTTTCCGCCTCAGATTTTGATTCCACATGAGAATACGAAGTTAACCTATTTGTGTCTTGGCGTTGGACTTTCAAATACCTTTTTGCCTTCCAAAATGTAGACCCAGGATAACCCGCAATTCATTCTGATTCCATTTTTATTCCCATCAACAGCTGATGCGGTCCAACTTACGCGGAGAGCTGACAGAATACAGTAACAAGGCCTCAGAACAATTCTCTCTCAGGGAAAACGAGCTCATTGGCATAGTTGCCTCCAACCTTAAAGTTGGGTCGTGTGAGGTGAATATATGGATTTCATATTAATGTGAAATTTTGTGTCAGTGGTTAATATAAGTTTGTTTGTCAATTTGGCAGCAATAAAACAAGTATCAGTTCGTATTTCAAAGCCATAAAGTAGGTTATTGCCTTTAAAAGCCTTCAGATATTTTGTTTTACGCGCTACACTCACATGGGTGTATAAATACAATAACCTATTTGTGGCGTTGAAATATGCCCTGATATTTCGTCCGCGGACATTATCTGATCCGAGAAGAGAACAGTTCCCGAGAGCGAAGCTCGAGGGAAACTCTGAGCTTCGAGGATCAGACAATGTCTAAGGACAAATATCAGGGCATATTTCGACGCCACAATGTAGGTTATTGTTGTTATCATCCTTCAAATATTTTAATATTTGACGAGGCTGAGCAAAATATGATGAATTGTCTGTGGCGAGCTACCAGTTATTTGCTGATGCCGAAGGTGGTATGAGTACTGAATAATAAAACAGTTATTGGAACATTACTGCGGCTATCGCAAAATATGATGAACTGTCTGTGTATCGCTCGGTATCGGCAAATAACTGGTAGCTCGTCACAGACAATTCATCATATTTTGTTCAGCCTCGTCCAATAATTGCTTATTGTAATTCAAATTATTTTTCAGTCGTTTTGATTGGCCGATACATCGAAGTGGAAATAACTGCCTACAAATAATGCGGGTCTGCTCATGCGCATTACGATGCAAAGCCATTTTGCTGCAAATAATGGTCTGCTCATGCGCAGTAACATTGCAGTAACATGGCTCGCTTTTCTGAGCTGTCGGAAAATGACTTGGCATGTTTGATAGAAAGTAAAAACAGCGAAAACACAATTAAAGCGATTAAAGTTACTCTGAATGCCGTGAACGATTATCGCAAAATATCGTGATTTGTTAGTGTCTCGCAATCAATTATTTGCCGATGCCGAATTGTCATTCTTCAAATATTTTCTTTGACGCACGCTTACGCTCACAGGGGGTGTAATTCGCTGATATCATCTGGCGGAGAGAAAATATCGGGTCACGTGACGCATTCCACCAATTACGCGCGAGAGAAAATGTTTGATGGGTTATAACGGATGATAGTTTCCTTTGGAAATTTGATGTTCTTAAAGCTAGCATATAAGCCCTCGACCTTCGTTATCGGGCTTATATTCGTTTTAAGAACATCAAATTTCATGCAGGGCAACTATCAGCCAATAGTTCCTTGACAGAAATACTCTATTGTTATAATAGAACCTTCGAGCTCGTAGTCTAATTGGTGGTTATCGAGTCACGTGACGCGATTACCAATCAGGCGGGAGAGAATGTTTGATGGATCGTAAGCCTCTATGATGTTTTCGGTTGTTTGTAGGAAGTGAGGTACATCAAACAAGCATTGTTTCCGGTCCTCATGTGTTCTGCAGCAGGCTCAGGGGATGTCGCCACCATTGAAGATCTCTGCAAGCAGGTATAAATCAATTGAACGGATTTCCATTGAAACACTGATGGAACGGTAGGAAAGAGATGGGGTCTCTTGGAAGTTCAAGACAAGACTCAATGTTTCACACAGGGTTTGCCAATAAACCAGACTACAAATAAAAAAAGACTGTTCTAAAGCTATTAAGATGAAAGAGCTATTGCTAACTGACAATAAAGGCACCCACGTGACGTCATAAGATCCAAGATGGCTGTGCATGTGAAATCCCAGAGTTCCTAAGGAGAGGAATCGCTCACTCATTCTGATTGGCTAAAACTATATAGATTAGCAGTGGTTTTAAAATTTAAACTTTTGACAGGAATTGAGTGACGATGGTTGTTTAGTGTAGTGGTTGCGACGTTTGCCTTACGAGCAGGAGGAGCGGGGTTCGAGTCCCAGAAAATCTCTCAATTTGTTTTTACCTCACCATTTTCTTGAGAACGCTAGCTCTAGTAAAGGTGGGTAAGATCTTGTTTACTGACCGGTTAGGGTTTTTTTATGGTTCAGGGTAGGATTTTAGTTAGTTTATATTGTCATTTGATGAACAAATTAAGTGAGCGATTCCTCTCCTTAGGAGCTCGTGTGAAATTCAAATGAGTTTTATGTACATGAAAATCGGTCCAGAACTGACATCTAGTGTACAATTTACAGGAAACAACACAGCAATATATTTAGGCAGCCATAAGGAGCACTTGAGAGCAAGGCTTGTTTTTTCAGTGGAGGTTCTCTTTAACAGAAGCTTCTATGTCCACCCAGGCAGGAATCAACCCCAACTGTAGCATGGACCACGATGGTCGGACACCCCTACACATCGCGTGCCTGGAGGGCCAGGTAAACGTGGTCAAGTACCTACTATTCCGTGGTGCCTCCCCCCATGTCCAGGATAAATATGGCCAGCGACCATTAGATGACGCTATACAGGGGAGGAACGAGGAGGTTATCGAGCTCCTGAGGGATGGAGGTGCACATCTTGGGCCCACAACCATGGAGATGGCGCGAGAGCTATGCTGCCTCGCTGCCCGAGGCAATGTAGCCAGGCTTAGAGCCTGGTACCTAGCTGGTGTGGATGTAAACGCGGGAGATTATGACAAGAGAACTCCCCTCCATGTGGTAGGTATAAGAATGATGAGCTACTAATTAACAATTTTAATTTAAATTAATAAAGGGGCTGTGTCACGGTAATACTTTACATTCGTTTTTCTTGGCCGGAAAGAGCTATTTCCACCGATTTTGATATGAACTAACGAACCTCTCGGCCATGTGAGATGCTTAAAATGAAAGCAAAAATGACTAACAAACAGTGTATATAAACAGTCTCCAAGGAAAATATTGAAAATCCTTTCAATCAAGCATTGAAGGAGGGAAGTTTAACTGTTTGTATCCAATTAACAGCCACTAAACGAGCGATTACTCGATACATGCGCAGTACAATGACATAGCCCCTTTAAAATAATTAACAAAACAAGTGACAAAGGTTTTTCCAGGTTTTTCCCTCCGAGAAAAGAATAAATGCTTTTACCCGGAGCCTTACCTTGAAACCTATACACGTGACAAGTGAAGTTATAGTAATCAGCAGTGGGATATCACTCGTATGATGACTCGTTTAGTTTATGACTGAAAACGTTTCGTGGAGCGGTGCCCCTGTGTTATCGCGTCAGTTATGCGACTTGTAAAAGTCCATCGCAGTCACCGACCCATTTTGTTTACTGAGAAGCACATCAAAATAATGCTTTCTCTTTCAATTTTACCATCTTGAATGTTTTCAAAACTTTTAAAATCATTGGTTACCATGGGATCAACCAATCAGACTGCACCAAAATCCTTTGCAAAGTTTCCTTTGTTTCTCCAATCCAAGCCATTGTCTTGGTATTCTCAGGAGTTTTAAAATATGAACAGGAAATAGAATTCAAAATGGTTACTTGTCCATTTCCAGGAGAGCATCCGCCCAGATTGAGATATTTTTAGAAATGTATTTCCCGGGAACTGACTTCACTGCGCGCGGTCCATACACGTTTCCCACCATAATCGAGATTGAGAATGATTTGTGGTTCTTTGAGACTTTGGGCAAGTGATTTACTAACACTGCATTGTTCTGACTATAGTTTGATTGGATTCTCAAAGTTTGACCACAAAAACTCCTGCGAGATCTGTCCTAAATATAGCTCAACCGGTCTTACGCTGACTTACAGATTTAGTATGGGAAATGGACGCTCCTGGTAATGTGGTTTGTGGTGACGTTATACCAGCATGCAATTCGCCTGTTTGTGTACCTACCGATACATGTTAGTGACTTTTATCTAAGATACTTATTTGTGCACGTACAATTCCCCAGGCGGTTTGCCGAGGTAAAGCGGACGCTGTGGAGTTCCTATTGGAGTGTGGAGCTGACAGGACGCTGAAAGATCTTCATAAGCAAACTCCACTGGATAACGCTGAATTCTTACAGATGGATGAAATACTGGGTCTTCTGAACACTCCCAGTATCGAACCTCCACGATAGTGCAAGAACCAAGAGGTCAAAATTCCACTTCCATTTTTTGAAAATATATCTTTAGCAGATTTCTTTTAGTTTAGTTTATTTCTTATAATAGGATGTATACTCTGTTTTATAATATGAATGACGGGAGCATTTTAAGAACGCGCAATGTCATGCCCAGCATGCTTGATGTTCTTATAATGCACGCTGGATATTTTTTTCCCGCATAGATCGAGTTATATATTATTAAACAATTAGAAGATGCTATCTCAAAAAACAAAATAATGCACTTTTGAGGTCATTAAAAACTGCTAAACGTACTCGCGTTCTGCTCGTGCATCCGCAGTTTTTCAAGACCTCGATCGCGCATTATTTTGTTATAGAACATGGAGAACCATTATTTGTTAATTATGAAATGAAACCTCGGCTGAAAAACAATGTTTGCTCCCAAATGTCCCTTATGGATGTCTAAATATATTGCTGTGTTTGTGTCCTGTCAATTGTACACTACTAGATGTTAGTTACGGACCGATATTCCTGTCCATAAAACGCGAATTTCCCGTGCGCCGCCATCTTGGATCTTATGACGTCACAGTGTTGCCTCTATTGTCAGAAAACAATAGCTCTTGTTGAGTAACAATAGGAGGAACACTATGACGTCACAAAATCTAAGATGGCGGCGCGCAGGAAACTCAAAGTAGTGCAACGGACAGAAGAATTGGTTCATACGTGATATCCAGTGCACAATTAACGGGACACAAACACAGCAACAGATGTAGACATCCACAGGGAATATTTGAGAGCAGACATTGTTTTTCAACCGAGATTCTCTTTAAGAGAAGCCAACTGTTCTGTCAGTGTTGAAGGTTTCACTATGGTCATCATAGTTAGCTATAGCCATTTTTTATGCTAGTCGTAGCTCATACATTACACTCGAGATACTTTATTGATTCGACGGTGCGTAGACTTGTATTATGAATAGTATCTGCTAGGGTTATTCCACAAGTAGATTGTCTTAAACGATTTTTTTGGTATATATTATCTCATATATTTTATCGTATTCAATGTAGTTTCTAGGTACGATTTGAAAATATTGACGAAGAAGCAAGACCTGACCGTTATACGGTGACAGCGTATTCAATTAGGAATTTCGAAAATCATGAAAAAACTGGGAATAAGTATGTAAATTAATTCGAATTAAAAATAAAAATCACAAAAAAGAATAAAGATCACATTAATCAATATTAACAAGGTGGCGACCTTTCAAAAATCACGAATATGAGAGAGCTCAGTATGGTGTGGGGACGGCCAATTCATACTGAACTCTCTTATGTTTGTGATTTTCACAAGCTTGCTATTCAGTTCTTATTGACTCAAACATCTTCAAACTCGGTAAACATACTAATTTCAGTTCTGTTCAGTTTTTATTGACTCAAACATCTTCAAACTCGGGAAACGTACTCATTTCGATGTGATCTTTCATGTGGTGGGGTTAAATTCAAAATTATAAGAATATTAAATTCGATTAAAGTTATACTCGGTCCCAGTCCTTTATCAATTTACGAAATGGCAAATAAACTGATCCTGGGTTCCTATTTCCGCTTACATCAAGATACATATCTAGTCTCGCTTCCATGCAACCGGAAGTAGGAATCCAGAATTATGCAAAATGTCTCTTGGCAGTGGCCTATTACATAGAAAATTATAGTTAAAATTTCCGGTTGCATAGAAGCGAAGCTAGAGCTGTATATTTATGTAACCGGAAGTAGGAACTCGGGATTAATGTAAAGGTGTATGGTAAAGATATCGAGGAGAGGAATGCACATTTTTAGTTAATGTTTAAAAGCGGGCTGGTAATTCTGGAGAAAAAGTAGTGCCGGCAAAAATTATACGTTTTCGGTCCGTTCAACTGGTTACATGGATGGTCCTACCGATATAGCGTAATACCAATAAAAAATGTACTGAAACGCTAATTGCGTTGGACGAAGTATTATCTTTGGGCAAGGAAACGGCAACTGATTATAGCCTGCAATGCAGGCATTTTATTTGGGAAACCGCAATATATTTGGACGAGGGAAGAATGGCGCGAGGACAAAAAGGAAGTAGGGAATGGATGCTTCAAAAGCATTCAGAGTTCACAAAACCTCTACGAATTCCCGGCCCAAAGGTTGTTCCTTCCATAGAATGCCACTGTTAATCCATTCCTGTATTATCAAGCACACGCGACTCCATTTTCTTTCTCGAACTCCATTTTAACTCGTAACTGATAAGAAATGATTGCATGCAAGATCGACAGTATCATTACGTTTAACAATTTAAGCATCGTATGAATGCAAGTACACCCATTCTCAGTTAACAGGGACTATTCGCAGTTTGAAAAGCCCAAATATAAAGTTTGTACAATCCCAATTTCAATACATTTACCGAATCTCACATTATTCAAAGCCAATATTTCTGAAATGTGGCATAAAACTGTCGTTATTTTTAGCCGTGATAATGCCAGAAAAAAATAAGATAGCAGAGAATACCTGCATCTGGCAAAGATTGTCCTCATCATTTTTGGAAAGGCTTAGTCTGAAATAGAGGATTATGTTTTATTTTTGACACAGATGCAAAATCGTTTTGAAACTGAAATTACTTGATTATGACAACTGCAATTCCACTTTTTGGGAGCATGAAATTGAATTAACCAATTTTCTCTGTAGTTGCTTTGTTTCGCCGACAAACATTTTGAAAACCCATCAAATTCAAACGTTATACAACACTTCCATTTCCGATATTCAATTTAGTTCTGATACCCTAAGCTCATGCATTACCAGTAAGGACTCCATACTTACAGATCACGAAATTTACATTATAACAATTTACCTTCTGGTCACTTTCTTTAGAAATGTAAACGTGAATAACAAGACATAATCAAGGTTCTAGCTTAAATAAGTATGTCTCGATGATTTAAACATTCGTTTCTAAAGGAAACGTGAAATATTTTAGGATTTTGTGCGGGTATTTTTGCTATAAAAGTGAAAAAAGTGCATTGCATGATACCGCTAAATGGCTGATGATAAACCTGAAGTAAGAAGATTTATTTATTTATACAAATGGATACCTTTGGAACCCATTGTAACACACATGTAATTTTATTTGCAACAAAGGTAAATATACCCTTGGTAACGTAATTTACACCGACCTTAATTTATGGTGGAAGGTTATAGTTAATATATAATGAGCATTACTATAATGTAAGATGTGCGAAATCATGGTAGATATCAATCATGATAAGCCGAAACTAGGGAAAAATTACTTTTATGTTCCTTAAATATTTTGCTGAAGAGGGTTTCTTGCCTCAGTGTAAGCCTTTACATGAGGTTGAAAAGAGGCTAAATGTAGCGAAATCTGGGTGTTAAATTCAAGAATAAGAAGTAAATATTTGAATCTAAGCTATTTTGAGGAGAATCTGCTACGGGATGGTGTTATATATCCTCCTTGGCAAGGTCCTAGATATATCCTGTAAATTACGTAACGGTAACGTAACGTTACATCGGTTCATTTTCCCTTCCTACACCTACAAAATTACAACGATATATCGAATTCTCTGCATGTATTCTCAAGTACTATTTCAGTAAGTCTATTAAAAATTACAGTTGTGCACTTGTCATGTTTTGTATACAAAATATATCATGAAAACATGGTAACGTAAGTTACTGTCCAGAAAATTTTGGCTCCAATCGATTAGCTCCTTTTTAAAAAAAATCTTTGTGTGTTATGTTAGGTCCTGCTTTACGTTTTTATATTAAAGAGCATATGTAGTAAGGGGAAATGGTCAAAATACATCGCTGGATATGACAATTTATGTTGCAAAATGACTCGATCTAGTTCATGGTAACGTAATTTACACAAAACCATGCGACAAGGATATTTGTGGAAATTAAAATCAGAACAAGAGGCCCTGAGTGGCCTTAACTTGGGCCACCTAGAAATAGGTTAATTAATACATGGAGTTCTAGCATATTTTTGTGTCATACACTGTACATGGATTGTGCTAGGGGAGCAGGATAATTGATTCACTACTCCGAGTAGCATGGAACCTCTCGAGACCTGTATTCTGATTGCACCCATAATACTATACTTCTATGGTTTTTGTACTGCACTTTCTAATAGTTAGGGTGTTTTCTATTGTTGCGTAGGCCAATACTATCGCTCGTTTCGAGAAGTTCCACCCAACCCCTTTCCTGCCGCCGAGAGAAACTTCTGCCCACGAAACGATTACATGCGCCACGGTAAACAGCCAATATTGCAAACAATCAAAATCCCTCGTTTGACCTCGCAATGTGTGATGGTAATGAAGAGCATTTCAACAATATCAACACCGCAACACTGCAATCCTATGGCATTTAGATGCAGCAGTTCAGGCATTTTCTTTCCGTTTCCTTGGATTATTGGACCAAAACCATCGAAACCAAACCATCACTCCTCCTCCGGACGGCCAGACTAGCTGACTGTACGATTGGATCGCCACATCCCTTTCGTAAATGTAAGAATTTTCCATCAAAAGCCCCTAAAAGTCATGTCAGCCCTAGAACAACTGAACATCTTGGTATTTCATTCGAAGAAACTTTTGGTTTCAGCAAAATAATGGTTAAGAATGCACACTATAAGTATAAACCACTGAGACAGACCACAAACCAAGATCCGGCGGGTGTAGAATCTGATTGGTTGATCCTGTCACGTGTTGGGAATTGAACAATGGGCTCATGTGTAATCTGATTGGTACGGAGCCCTGTAAGGGCCATCCACAAACACAAATTTTATGAAAGAATATCGCGCGATACTGACTTATTATCGCGCGATACAGTGCTCCTATCGCGCGATAATTTATCGCGCGATACAGACTTATTATCGCGCGATAAAGTGCTACTATCGCGCGATACTGACTTACTATCGCGCGATACTGACTTATTATCGCGCGATAAAGTGTTACTATCGCGCGATACTGACTTATTATCGCGCGATACTAACTTATTATCGCGCGATAAAGTGTTATTTTAAAATACGTACATTACTTAGCTAGACAACATGGGGGCGAACACGCTACGTGATAACGCTCTTCTCTTTTATATGTTTCTCTTACTTCCGACAACGAATTAGGCTTTACCTGAATATTTACCGGCGATTCAAAATGATTTAAAAAATAACAGAAATACTTTAATCTAGGCCTGAATTATATGAAAATCCTCGCTTTTCTTTTATTATATCATGCCATCAAAATGAGTCTTCGTCAGCTTAAACGTGTTCTGAGAAGCAAGAATTTACGAAGGAGAAAGGACTTCAGTAGTCCAGCTGAAAATGGCAAAATCACCCAGAAAAAAGGCTTGATGCCAGAAATATATTTTAGCATCAATAGGGCCTAAAAAATTCCAAATGGTTCGAACCTATATACTACAACCATGAGAGGTTGCATTTTAACCTGGGATACCCTTTTATATCCTCTAAAATTATCATTGGCCATTTCTAAAAGCAATAGCTTCAGAATCAAATCCCCCACATGCTCACACACATTAAAATGCAAATGGTATAGAAAATTCATCCTCACTGATATGTGCTCTGTTTACATAACTACTAGCTGTCACAAGCAATTCATTCAACTCAGCAATAACAATAAATACATAAGAACATAAACTGAGAAGTCTTGATCCAAATAAAGTTACTTTGAAAGTTTGTAATCGATTATATTCTTAATAACTCTAAATACATCTCCTGGAAGAAAAGTTTTTATTTTTTATTTAATCCATGCAGCTCAGGAAAGCCTACATTTATTAAAACTTAACTTCTTCAGATACGTAGACTGGCCCCACACAGATGTTAGCAGCGTTTGTAAAATATAAAAGGCATAAACCACGAATGAACCAACGAAAAGCTATATATACCTTTTGAAACCTGCATTAAATATGTATTAAATCTTTAAATATTTACTCTGTAACGCATTTTGCACGTGTTGGAGCCTTTTTATGAGATATTTCGAAAGCCGTACTGACATCCATGAGTTTAAAAACAGTTAGAAAAGTTTCGAAGCAATAAATGCATTATCATTAACTTATGATTGAGTTCAACTGTAAAATATATGTCCTTTAACTTTCAACAGCTCGTCAAAAGCTATTTTCATTTTGTTTAATGTTGTTGTGGTGTTGAATTCACCTTAAGAACTAAAAAACTACTTATAATCTTTGCTACACATTTATGAGTTAATGAGATATCACGTGATACTAACACATTATCACGCGATAATAAGTCAGTATCGCGCGATAGTAAGTCAGTATCGCGCGATAGGAGCACTGTATCGCGCGATAATAAGTCAGTATCGCGCGATATTCTTTCATAAAATTTGTGTTTGTGGATGGGCCTTACAGGGCTCCGTAGATTGGTTACTGGCGCCAAACAGCGACACAAAAAATAAAAAAAGTTTGACTCGTGCCTCGGCCGAAGCCTGGCCCGAGTATTAAACGACATAAAGACTTACGGCCCCTGGATTTTTTACTTATCAGTAAGATATATTAGTAGACATAACTTTGAAAGTCCTCGCTAGTATTTCAACTAGTTTTTGACGTGCGACAGCCTATTTTTCGCCACAAAGGACAACAAAAAATATCATAAAACAAAAACCCGATAGATCTTCGCAATGAATTGTTTTCTTGGTAATTTATTAGATGCAGAGGAACGAAAGGAAGTATCTTGTAACTTTATACACTGATATATAAAATTGTTAAAAATAAAATAAGTGGTGCGACAGCAATGGTCCCTGTTAGCTGAGAATGGGTGAGTAAGTGATAGTAAGAAATATTGTGAACACGTTGATAGAAAAATGATAATTAATAATTGTCAATCGCACGTAAAGTCAGTTGTCAACTTCAAGTCATTAAAAGACATAAGAGATTCAGATTGACACTGACACCAAGGCTAAGTTATATAATGCTTTAATATCTCTTGCCACAACTTAATTACTGTTCTGTAGTCTGGAACTACTGTGGTCAGCGAAATTCTAAGAAATTAGAACAACTTAATGAGAGAAGCTTACGCTTTGTATATTATGATTTTAATAGCACTTATGAATACTCACTTAAACAAATGGGTCAACCTTAACTTCATTACATAATAGGAGAATTTATGACATCTTAACTCTAGTATATAAATCTATACATGGCATGGCTCCCAACTACATCAGTGACCTTATAACTCAGAGAACTTGTACTATTAACTTACGTGGTCTTCACTCCCTTAAAATTCCTCGTGCTAGAACCACTAGATATCACAGGACGAAAATAAATGTTTCCGTTGACAGAAATACGACGGAATCGTATGGAAACGTTTAAGTTTCCGTTGCCGTATTCATTAATATCCGTGCACTTAATCATATGTTTAAGTCACGTTTCCGTTACACCGTAAACGTCGGAAACGAACTAAAACCGCACTCTGTTTCCGTCATGCGTTTACGGTGGCAGAAATTCAGGTTTACGAACAAACGTATACCTATGTTCACGGTAATGTATACATATGTATACGTGACGTTTAAGGTTAGCTCTAGCGTGACCGTAAACTTTAATTTCTGTCATCGTAAACTCATGCTTTTTGGAATATATGTTTTATTAACTTTGTGACTTTCTTTTGCTTCTTCATTATCTTTTTTTTGAAGACCATGACAAGATATTTGAAATATATAGCTAGATATTTCAACATCAGTAAATACACAAGATTTTACATAACACTTCATCTTTTATTATATCAGGAAACAGTTTTATCATAAAACATTAAAAAGACACTAACAACTAATCACTTTATAGAGTTAGTTAATGCTATGAACAATGTTCATGGTAACGCACGTGAAAACAAAAGCGTGATCGAGGAAAAATAAAAGGTAACATTTGGTTCAGGGTTGCCGTGTTAAAATCCTATTAAGCTTTAAGACTGCCATTATTATATAGCTGGACTAATTGGATTATTAGAAATATGACTGTATTCAAAAACCTTTACTACTTTTCTAAGGTCAGCTGTATCGAATCATCTCTGCCAAAATTTGTTTTTGTCACTGTTAAATCAAATTTGTTTACAGAAGATTTGGTGTCCGGGTTTTAGTGGGGCAAAAAAAAACGAATTCCGGATTCAAGACGACTCAGCAAACAAATGACAGTTATTAATGAAAGGTAATCTTATTATGGACAAAGTGCCAATGAAATGAAAGAAATGCTTACCTTAGTCACTTTGTGAAATTAAAAATCAATTTGGATAGCGCGAACATATATTTCTTTCATATTGAACTCAAAACTTGCCGATATCAGACGACAATTTTTATGCCGTTAAAGCATGCTAATCACATGCGTGACGTCATTTGGTCTGCGCATTTATATTCGTCTACATAAATTCGTCTACATAAATTCGTCTCCATAAATACTACAATATAAATGCATTTTTGCCCAATTTTCATTCTAAATATGTCTTACTTAGAGAAACCTGGACGTTGACCATATTATTTTTAAATAAAAACTTTGCCGTTGGACATGTATAAAATACGCAGACTAAGTGACGTCACGCATGTGATTAGCATATATTTAACGGCATAAAAATTGTCGCCTGATTTTGGCATTGAATGTAATAAAATTGGCACTTTAAGTGTTTTTATTATTTAATGTAAACTCCTCAGTTGTTGAATGTGAGATTATTGAAGTTATATAGCTATCTAATATACCCTATTTAACTGCTGGATATTCTAGTACCATTTTGCAACCCAAGCGGGTATATTTTGTGGTTTTAGGCGAGTTGATTTTTTTCTGAAATAACTACATTTTACACGCGCAGCGAGCCGTTTTTGCGCTGAGGTTAAGTTCTCTTTTATCTGATCGCCGATGGCCTAGCTTCTTCAGTGATGTTATAGAGTTTAGTCCTCTCCCAGGCCAAACGACGAAATCTGCGGTGCTTTGGGACTGGTCCAGTTGACACTGACAGCTTTCCTCGCTTGACATACACTGTAGAGCGAAATTTGAATCGAAAATGTTTTTGGCTTCTTCTCAGTCATTTCCTGACAGCTGTGTCGATGCCAAAGCCTTTCTTCTTCTTGCAAGCTTCTGTGGAAAACGACCATAATTATATTGTTGTTATTAAAGATCAGGCATGAGTATTACACGTAAAAAGAGACAACCACATTCAACCCTTCTGCAAGCCGGGAACGTATCTTTCAGGATTTTAAGACATGCTGTAACTACTTAATGATTTTAGAAATTGTTGTACCCAAATAAAGAGGTTAAATGTTTTTCTGAAAATCTCTCGCAATTTTACAAAAAGACTTTCAAGCTAGAGGTCGTTTATATTTATTTTCACATTATATTCTTTGTTTGCTTTTGTTTTCTCGCTCTATTTCAATAATATAATCGTCATGCTGGTCATTCTCTACCCCAGACCCTTCTCTTATTTCTTACTGCGCATGCTCGACGAAATCGTAAGGCTCTGGACAACTCCACATATGCAAAAATGAGGGTTATAGCCCAAATCTGGCTACAGTCCTCACAGCGCATGCTAAAAACTCCAGAAACGTAATGGCGGACAACTCGATGTTTGAACTGGCGTTAGAGTTTGTTATTAGAAAGGCAGCCGGAAAGACTGTATTTTCAGTAGTTAGTATAGGTAATCAAATGGGGCGAGTGAAATTAGGGATAAATTTCACGCGTGTTAGTCAAAATCGAAGTAATTTCCCGAGCCGCTTCGGCGATTTATCCATAATTTATCCATAATATTATGGAAAGCAAATTACGATCCAGAAAAACATTATTTTACTGAGCGCGCGTAGGCGGCGTTTGAAATTTCACCTCTGAAATTACAAACTACGCGTGAAATTTCAAGTTGAAATTAGGGATTATGAACTTATTACTTGACGAAATTATTTGACCTAACTTCAGACACGCTTGTGTTCGTCTGACATTTTGCTTTCTTCCCTTCAAATGCAAATAAATTAATTACGCACGCATGTGCTATGTCGTCATCTGTATTGTTTTATAAAACACCAATCAGGGCTATCTAAATTCTGGTGTTTCCCAGAACCTTACTATTTCGTCGAGAAGAGTCTGGGGTCTAGAATGCATGTTGGTATACTTACTCGCTTCATGCGCTGTTGAGAGCGTATAGGCTGTTCCTGTGGTCCTGAAACTTTTGATTCTTTCTCCTGGCGTTGTCGTTAATTAATCAATTAATTAATTATTATTTAAAAAGCGTTAAATATTACAGAGAAAGGTGATGGAAATGTCATTTTACCTGAATGCTATTCGGCCGCTCAAAGACGGCCAAACCGCACCGACTAGCTACCCGCTCAAAGACGGATGGCCCGTCGAAGACATAATTTCATTCCCTAATTGTTAAAAAGCGTGAAATATTACAGAGAAGGGTGATGGAAATGTCATTTTGCCTCAATGCTATTCGGCCGCTCAAAGACGGCCAAACCGCACCGACTAGCTACCCGCTCAAAGACGGATGGCCCGTCGAAGACAGAAATTAATTCCCCTAATCGTTAAAAAGCGTCGGCAAATATTACAGAGAAAGGTCAGTGATAGAAATGTCATTTTGCCTGAATGCTATTCGGCCGCTCAAGGACGGCCAAACCGCACCGACTAGCTACCCGCTCAAAGACGGATGGCCCGTCGAAGACAGAAATTAATTCCCCTAATTAGTTAAAAAGCGTCGGCAAATATTACGGAGAAAGGTGATAGAAATGTCATTTTGCCTGAATGCTATTCGGCCGCTCAAAGACGGCCAAACCGCACCGACTAGCTACCCGCTCAAAGACGAATGGCCCGTCGAAGACATAATTTCATTCCCCTAATTGTTAAAAAGCGTCGGCAAATATTACAGAGAAAGGTCAGTGATAGAAATGTCATTTTGCCTGAATGCTATTCGGCCGCTCAAAGACGGCCAAACCGCACCGACTAGCTACCCGCTCAAAGACGGATGGCCCGTCGAAGACAGAAATTAATTCCCCTAATTAGTTAAAAAGCGTCGGAAAATATTACAGAGAAATGTGATAGAAATGTCATTTTGCCTGAATGCTATTCGGCCGCTCAAAGACGGCCAAACCGCAACGACTAGCTACTCGCTCAAAGACGAATGGCCTGTCGAAGACATAATTTCATTCCCCTAATTGTTAAAAAGCGTCGGCAAATATTATAGAGAAAGGTCAGTGATAGAAATGTCATTTTGCCTGAATGCTATTCGGCCGCTCAAAGACGGCCAAACCGCACCGACTAGCTACTCGCTCAAAGACGAATGGCCCGTCGAAGACATAATTTCATTCCCCTAATTGTTAAAAAGCGTCGGCAAATATTATAGAGAAAGGTCAGTGATAGAAATGTCATTTTGCCTGAATGCTATTCGGCCGCCCAAAGACGGCCAAACCGCACCAACTAGCTACCCGCTCAAAGACGGATGGCCCGTCGAAGACATAATTTTATTCCCCTAATTATATTAGTTATAAAGCGTCAACTATTACAGAGAAAGGTGATAGAAATATCATTTTGTCTGAATGCTATTCGACCGCTCAAAGACGGCCAAAACTCGTAGTTGGCTTGCTTTTCATTATCCTTCCCCACAGTTCCATTTTACACTTTGAAATTTATCGTTTTGTGACAGTTCAAGGTATACCTTGTGCACGGATTTCTGTAAATAAGTGGAATATAAAATATGTTAGTATTAAATCCATGAACATAAAACTTTATTCGCTGCCGTTTGATTTAAAGAAAACACTGGCTTTTCTCTCTCTAAAGATAATACAACTTGAATATTACTTCATTTCGGTTAATCGCGCGAGCGAACTTATGATCTTTTAGCCGTAAAATGAGAAATAAATTCTGCGAGTGCTCTATATTATTGATATCATCAATCGTTTTATTCTTGACATGATAAGAAATCCCTTCCTACCGTGACTTAATTTCTTCGTTGCTACCTCATTAACTCGTCATGTTCTCTATCTTGACAGGGCATTTTGTCATATAAGATCATTCGGCTCTTAACCTTGATAAATATATTGCTACTGTGACACCAGTTTTCTATATTAATGTCTTTACCAGTTATGTTTCTGCCGGTGAGATGAAGTACTCTATACCTTCAGGAAATATTAGTTTTACTGATTAATACCCTTTTTCTTCATCTTAAAAATATTTTGTTATGAAAATAATGGTTAGCATTCGTTTGACCCTAGATGACATTACACTTGGCCAGCGAGAATAACTCGTAATAATTCGCATTAAGCTACAGCAAGGTATTTTCAGTCGTAAAGAACTGTCATTTTTGAGTCAAATCGCTATTCGTTGGAATATAACAAAACTAAGTTTTTATAGCTAAGAGCAGTGCAAATTCGCGGGAATCAAAGCGACATATAAAATATTAAATGGCGACGAACGTGAATATGAGCGCCAAAAGTGTATACACTAAGGGCCTACATCATGGAATTGAATATAAGTAACTATAATTCACTAATGACACTATTGGTACAATTACCTTAGCTTACCGAACAAGCTGTGTCTATTTCTTGTTTCTTGGCTACACTTTCTAGTAACTAACGCTTTTGTAAGTTCTCAGGCTGCTCACATCGTCCCTCAACTGGCTCAAGCTTTGTAGTTCTTTAATTTCCTGCCGAGACCTTCGATTTCGTTCATATCTTCATTGGCCGACTTTAGCTGCTTCAGGTGTAAAGAATGTCTCATGCAGTCCCGGCTTCAATCCCAACCATATTTAAACGGGCAAGGTGAAATAAAACAATGTTCAAAGACCAAAACTACGAACGTAGTGCAACGCGTACTGCATGCAGTCGACACGGCTCGGCGAAGATAACTGATTTTCCCGCTTTTTTTGCAGAGGTCAACGTCATTATGCGGTAGAGGGTAATACCAACGAGTATTTATTTTCGGTACCCTATAACATTTCCGATCCAGGCCCACGCGGATACAACACAATGGTTCACTGATAACAGTAAACTTCGATCATCAATTAAAAATTTTCTTGAACAGTTTGAAACAGTTTAAAGACGTACAATTTTAATGCAAAACCGTTTTAAACCGCACAGTAGCCTTAAATAGCGGCACAAGGGAGTAGATGGGAGCGGGCTCAGGCTATTTCACAAAAGAACAGTATTAATATTTGCGTGAGATTCGCTAGAGTAATAAGGGAAGTGATCGGTTGACAGTTCATGTTTAACAACCTTTGCGTGATCTACTCGCCGGAAGCAGCGTTGATAGTCAATCAAAGAGATAAAACCTTATTGCGTTTGCCGACTTACTGCCTTAGCATATTTTCATCCTATAAAAATGTATTCGAGATCCATGCGCTTCAAGCTGATGAAAATAGACTGCCGTTTTACAAATAACGTAGGCACTGCAGAAAAACCTTAGCAAACAGTAATTTTATGACCACAAGCAAAGTTATATGCCCAATGACAACACATCTTTATTCATACTCTCTCTTGAATAGTTACAAATTAATTAATATAATTAGCATTGTTCAAGTACTTAGATATCAGAAGTAAATTAAAAACGAGTCTGGTATCCCGAAATAAATTTATATAGACAGTATGCTATTGGGTCACGGAACGAAAAAAGGAAAAAAGTGAGAAATATATACAACAAAGTGTGTATTATCACACACAATACAAATACCACTCAATACTTATAAGTAACGATTACAACATACAGGTAACACAGTTGGGGGATACAAGATTTGGAAGAGAAGATGGGTATCAAAATAATAATTAATAGTTCTCTATGAGTTGTTTTTGTAGTCTAGATTTAAAGAGTTTTTTTGACTTCGGAAAGTGAATTCCAGATTACAGTACCTTAATATCTTAAACTAAATTTACCATAATTAGTTCGAACAGTTGCAATATAATATGATGATTTTGAGGCAAAGATATTTGGCTCAAGATATTTAGCCTATGTGTTTCCTCAGTTTACATCAAACGTAATCACAACGGAAATGTCTATTTCAATGTTTACGTCGGTATTCGACGTATACAAAGACGGAAATTTAAAGGAAATACATTTTCTGACAAAACCCATTTCCGTATACTTAAACGTGACGGAAATTCGACACGAGCAGATTTACGACTCAATTTCCGTTTTCGTAAATTCATGATTTCGCGCTGTGTATGGTTTGCACTCATTTTCTTATAATGAAGTAAACTCTGAAACTCCCTCTCTGACCTCATTAAATAATCATCCACTGTCAAAGCCTTTAAATCTGCCATTGTTCAACTTGATTTCACTACTGACTGCTGCTCGTTTTGTAAATAATTTAATATAATATTTTTTGTAAATGATTATACATATAGTATGTTATATATAGGTTATAACATACATTTATTATGTAACATACTTTTTATTATTTAATTATATAATGTAATTATCTTAATTTGTTTTTCTCGAAGATATTAGCATGTATTTGCTACTTTTCAATTCGAGTTGAAATAAAGGTTATTGTATTGTCCGAATGAAAGCAAGTGATAGTTACATATTGTAAACAATATCAATAGGATATAAGCTTGCAAATTTAAGATATAGTCTATCTAAAACAATTTAGTAACCACTAACCCAATTGGGTGTGAACAGATTTTAATACATAATTAATATATTAATTATGTAGAGCTGAAAACCATTGTAATGTTATTATATAGCAGAATAAAACTCTATACGTTGGCTCTATGTGAGTTACCAACCAAAGCCGTCGGTGTTGTGTTTTCGTTCCCTAAGGGATTTAGAAAATTATTTTCATTAGTTCGAACGAAGTGAGTTAGAATGAAATTAATCTTTACTTCTCCACCAATGACTGAAGGCGGATCATGACAAGAAGAGATACAAACAACTCTAGTGTTTGATATGGAATTCCGTTCTGTTTTTGCTTGTACAAAGTCCACTGTAATTTTTGAATTGCACTTTACATAACGGGCGGAAGTAAAATTTCCTACTGGCATGCGCAGTTTCAACGTCCTAGATCTAAGACACCAACGCGTCATCTCCCTTAGATTGACTAATATCATCAATTGTCAAAATGGCTAGAATTGATTATAATCATTATTCTAAGACAAACCCTATTAACCCGAACTACAAACCGAACCCTAACAATCGGACGAGTTCACGGGTAAACGACGGGTTCTCACTCACCTAGAGCTAGGGTTCACAGGTAAACAAGAAAGGAAGGTAAACGAGAGAAGAATGATTTTTGAGCGCTCCTACTCGGGCTTAGCCTGCGTCGCATCCGAACTGAACCCCGGTTAAGTCCGTCTGCGAAACAGTGGTCAAAAGCTTGTTCTCGACCCCCAGCGAAGTTGCAGGATTATTTATAATCGATTTTGATTGGCTTTTACTAATGCTCATTCTTACACGTCTTCTGACTGGCCATTCAACTGTCACCAGCCTGTCACCAGTGCGACTAACGGCTAATTGTGGCGGCTTTTATACACGTCGAAAAGAGCAATGATATTTGTACAATATCAGTTTAAAATCGAGATTCGTTTGCTAGAACAAGAGCAGTTGACCGGAGTTGAGTTCGGATGTGGCACATACTTGATCTTTCCAAGCTGCATGGGGGATATTAGCCTGCGTCGCATCCGAACTGAACCCCGTTTGTGTGTTCTTCGAATGAGCATTTTGTCGTGACAGATTATATTTAATGTGTTCGGCAAGTTTCCTTTTATCTGGCACTAAACCACGGGCAGCTGCCTATTACTTCAAAACCTGACCCGAAGTCGGAAATAAACCTAACCTTCTCCGATAGTAAAACACGGGGAAACGACGACAGCTCGTCTAGGGCGAGAACTCAAGTAAACAGTTGACTCACGTGCAAACGAAGTTTCGACCGAGCGGCCTCTGACGTGACATGATTGCCCGTCATAACAATCTCCGAGGCTGGTGACAGTTGAATGGCCAGTCAGAAGACGTGTAAGAATGAGCATTAGTAAAAGCCAATCAAAATCGATTATAAATAATCCTGCAACTTCGCTGGGGGTCGAGAACAAGCTTTTGACCACTGTTTCGCAGACGGACTTAACCGGGGTTCAGTTCGGATGCGACGCAGGCTAACTCGGGCTCGAACTCGTAACCGTTTGCGTGTAGTGCTTGGTAGTACAGACGTAATGACCACTACACTAAGCGCGTCTACCGCCGTTCGGAATTTGACAATTGTTTATCTTTATCCTTCACTGGTTTTAACCTCGAGGTTAAATAGAGGATTATAATCAATTCTAGCGATTTTGACAATTGATGATATTAGTCAATCTAAGGGAGATATATGATAACGTGTTGAAGACACAGCGGGAGCGAGAACCCAGTCTTGCATGAATGGTTGAAAACATACATGTATGTAAATCACTACCTAGGGGCGTCACGCGTTCTCATCCCACGCGTGACGCCTTGCGAACGCCAGATGGATACTGTGGGCTGTACTGGGATAAATACTAGATAACTTTCGACTGGTAGCACCACAAGAATGGAGAACAAATCTAGAAAAAGCTGCTCTGTGCTTGTGCTGTATACAGGGGGCACGATTGGAATGAAGAGAGTACGTGCAGGTGGTAGGTTTATCAGAGTGTTTACACAACTTCACTGGCTTCCTACTGGACATAGATATAGTGAATATAGATCGGCAGTGATAGATTTAAAGATTTCACTAAACACAGAGCCTCCGTAGCCTGAGAAAACAGCCGCCTGTCGTCCGAGGCGGCTGTTTCTTGGCGCCGTTACCCGGCGTAACTTAAATCGATCGAAATCATTGGTAGTAATTATAGTAGACACGCGGCCAACCGCCTAACAAACTGCTTTAGAAGGCCCAAAATCTCCAAAAAACCACTCTTCATTAAGTACCAATCTTTTAGTTTTGAAGATTTAAAAAAGAATTAGACGGACCCTTCTGAGATCGCTTATGAAACTAAACAGATCGATATACCACAGGGAACCCAACATACTATTAAGCGGTAAATATGCGTGGGGAATAACTATAGAATACACCGCCAGAAAAACATACCCTCATCCCGCCTCAGACTACAGCTCGTGGCCCAATACGCTAACGCGGCAACTCGGCTACGCAAATACTTGGCTACGTGGATACATGCTCACTAATGTACAAAGTAAAAATCAAGCGAAGCGTAGGATACGGTTCGATGACAGATCAGATGGTTACAAATGGAGTGTCGCCAAAACACGATCAAACGCCATAGAGTAGAAGTCAGCATCCGAAATAATACGTGGTATGACTCTCGAGGAAATAGTAAAACCGGAGTATTAACCTGAACGAGGGCCAAATAATGAGCCAGCTACGACTTAGCCTGCTAAGCAAGCGTTTCTCTGGTGGTTTTTTCGCTTTTTTGGCCGCGCGAGAATAGGGCAAGCGCAAAAAAACACAGAAACGCTGGAATAATTATAGAATACACCGCAAGTTGGATCATTAATAATTCATTTTCTCAAATTTTCATACAAACTTCCTAAAAGCCTAACCCTGAAATAAAAACAAAAACCTAACCATTTTCGACCAAAAGTCATTCATAGAACGACTCTACATACACCTGCACTATAATGGAGAATCTGGCACAGTTTTGGAACAGTTTTTAAGTGATCTTACGACATGCGGGGTATTCTATAATTGTACCTTCTATAATTGTGCCATGCGTGGAGTCTGGGAAGCCTGTGGTCCAGTACACCGCGGCAAAATGTCACGCGCAAAATTAGCCTGCGTCGCATATATCCGAACTGAACCCCCGGGTTCAGTTCGGATGCGACGCAGGCCAATCAAAATATACAAGGCGTTCCTCTATTTCTGGGCATATGCTAGGGACGTCTGGGCTATAAAAGGCTGGGAAAAGAACCAATCAAAAACCTACAACCGAATTCAATTAGTCTATTGCATTTCCCGCGTTTTGATGTATAATTTGCCCACATTCGTAACGAATAAGCGCGGTCAAAATGACAACGAAAATCTTGCATCTGCTTGCAATACTTGTTCTTCCTGTCGTCGAAGCGCTCGGGGAGCAACATACTGGAAATGCTGGCTCACAACGCGCTGAATGTCCATCTTTTATGCACGAAATTAACAAGTACAGTTTTACTATAAATATTGGAGTGATTCAGCACAAGTTTATTTTACACTGTGGCTAGATACCCGGCAGCCGGGAACGGTTTTCAAAATACTTGATACCCGGCAATCTAATTCAAACTATTCTATCTTTGTTTAGAAGTAAACAGTTCCTAAGATGGATTAGAGTAATTCCTTGTCATCGGCTGTAGCACGGACACATTTCGTGAACACTAATAATATTAAGCAAACACTGGTGTTATGAGTCGAATTTAGGACTTATATTTACGTATCATTTTAACTGCTGACAGACAGTCTTAGTTTCTTTCTGTAAAATATTTTGCTGTCGACGTTGTGAGTCCTCCCTCGAACATATCCTGTTCAACACAAACCTCTATCCGGAACAGTTGGGTCGGCCCGCTTTCGATCGTCTCAGAATATAATTTTCTCGGCTTAACTTCTCGATATAATCCCGCAAAATAAGACACCGGTTTGTCAGGGAAACTCTGAACTGTCTGAAGGAACACCAAGGTCTTTCAATGCGAATATTTATAACAAGAGCGGACTATATATAGTTTCATCACCGAATGGTATCCACTTATCAGTATTAATACTCGCTCCCTCATCGTAAAGTTTATTATCCTTTTTGCCTTTTTCCTCATTATTGGTGACGAATTCGACGAAATCTCGTCGTTAAATTATATATTGCATAGGGGTCTTTTTGATTCACGTTTGACCTCTGTGTTGACAGTCGTCTGCTTTATTTCTTTCAACGACGACATTACGCATGCGGAATAGAGAAATAAATTACAGGAGAGCCGGCAAGCAGGCTAGACTTAAGTCAAAGCTGTTTTTTACTCTCTACGGCATCTGGATCTATCGAGTATAGAAAAAGAGCGACTCTACTGGTGTTCTTCAGTCTGTTTTTCTAGCTGTGCGATGATCGCGTAGTTGTTCCATCGCTATATATTTATACATCTTCCAATTTTCAGCTTTGTATTTCGATGTTAAATTTAGCCCAGTCGGTACACTAGCATTCTCTCTTGCAGTCAAACAGAGTAGAGATAGTACCAACAATTATAAATAAAATGCGGTAGAATCTAAATAAAAATATGCCTAGGAATCAAAATAGAGACATCGACATTTTTTTATCGATCTTTATCGACGTCCGATAAAAATCGATGAATTACTATTTATTATTATCGATTTTATTGATTAACCGATTTATCGATTAGTTAATCGGGCCATATAGTTACAGCGACCGTCACAGTCACGCTATCAATCAGTGCGTAATGATGAGCCTGCCCAGACATCGAATGAATTTGAAAGAATCTACGATTTTACCACAATTGCCGGTAATCTCGCGATCTGATTGGTCGATGTGCGGTGGTAAATGAGAGTCCAGACAACGGTGCTGACGCGAGAAAGTTATAGACAACGCTGGCTCTTTCAAAGCTGTCACGCTTTGTAACGAAACTTCCTTGTACGTTTTCTAATATTGTTGTAAAAAACAAATTTCCTCTGGTTTTCCGTGGTGTGGACTCTTATTTACCACGATTTACGTCATCACATGGTCAAAATTTGTTGTGGACTCACTCGGCATGTGATGACGTAAATCGTGGTAAATAAGAGTCCACACCACGGAAAACCAGAGGAAATTTGCTAATTATATCAGTACAGTATTATTATTGTAGCAATTTTTATAACAATTGGCCACTTTGGAAAAGAGTAGGGGATTGGGGCGAGGGTGGTCTCGCAAAGGCGCTTGGGATCGTTACAGGGGACACGCATCGTACAGAATACAAACAAACATGGCGAATATCGCAATTTACTCATCGAATACAAGCAGTGAAAGTGAAATAAGCTTGAAAGAAGACACTGTACCAGAAGTAAAGCTCAACAGAAGTGTCCAGGAAAGGGTTCATAAAAATCAACTTATTAAAGCAGAGCAAAGAAGTGAAAACTACCGCGGAACGGGAGTTAGTAGAAGTAAAGCGAAGTTGTGTGGCCGATTGCTACGATGAATCCGTAACGATCCGAACACGTTACGCTTTAGCCGATTCCTACATTTCCCACCATCATGGATTTGTCACTTTAAAGTATTAAATACTTTGTAACTTTAGAGTATACAGGTCTTGTTCTGTTCATGGGATTGTAGGCCGTGAATAACTACTGACAAGAGAAACGTTGAACCACTTGATCTTGAAGTCCGCTAGGGTGACATGTATTTGTAACGATTTACTACATACCAACTCCTTCCGGCTCTTCACCCTACAATCCCAAGAACAGAACAGGGCATGTTTAAAGTTACAAAGTACAACTTTAAAATCATAAATCCATGATGGGAAACGTAGGAATCGGCTATTAAAAGTATAACGTGTTCTGATCGTAGCATAATTCGGTCACACAGCTTCGCTTTACTTCTGCTAACTCCGTTCCGCGGTAGTTTTCACTTCTTTGCTCTGCTTTAATAAGTTGATTTTTATGAACCCACATTTCTGGACACTTCTGTTGAGCTTTACTTCTGGTGCAGTGCCTTTTTTAAAGTTTATTTCACTTTCTGTGCTTATATTCGATGAGTAAATTGCGATATTCGCCGTGTTTGTTTGTATTCTGCACGATGCGTGTCTGTCATCAGTCTGTCATCCTACTTCTTCTAGATTTGTCGGCAGCGTTTGACACTGTCGACCACATTATTTTACTTAATAGGCTGGCTACTAGGTTTGGTATCACTGGGTCTGTGCTTTCTTGGTTCACCTCCTATCTTAGAAATCGATACCAGTTTGTTAGTATCCGGGGAGAGAGGTCTTCACATCGCTCATTGGCATGTGGTGTGCCTCACGGCTCCGTGTTAGGCCCCATACTCTATCTGCTCTACACTTCGCCACTTGGGGATATCGTGAGAAGGTACAACATGGGTTTTCACTTTTATGCCGATGATACTCAGTTGTACTTGTCTTTCGATTCCCAAGGTGGCGAAGTGGAGGCATCATTAATTTCCCAAATTGAAGCCTGTGCTAATGAAATAGATAAATGGATGTGTAGTAATAAGCTTAAGCTTAACAGCGACAAATCGGAGTTGCTAGTTATTAGTTCTCGTTATCGGCCTCGTCCACTTCTGAACTCGCTTACAATTAGTAGTTCCGTAGTACAGTCATCGGCGTCTGCTCGTAATCTGGGTGTAGTTTTTGACAATGGTTTAACTTTTGAGAAGCACATTAGTGCTATATGTAAATCAGCTTTTTACCATCTTAGGAGAATATCTAAAATTAGAAGTTATCTATCTGAAGAGTCTACAATAGCACTCATACATGCTTTCATAACGTGTAGGTTAGACAACGGGAACGCCCTTTTGTATACGGACTGCCTAAATATCAGATTCAGAGGTTGCAGTCCGTACAGAACTGCGCTGCTCGTCTTGTTAAACGCCTATCTAAATTTGACCATGTTTCGCCTTTACTTTATGAGCTTCACTGGCTACCTGTGGAGCACCGTATTGTTTTTAAGATTTTGTTATTAGTTTTTAAGCCTCTAAATAACTTAGCTCCTATTTATATCAGTGATTTATTAAAGAAATACATCCCTAACCGTAATCTCAGGTCTTCTCATAGCTCTTTACTTGCAGTTTCCAGGTCCAATCAAAGGACTTATGGTGACAGAGCTTTCGCGGTAGCTGCCCCGCGCCTGTGGAATGCTCTGCCCATCGATATGAGAAGGCCTGACATGTCAATTACAATTTTTAAGAAAAGTCTGAAGACTTACCTTTTTGGGAAAGCTTTTTTGTAAATATTCATTTTATTTTTTAATGTAGTAATGTAAAGCGCCATAGTGCAGTTAGTGGATATGGCGCTATATAAATTTATTATTATTATTATTATTATGCGTGTCCCCTGTAACGATCCCAAGCGCCTTTGCGAGACCACCCTCGCCCCAATCCCCTACTCTTTTCCAAAGTGGCCAATAGGGGTAATCGGCTAACGCTGTTGCCACCCAATTCAGATCATGTGATGTAAACAGATGCTACTCTGGGGAATTATTCCTTTTTCATTCTAATCGTAATGCAGTCATGCCTATCTGAATAAAATTAATTTTCAAAGAGTCAATTCTCCAGAGTAATGTGTGTTTACATCACGTGATCTGAATTGGATGGCAACAGCGTTAGCCCATTACCTCTATTGTTACCCCAGTCGCTTACCCTGTCTACATGTACGTTCCAGCCTTTCCAGTTCACCAGGCCACAGGGAGCCCACTCAAATGTTGTCTTTCTGTTCACGGGAGCCCATACCTTTGTTGTTCCCTCCTTTATTATAATCTAGAGCTTGAGCTTCCTGCGGTATCACATTACCTAAACGGCAATAAGGTAGAGAAAGCGAGACAAGGGAGGAAACTCAAAATGGCGGCTACCTTTTTAAAAACGCCCATAAAATCCCAAAGAAACTACCTATGGACTCATCCTTGGTATTCTGTTCGTCAAACTGATTATCTATCGTACTGCATGGATGAAGAAGATTTTAGTTTTCCACGTACTATACATCTTGAGTAAAAATCGATACAAACTTGTTCCTTAACAATGTCTGTGCCATGTTACAGCGAATTTCAGCAAAATGTTCCCTTAAAACCCTACCCCAAGTCTTTCCTTCGTATGGGAAACATGGAAAACTAAAAATCCCATACAAATGCTGTTAAATATTGCAGATACCAAGCTTGGGCTACCTGTGATAGCATCATAGAAACGACGAGATATTTGTAATCGAGTCCCGAATACTGTGTGTATATGGTAATGCGGAAGTGACGTGACCAATTATAGTGCGACTACTGTAACCGGGCCACTTTATTAAATAGACAACGAGAACTAAATTAAAGTTTCTTCATTCAAAAGACTTTGACTTCAAAACTAGTCGATCAAATTTGCCTTTTACTGGATGGAAGCTCGAACAAGTTGAAATGCTATTATATAGAGGGTTTTCACTCAATCCCCAGAGATTCAAATGACAAAGGGCATGGCGGCCATGTTGGTGTACCTAACAAAAGAAGCTAACGAAGAATCTATTGTTAAAGGTACACCAACATGGCGACTATGACGTCACGTGCAAAGGGTCCATAGAGGGTTTTCACTCAATCCCCAGAGATTCAAATGACAAAGGGCATGGCGGCCTTGTTGGTGTACCTAACAAAAGAAGCTAACGAAGAATCTATTGTTAAAGGTACACCAAGATTCAGTATGTACGAAACTCGGCAGCCCGTCTTATCACGTGTACTCGCAAATATGACTCGATCACGCCTTGTTTAATTCAGCTACACTGGTTACCTGTGTAAAAACGAGTAATATTTAAGATTCTATTGCTCACGTATAAATCCCTCAATGATTTGGCTCCTGTCTATCTTAGTCAATTATTACACCGCTATGTTCCTACTAGACAGCTACGCTCTTCTTCTGCCAATAATTTAGTTATCCCAACCTATAAGTTAGAAACTTATGGCTGTCGTGCCTTTTCCGTAGCTAGCCCCATCCTGTGGAACAGTTTGCCCTATGATATTAAAACTTCTGGCACTATTTCTATTTTTAAATCTAAGCTTAAGACTTATCTTTTTAAATTAGCTTACAATTTATAAGTATTAATTCATTATTTTGTGTATCCGTTTTGTTAGACTTATTTTAGTATTATTGATTTTAATCACTATTAGCAGCTTTCTTAAACTTTTTTAATTTTTTATTATTGTTTATATATTTATAGATTCCCATGTAAAGCGCTTAGATCCGTATCTGTATTTGCGCTATATAAATAAAGTTATTATTATTATTAAAGTTATTAACATGGCGGCTATGACGTCACGTGCAAAGGGTCTATAGAGGGTTTTCACTCAATCCCCAGAGATTCAAATGACAAAGGGCATGGCGGCCTTGTTGGTGTACCTAACAAAAGAAGCTAACGAAGAATCTATTGTTAAAGGTACACCAACATGGCGGCTATGACGTCACGTGCAAAGGGTCTATAGAGGGTTTTCACCCAATCCCCAGAGATTTAAATGACAAAGGGCATAGCGGCCATGTTGGTGTACTTAACAAAAGAAGCTAACGAAGAATCTATTGTTAAAGGTACACCAACATGGCGGCTATGACGTCACGTGCAAACCCTCTATTGTACTCGGCAATGATTGGCTGAAGCACAGGAAGCCCAAGCTCTGTTTATGTCAATTTTATAAGGGTTTGTATGGGAATTTTTAAATATAGCTTATTAAAAAATATACTTTAATAAAATGAATAAAACTTACCCGGTGTCTATAATCTATGTCTTGGCTGTGTCTGTATGTAGTTTCAGCGAATTTTAGTATTTCGGGTAAGGGATTTCAAATTCGCTAAAACTACATACCGGGTAAGTTTTATTCATTTTATTACAGTATATTTATCAATAAGCTAGATTCAAAAATTCCCAAACAAACCATTATAAAATTGACATAAACAGAGCTTGGGCTTCCTGTGGCTCAAGTAACCGGAAGTTTGAATGCTTTGGAATGCTAAGAGGCTACATTTTGTAGATGCATTTCCAATTTCCTCGACCGCACAAAGATTTTCGTAAACGTCATCTGTCATTTCCACTTCCTTCCCCGTTATTCTAGGTACAGATACTAACTGACAAATCCCGAGAGTTTCATCCCTTGTCTAGTTTCTCCCCTTGTCTAGTTTCTCCATACTCGACGATCTCTGTGGCAACGGTTAGTTGTGTTTAGAATTTTCAAATTTTAAACCAATCAATGGTCAGAGATGATCTAGCCCCTTCAAGCAACATGAGGGGGCCCCGGCCCGCTGCTCTCCAGATTATAAATCACTCCTAGATGTGGGTTCCCTGTGGTTGAGCGCGAAACGCGATCGAGCCAAGGTCGCGAACCTCGTTTTCATGTTACCGATCTCGACTGACCGCATCGACCACAGAGAACCCAAGCGGGATACCCAACTGCACTCGAGCAAACTTCCGGCGCTTTCTGCTTGGGTAGTGGAAAATTTGATTGGGAAAGAATCGAAGAGTTCAGGTGCCCGGGGCGCATGCACGGGTTTGGAATTGCCACTGATACTTTATATTAACCTCGTATTGTTTAATCCATCATTTGGTGTTATTTGACATATTTTGCAGATAAGTTTGAGCTTGATCTTGGCTCTTTGAGACAAGAAATAAGACGTTTTCCAAAGCTACACGATACAGCGTTCAAAGTGTCTTCTTCATCAGATTATGAAGATATCTGCACTAGTAAACAGGACCGTACAAACAGCACTGGTAAAGACAAGGACGCATATCAATTTGTTTTACCGTAAGAGGCTTATCATTACTTAATCTTTGTGTGTGTTGGCAGGGGGAGGGGGTAAGAGGGAATCTGGGAACGAGATTAGGGGAAGAAGCAGTATTCAAGAGGACTGAGAAATGCCGTTTAAAAAGGTAATTTTGAGGGTGACGTTATTCGGCGAGGGCCACGATAATGTTTACCTGTTTATAGTAATAAGGTAGTTCAGGAGGATCGTTTTAAATTTCTTAATCACATATTTCTTTGCTCTACCTCTCACAATTTGGATCAGGATGATAACTACTCCTTGATAGAAATTGATAGAATGAAGGAAGAACTAGTGATCGATGGCCTGTTAACAGTAGTTAATTCATTTTTACAATGGTTGACAATATCGCTTAGAGCAAATTTGCAAAAGCTATTATCCAGTTTTGTTTGTGAATATATCGAGGTTCACTATTTGTTAACTGGTTCACTGCTCTTCTGAAATGCCATTCAATAAAGTATTGTTCGTTTTCTCTCATCATGCAGTTCATTCAAAGAGGGCGCTCGAATATTGTATGATGTTAAAAGTTGTGGAAACATAATGGTGTCGTCGAACGCTGAGGTCCAAGACTGGATTAACGTTGCCATGGAGATTCAGAGGTATTACCATGACTACGAAGGGTTCGTGGTGCTTCATGGGACTGATTCGATGTCTTACACAGCCTCTGCTTTGTCATTCATGCTCGAGAATCTCAACAAGACGGTTGTTTTCACAGGTGCACAGGTACTAGCAAGGACTCTGATTGGTTGAAAAGCATTACAATGACACTGGTATATCAAAATCATTGCACACAGAAGAGGACATTTGGTATAGGTCATCGCTTTGAAGTAAATGCGATTTTATTTGAGAGAGATAACAACTTCAGTCGCATTACAAGTTTATAATGTGGCTTACGTGTTGATACCGGAATTATACGAAGGAGAATTCTCTGCTTTCGTTTTGACCGCTCCAAAATCTCTCCTACTGCAGCTCCCGCCATTACAAAGGTCACACAAGAAAGAATAGCACGAAATGGAACTTTAACAGCAATTTGTAGCACTCAAAACTCGATGATCCGATACATCAAAACACTGGAAATTTATTCTCCCATTTGAATTCAGCGGTAGAAAGTCAGTTCAGACATGAGTTTTCAAGCTAAACCCAGTTTAAATTTCCTCTGCTTGGTCGTCCATAAACGAGTAACGCCTTGTAAAAATTCACTTCACTCGCGAAAGCAAATTCAAATTTGTTCAGTCGAAATCTTAACATAATCACCGCAGTTACCAGTTGCAGATTAGATATTATTTAACTTTGATTTGAAGGTAGAATTTTTTCATAAATCATTTTATTTGTTTTAGAAGGTAAAATAGCTCCCAAAACCATGTATTTTTGAGTGAGATGACTGGGCCGATACCGGAAGTCACCGAATTTCAATATGTAGGCTTTTGTATGCAATGACTTTGATATGAAACATAGAAACGTATCCTGGCTTTGGATTGGCTAAGCCATTGCTTGCACGCATTATGATAATTAACATATTCATAACAGAATTCAGAAAGAAACAATCTGGTATCTTATTTGACTCACGGATCTACGAAGTAACGCGAAACATTATTTCTATAAATTTTAAACATAATTAAAATAATATATATTTGTTCAATAAAAAAGTTGGCTCACTCTATCAGCGTAACCAATAAGATGTAGATCTTTAAGTTAGCGTCCATATCCCACTCACAGCGCCACAAAGTCCGCGCTAAGTTTGGTTATTGGATTTAAATGGGTTCCATAATGTTGTCTGTATTCCATTTATATTCCAGACACCAATCTATGAAGTACTCAACGATGCCACAGACAACCTCCTGGGAGCACTGCTTATTGCAGGACATTATGTTATTCCCGAGGTATTTTTACCTGGTCAAACAAACAGAGCTTGGTAAATTATAACGGTGGATCACCAAATTAATACCGCTGATTTGAGTGGTTTGTCTCAAATCCACCTTGTGGCTGCTAAGTTGAACATGGAACCGGGAAAATGTGGAATTTTATCGCATTTCAGTCAAAGTACTATGATCTTTTCAGCAAAAATACTTGCCACCAAGGGCCTGTTTTCATGAAGGGCAGAGGTTGAGACTTGTGCTCACTGGATATATCTTTTAAAATTGTACTGTAATCCCTCGAGACTGTTTTGCATATCGGTAACAATGCTGCTGGTTCTAGCACTAGCTAGGGTTATCTTCATTGTATTGTAATCCCTCGAGACTGTTTTGCATATGAACAACAATGCTATGATCCTAGGACTATCTTCATTGCACTGTAGTCCTTCGAGACTTAGGGTGCGTTCGATTGACCGTATTCCGGAATAAGAATACCTAGAATGATCACTACAAATCACGTTTACTGGGATGTTTTAGCCACTGGAATAATAAATGTATCGTGAATATCATATATCAGCAAGCGTTTGTAGCTTACAGTGAAAAATATGCCTGAACCAGTGATTTCCAGAGACTATTCCATCTATTCCTATTCCGGAATACGGTCAATCGAATGCACCCTTATTTCGACAACAATTTATGCTGCTGATCCGCTCCAATTTTGCGATTTGGGAACTATTGGCCTCGCTCTGTTACCATGGTTACCAGATTTCTTCCCATGCAGGCATGAAATCAGATATGAATATGGGTAATATTACGATATACTTGTCCCAAATATGAATATGGGTAATATTACGATATACTTGTCCCAAATATGAATATGGGTAATATTACGATATACTTGTCCCAAATATGAATATGGGTAATATTACGATATACTTGTCCCAAATATGAATATGGGTAATATTACGATATACTTGTCCCAAATATGAATATGGTAATATTACGATATACTTGTCACAAATATGAATATGGGTAATATTACGATATACTTGTCCCAAATATGAATATGGGTAATATTACGATATACTTGTCCCAAATATGAATATGGGTAATATTACGATATACTTGTCCCAAATATGAATATGGGTAATATTACGATATACTTGTCCCAAATATGAATATGGGTAATATTACGATATACTTGTCCCAAATATGAATATGGGTAATATTACGATATACTTGTCCCAAATATGAATATGGGTAATATTACGATATACTTGTCCCAAATATGAATATGGGTAATATTACGATATACTTGTCCCAAATATGAATATGGGTAATATTACGATATACTTGTCCCAAATATGAATATGGGTAATATTACGATATACTTGTCCCAAATCCTTAACCTCTTTAAACTACCAGTTCCTCAGCTCCATCTCCTCTCTCCGTTCTTGGATTCTTGTTGTACTCTTTGTTCTCATCTTGACCTTGTCCTGACTTTGACCAATTCCTATTAATGTGATATTAGTTCAAGCTATCTGATAAACTAATCCCAGTGAAAACAACAAATGACGCAATACATCTGGTTGTAGGTTACGCTGTACTTTGGACACAAGTTGTACAGAGCCAACAGATCAACCAAGGTGGACCCGTTACACTTCAATTCCTTCGACTCACCAACCTTCCCACCTCTCGCTAGAGTGGACGGTGACATAACCAGTAAGTACAGTATGTTTTCCCTCTGTTAAACGTATTTTTTGGTTCGTGTAGAGAACAACTTGTCCTCAGTCTTCAAAATAGTCCTTGGCTTGCAGCCTCGGTCAGTAATCAAGACATCTGGAACAGGTTTCACTATTCGGAGCTTCCGGCCGGTAAATATTTGAAATTATCCTATTAATATTATATTTCAGCCAATCAGAGCTCACCTTTACTATGCAATACAGGGCGATATTTCAACCATGGTTTTTCTAGACCAATCAAAATGCAGGAGATTTCGCGCCCTTTCTTTATCAGCCAATAAGAATCCAAGATTTTGAATACATAATTAGTCTGCGGACGCGTCCGCCCCTCGAAATGTCTGTTTTCCGGTGTGAAAATTCGCAGTCTATCGTCCGGTAAGTTACGGCTTTGTTTTCGTAATAAGTCTTCCCGTAAATTTGTTATTTATAGGATAATATGGTTATTTCATGGTTTTCTATGGAATACCGGCGAAAATTTAACTCGAAATTCATTATTATTTTGGTATACAAATTTCACGTGAAATATTCGTCCGTATTCCATAGAAAACAATGAAATAAGTAAGTATCGCACGGTTTTTGTAAACTAATTTATAATGCATTTTTTTCCTTCAGTCCGCCATGATATCCTCCTTCCACCTTCTGTGTCGTCTAGCTCGTTCAGTGTTCATACCAACTTAAACTCTAATCTGGCTGTTCTGTGTATCTTTCCTGGTATCTCCACTAAGATGGTAAGTCCGAATGCCCAGTAATCGGATATTGCATATCGTACTTGATATGTTCAGAGTTTTGGGTATTGCGGCATAGAACATTGGTCGTTCCCAAACTGAAATAGGTTACATGTAGAAGTTTTCTTAAGCAATACATGACAAATAAAACAAATCCTATATTAAATAGCAAGTACAGCCGTTCAATAAGCAAAATGCTCGGCGTGAGCGGTCGAAATTCTAGGATTCTGGCCACTCAGACAACCAATCAGAATGCTCCAATTCATAGTTGAAACCAATCAAAACGCAGCAAGGTGCTCCCGGGAAAATATTCAAACTCGGAATATCCAGCATTAGTATATGCCATACAAGCGAATAGTGCTTTTCGCGTGCTCTGATTGGCTACTCAAACTCAGAATATCCTGCATTAGTATATACCACACAAGTGAATAGTGCTTTTCGCGTGCTCTGATTGGCTATTCAAACTGGGAATATCCAGCATTAGTATATACCACACAAGTGAATAGTGCTTTTCGCGTGCTCTGATTGGCTATTCAAACTGGGAATATCCAGCATTAGTATATACCACACAAGTGAATAGTGCTTTTCGCGTGCTCTGATTGGCTATTCAAACTGGGAATATCCAGCATTAGTATATACCACACAAGTGAATAGTGCTTTTCGCGTGCTCTGATTGGCTACTCAAACTCGGAATATCCTGCATTAGTATATACCACACAAATGAATAGTGCTTTTCGCGTGCTCTGATTTGCTATTCAAACTGGGAATATCCAGCATTAGTATATACCACACAAGTGAATAGTGCTTTTCGCGTGCTCTGATTGGCTATTCAAACTGGGAATATACAGCATTACTATACCACACAAGTGAATAGTGCTTTTCGCGTGCTCTGATTGGCTATTCAAACTCAGAATGATATCCTGCATTAGTATATACCACACAAGTGAATAGTGCTTTTCGCGTTCTCTGATTGGCTACTTCGGAGGTGAATATCCTTTGGTATTCACCGACACTGAGGTTAATAATTGTTCACTATAAACTTATTTCGGTCTCGCGCGCGAAACCGATTCACTTGTGCATGTTAATGGTTTTTGATTTTTTGAGCTTCTGCAATATTATAGGCTGGCTGTTTAACTTTAGTGGTAATTATTATATACTGAAACAATTATCCACCTCAGTGTCGGTGACCAGCGGTGGATATAAATTAGGAAATGACAGTAAATCGGCCTCAGCAAATTTTGCTTCATTCTTGACCCCAGACCCTTCTCTTATTTCTTACTGCGCATGCTCGACGAAATAGAATGATTTTGCTTCCGCAACAAATGCTGGGCGTGCAGGAAACCGAGGAAACATTTTGGAAAACATTAAAATTATTAAAAGTTTCTCTCATTCTCGTTCCAGTGTCTTTGAGAGGCACCGTGGGAACGAGAATGATGTTTCTCCAACAATGTTACTTTCCTCGTTTGCTTTGGCCTGATAAATAAGAGAGCGGACCTTTCCATTTGTACAACAGAAACCAGTCCGTCCAGTCAAACTGACCGGAGAAATAGAAAGAGCCCTCTTCTACATACGTTTTCCTTTCCATGTAGGTACGAGCTTGCCTTGACCCACCGGTACAGGGTGTTGTAGTACAAGCCTATGGTACAGGAAGTATTCCTGACAAGCTGCTGAACGAAATGCGTGCTGCTACCGACCGGGGGGTCATTATAGTGGCGTGTACCCAGTGTCATGGGGGGCCTGCGGCTATCGATGCACACCTCATTCAAAAGGTAAGTTTTGAAAATTTGACGAATTATTTAATGTCATTCAGTATGACTTCTTGTTTTGTTGTGCAAACAGAAGAGCCCACGAGTGCATGCAAACAGGAAAGCGCATTACAACGGTCAGTTCTATGAAACTCCATCAATAGAAATAATGTACACTGTGTACGATAAATCTTTCAGAATTGACAATATTTAAAGTACAATAGATCGAAAGAATAGCCACCCCTATACCACAACTTTCCGTTTGGTTATAATAACCTATTTAGTAAATTGCTTATGATTCTGTGATATTTCATATGTGCAGGTGCGCATACAGGTTGGCGCAGTGGTAAAGCACTCGCCTCTCACCGCTGCGGTCCCGGGTTCGATTCCCGGCTCGGGCACCGTATGTGAGTTAGGTTTGTTGTTGATTCCTTATCTGCATTCGAGGGTTTTTCTCCGGGTTCTCCGCTTTCCTCCCTCCGTGAAAATCAACCGTGAGTCAAGTGTAGTATGTCCAAAACAGTTAATGCGGTGGGGAGTGTGAGAGGAGTAAAAGCAGGCCCCCACCAGCATTAAGCTGTAATACTCAGCCTGCTATAACAACTAAACATTTGTTTGCACATTTTGTTAGAATTTGCTTCGATCTAATGTCTCTATTATCGAGACCAACACAGTTATGAGAGATAGCTTGACTAGCATTACGGCGTAGATTATTGTTTTGATAATCTAATGGTAGTTTGAGTTCCATGACTATTCTAAATAGATACGAGCAACAAATATATCCGATAATACTATTCTGTCTACAGTTATTAAGTCTATTAACCCAGATCCCAAAATAGCGAAGATGTAGCAACATATTAATATATTATGACTGTCTTCGCATCAGATCGCAAACCTAGATGTATATCTCAACTTCATTAATTATTCATGAGGTAACCAACCAACCATGTACCGACAACAAGGACTGGAACAAAATTAATTAAGTCCTTGGACTGGAAAAAAATTGGTTGAATGTACTCCTGGAGTTCTGGGAGTACTTTCCGGTGTTTCAAGGATCGTCATGTGTTCGAATTCTCGGCACATCTCAATATCAAGGTTTTCTATGCTTTCTAGCGGAGTGGTAAAGCTTGTGGCCTCCAAAGCGGCAATTTTGTTCTCTCTTGCGTTCCTCCATTCCTCAAATACTTTTACTACCCAACTGTTCTTGTAACGCGTTGACAGTGGTACAGCTTTTAACAACATTTCTTCCTCTTCGGCACGGCTCCGCGCTTTTCTGAAACGTTTGAGTGGTCTAAACTCTTCTTCAACGCTCTCAGTCTCTTTCACGAGAAGCCATGTTGAAATGACGCCAAACTTACAAAATTCAGTTTTGAATTTGAATTTAATACTGGAACATCGAAGTCCCAAATGACAAGAAACAATAAACTGCTTCATTATGATGAACAAACCAATTGTCAACCTGTACCCTGAATAAAAACAACTCCCTCTCGAATAATTAATGCAATGAGATGTCATTTCAAAGCTTCCAATTCCGCCACAGACTGGAACTAATTGCGCGGACCTGAAATCCCGTCCAGTTCGAATTGGAGGCTTTGAAATATTACTTCCAACCATCTATAATGATTATTGGATTCACACTGATATAAAGCGTACTTTGCAAAGTGCCAGTAAAACTACTTCTGTCTGTCTGTCTCTATGTGCGGAGGTACATGGTCTGGGTTTTTGTTAAAATATGTCGAATTCGAATCAGAATAATCAAACAGGGAGAATATCCGTGTTCGTTTTTAGAATACCTTGTAAATACGGGTTTTGAAGCTATAAGCAATTGCATTAATAAAAAATATATATTAATGCATTATTCTATTGTTCTCGTACAACCGGTTCTGGATCCTGTGGCCGCACATACAAGTACCCCTCTCCCCACTCCCCCAGGAGGGGCCGCAAATTACCTTGTGCTGGCTAAATAATTTAACACAAAGAAAGCAAGGGAAATTTGATAAGCTGAAGAAAGTTCGAAACTAGATGCTTTGCTTGGATGTTCTGATCTGTTTCGATCTGGCCAAAACTAACTTACAATAAATGTAACAGTATATCAATATTCCTTCCAAGAAAATATCTAGTGTGGGTATTGTGAGTGGCGGTGACATGACAACAGAGGCTGCACTCACCAAGTTATCCTATGTACTTGGAAAAGAACACTTATCGCTCGAGCAGAAGAAAAAGGTATCTTCGAATTCTTAGTGGGGAGGGGTGGTATTTGTTAGTCTGATGATTATATAGTAGCGAATAACTAATGCCTGTCAGTCACATTGTCATCTTACTCATAGCAGAAGTAAAAGGTACTGACCTTGGGATTCTTAGTGTGGAGGAGTGGTATTTGTTAGTCTCTGATCATTTTACCGAGAGTAGCTTATAACTAATGCATGCCTGTCACATTGTCATCCTACTCGAAGCAGATAAGAAGGTAACTTGCAATTTGGGATTCTTAGTGTGGAGGAGTGGTATTTGTTAGTCTCTGATGATTTTACCGAGAGTAGCTTATAACTAATGCATACCTGTCACATTGTCTTCCTACTCGTAGCAGATAAAAAGGTAACTTGCAATTTGGGATTCTTAGTGTGGAGGAGTGGTATTTGTTAGTCTCTGATGATTTTACCGAGAGTAGCTTATAACTGAATGCCTGTCTGTCACATTGTCATCCTACTCGTAGCAGATAAAAAGGTACCTTCAGGAGCCCATTACCAGGAGCGTCCATCTCCCATACTAGGTCTGTGAGTCAGCGTATGACCGGATTGAGCTATATTTAGAACAGATCTCACGGGAGTTCACTTGCCCACACTTTGGGAATCCAATCAAACCATAGTCAGGACAATGCAGCGTTAGTAAAATCACCTCAAAGAACAATAGATCATTCTTAATCTCAAAAATTACGGTAAGCATATGCACGATCGCAGCAGAGTCAGAAGGCAGTTACCCAGGAAACGTATTCTAAAAATAGCTCAAACTGGTCATACGCTGACTCACGGGTATAGTGGTACCTTGGAATTCTTAGTGAGGAGGGGTGATATTTGTTAGTCTCTGATGGTTATACTGATAGTATTTATAACTAATGTCTGTCTGTCACATTGTCATCCTACTCGTAGCTCATGACAACATGTTTACGAGGTGAGATGACGATAGTGGAACAACACGATGATGAGTACGTCCGCGGGCTCATAAATGATCTGCTAAAACACTGCACTCAAGTGGTTCGTATTATTCTTATTCTTAATTGGTCTTGCTCTTGTTGTTGTGCTTGTTCTTCTTAAGGTGCACCTAACACTTCCTGCAATATTTATAGCTACGAACCCTTGAAACGTTTTGAGTACTTTTGTGAAGAAATTTTGGTTTAAGTAAACGCCTGGGTCAATTCCTGGGTAGACGTCATCTAATTAATTCGACTTTGCAATAATTTGAATAAATACTTAACATGTTGACTAAAATTACTAGCAACACTCGCAAACTGTGTATATTCTCGATAAATTGATCTTGTTGTGATAGAAAGGCGCCATGGAGAATAATGCATTATGAGATGACGTCTAACCAGGGATCGACCCAGGCTTTTACTTACGCGGTTATGGGTCAGGAAAGGTCAAATATTCACGATTTCAAACAAGCGTAGAACATTCTCTGTAAACCAAAACTTTCTTCACAGAAGTACTCAAAACGTTTTGGAGGTTCATAGGTATACAAATTGCAGCAAGGGTTACGATAACTTTATTTAGTCACGTTATATCAATGACCTTAATTTAGGCTGTTTAGGGGCTAATAACAACAAATGTTCTTGCTGTTCTTGTTGTTCCTTGTTGTTTTTCCTGTTCTTCTCGATTCTTGTTCTTCCTGTTCTTGATGTTGTTCTTGGTGTTGTTCTTGGTGTTGTTCTTGTCATCATCATTGTAGTGTTATTACTGTCACTGTCACCGACACAAAACTATATTAATTACATAATGCCAAAGGACCTTTCTCAATGCATCTCTGGTGCTCATACGGACTAGTACTCCTGTATATTAATGATCTCATTACTGAGAGAGACCGGCTAAGAACGAAATGTTAGAAGTTTCTTCTTGCTGCCACAGGAAACTTCTTTACCACAGGGAACCCATTTTACATATTTATTTTTATTTTTAAGGAAGTGACTATCTGCAGAGGAGTATCAATAATATTTTATTAAAAGGACTTGTGCTTACCATTTATTACAGGAAAAACGTCAAGCTTTGGTATCATTCGCGCTTTTCTCTGCTATCGCATCTGGGAACCTCACCGCTGTACAATATATTTGTGGACAGGTATGATGATGTCACAGGTTACAAAGAAACAAAAAGACAATAATGTCAAATATATATATTTAACGTATAGCATACCACGGCTAATGGATAGCCGTATGGCCCATAAATAAACTGCCATAAGTTCCGTATGGAATATTTCACCTAATGATGACATCACCTCATGATCACACCAATCTAACACTATGAATCGTATCATGTTCTGATATTCTCCGTTTTTATGTGACATCATTGCCGCCATCTTGGTCATTTGAATCTCTGATCTTGTTAATTGATTGAAATCCAAGATCGATGTGAATTAGCCATTTGGTAAACGAAACTGAAAAGTACTGGGACTGAATATGTAAATTTATTTGAATTAATCAATAAACCACACCACAATAAAGATCACATCGATATCCAAATACTCCAGTTTCGTATTCGAAAATTACCGCTGAATGGAATGACTACAGACGTATGTACGCAGGGTTAGCCTCATTCTGAAGTTAAACATTCTTACATACCAGCGAGAAGGTGTAAAGCATGAAACTACAACTAGAAGTAATCATAGATTATCAAAGTGCATTCGACATATTTTTTGAAAGAGAAAGGACTGTGGTAAGTCTGAAAAATTGCAGCAATGATGTGGACGGTGTACGTAATCCTGATCAAAAGTGCTTGTTTTTTAACTAATGTGAAAATTTTGATGTCTTGACTTATATGTCAATATACAAGGGGAGTTAGTGTAGAACACAAATCAACCCAGGCTATAGCTACATACATTTACATACATACATGCAAACATGAACTTTATATGAGTGTCAATAGTATTTAGCTGTAAAGCTAATTGGGGACACTATATTACAGGATATATAAAGGGTTTCATACGTATATAAAGGGTTTCATACGTATAAATAAATATTACTATTCAGATGTGTATAAACTGATTCCAGTTCTTACAACATAAACTATATATGCATGTGTATAAAGTACAGCCCATGCAGTTCCTTCGATTCAGATCATTCACATTATGTTTCCCGGGTAGTAAGAACAAGGTTGGCTGCAGAATATTGAGCGCCATTGTTAGTTCCAGAATAATTTATGGTCAATGTTGGTAGCCGGGTCCTGCCTTTGATCGGTTTGATTGTTTCTGGTCCGTTAGAAATTCAGTGTAGATTAATTGAACACAGCAATGAAGTCAGTACTTTAAATTTCCCTCACCTTCTACTGTGTTGATATTCCAGTTGCTTGGCATATCAATGTGTCGGTATAGATTAACTCTCTGTCTGAATGTAGTGTTAATTTGAATCCGTTAATTTGTATAACCAAGATGTACATAGTGTCGCAACTCACACAAGATACGGCGATTACCGGTATCTAGAAAACTCAGACCTTGTTTCTCTTCAGCCAGGTCATCTTACTGTTTGTAGTTTCGGTATCTGTATGTACAGCGAAAAGCAGAAACCAGTACAGCGAGCAAGCCAACAGAATTCACTCGGTTGTTTACAAATTATGGTGAGTTGATTTGGGGAGCGATAAGAGTCGGCTGGTTTCCCAGGCTAGATTTGACTCAGTTCTCTGTTCAACTTCGCTGGTGCCGTCACCGCGCCGACAAAACAGACCATAGAGGCACACTGCACCACGATGCACACATGTGTAGTATTTAAAAAGCTTCTTCACAACTCACACTGAAATATTCATATCCATGTATTTCTCTTCAGCCTTCAGGTATGATTTATAGCATCTTTACCATTTGCAGTTTTGGTATCGACAAACCGAACAGCACAATTCAATCCCGGATTCAATGCAGCGAACAAGCCAACAGCATTTTTTCGATCGCACATTCACTCGGGTTCAGCATAAATAAATAATTATGGCCGAGTTGAATGTTCAAGGTCCTCCAGATGTACTACACACTTTCCTCAGGCTTTGCTCAATTGTACTTGCGAACCTTTGAAACATCATTGTATTGGATTGTCGGAAAATAAGGCAAGTAACTAACCGATCGCGAAACAAAACAGAAGCCATGCTGGCATTCACCAAAATGGCCGCTCGCATCGTGTACGTGTGGTTACCAGTTCCCCGGCCGAGATAATTTATTCCAAAAAGTACAAACAAGAGGACGGACGGACACGAAGCTTTCTTTCGCTTGGGGAAGCACAGGTAGCCCACACAACCACAGGTAATCCACTGCAAGATTAGTATGCGTTCTCCTTCGTCGAACGCAACAATACACATGTTGTGAATAGCTCACCTTCTCGCTGGTATTTATGAATGTTTAACTTCAGAATGAGGCTAACCCTGCGTACATACGTCTGTAGTCATTGCATTCAGCGGTAATTTTCGAATACGAATCTGGAGTATTAGTGTGTTGACTGAGTTTGGGAACGTTTGGATCAATATTAACGACACCTCGTTCACAAATCACAAAATTAAGTAAGAGAGATCTGTGTGGTTTGTCTCTCTTATTTTTGTGATTTTCAAAAGCTTGCTATGCAGTTCTTATTTACTCAAACATCTTCAAACTCGGGAAACGCACTCATTTCGATTCCATGTGATCTTTGATGTGGTGGAGTTCGTTTAAAAAATATATTTTTGAATTCGATTAAATTTACACTCGATCCCAGTCCTTTATCAGTCTAGGAAATGGCTAATATAAAGCAACGTAACCCTTTTAGTTTACCAACGATGGAATGTTTCCCATTTAATGTGTCTGTGGGATGGATTCTTCCTGCTTCGGTTGTTCATAATCATGTTATATTTATTGAAAATTCAATTGGTTTGGTTCAGTTGTAGACTTAACTGAAATGGGAAAATATTGCAATATAGGTGAAAGAGTACATTCTTGAATAGCAGAATGCCACGTCTTTCGGTTTTGATAGGTGACATAATGATAATCAGTTGGAAAGTTAATATATGTCACACAATTATAAAACATCATCTGTAATAATTATGATAATGTGATAATAATGACATTAATATTGTAAAGTATGACTAATGCAGCAACTTATATATTTACCTTTCAGGGACTCGATATTAATAGCAATGTGGACTACAGCGGTCAGTGTCCTCTTCACATCGCTTGTCTTAAAGGTCACGTGGACATTTCCCGGTTTCTTCTTGATAATGGAGCGAACCCTAGTACCCAGGACTATTGTGGGCGCACTCCTCTAGATAACGCCGCTACTGCAAAGAGCCTGGAACTTATTCAGTTGCTCAAACAACACGAAGCTACTGAATCCCATGAACAGTTGTGAAAGGTTATTTAGAAGTGCATTGGAGTGCTACATAAATAGTATAGATTTCGTGTGAGTAACTGAGAAGTCATTGAGACCATAGTGGCACTATGGTCGCTCCATTGTAGTATTTTAACTCTGCAGTTTGGTTGGGAGAAATAAAAAAAAACGAAGCCAAAATTTGCTGCCGAGCCGCATGTCTTAAAAAGTGCACCTAACCCATTTTGCAATTTTTATACATATGAATCTTTGAAAGGTTTTGAGTACTTCTGCGAAGAAAGTTTTGGCTTACAGAGAATACTCTATGTTCTAGGCTTGTTTGAAATGGTGAAAATTTGACCTTTCCTGACCCATGACCGCGCAAGAAAAAGCCTGGGTCGATTCTTGATCTTACGTCACCTCATTAATGCATTATTCTCCATGGCGCCTTTCCATCACAACAACATCGATATATAGAGAATATACAGTCTGTGAGTTGTTAGTAAAGAAAACAGTTATTTTAGAGTAAATGCTGAATATTTATTCAAATTATTGCAAAGTCGAATGAGTTGGATGACGTAAGATCAAGAATCGACCCAGGCTTTTTCTTACGCGGTCATGGGTCAGGAAAGGTCAAAATTTCGCCATTTTAAACAAGCATAGAACATAGAGTATTCTCTGTAAGCCAACAATTTCTTCGCAGAAGTACTCAAAACCTTTCAAAGATTCACATGTATAAAAATTGCAAAAGGGGTTAGTTGCACTTTAATGTCATGGCCTTCTTTCGCCTAGCTCGTGATTGATCGAATTTTTGGAGGTTCGTCAACTGAAGGAGAGCTGCATGCTCACGACAAGGCTCTGCCAGAATAAGTTAGATATAATACCGAGAACCGAGGCATTCAGCCATTTAAATCTCGAGGGCCCGTAGCCGATGTTCGAGGTATTTATCTAATTTATTACGAGATTGGCGAGGTTTCCCACCAAAGCTATTCCTAGGAGAAAGCAATTCTTCGATCTTTAGAAAAAGTAAACAATGCGCTTGGCAGGTTTGTAAATTAGAGAAAGCACTGAATCATACAATGTATTGGTTTAGATAAAAGGTTGTGTAACTCTTGAGGCATGATAATGAATCATTCAAACGTTTTTGTTACATAACGAACCATATTCATGAAAAGAATGTTCTAGAATTGTGGTGACAATCATAGAATAGTATTTCAGCGTTAAGGTTACGTCACTAACATGCACAGTTGGAGTATGGTGGAAAAATCACGTCCCATAACGATGAAACGGCTCGCGTTCTTAAATAGAGTGAGTGAAAGCTTCATATTTGAGCATTAAACTGACTGTCAGCTTGAGAGAGCACAGCCCTTGCATTGGTCATTATAAATGCAAGTGATTTATCTGTATAAAGATCCAGGCATTTATAGACCCTATGCCGCATGAGTCCTGGTACCTAGCATGTCAACGAGGCCGGTAGGTCCTCTGGAATGTTGAAATTGAAGCGCCCGGGGAGATTGTGAAATGCACTGAACGAATGTTCAGTGAAACAATGCCGTTAATTTGCTATGCGCCTGGCTGGTTATACTATAAAGAAAAATAAAGGATAAATGAGGACAGATTAGCAACATTTTTCAACTAAACAATCATGTTCAACACGTTTCACACCTCCTGCTAGTATTTCTACTTCAACATTCCAGAGGACCTACCGGCCTCTTTTTCTTGTTGTGACCGCGCTAGTTATGCATAGTGTGTATACAGATTATAAATTCAAGGGCTTTATCTGTATATTGATCCGGATCAATATACAAATAAAGTCCTTGCATTTATAATGAGCAACTATCTGTTGTTCAACCGGTCTTTATCGTAGACATAGTTAATAGAGTGGAATGGTTATGAAACCCAGCAATCTTATTTGTTATATGTCTTTGTTGGCTTTTTTCAACCACTACCGTGCACAAAATACAATAGAAATTCCAATGTGTTAATCAATCAGCCAATAGAAACGTGTGAGTTCAGTCCCACAGGGGACGCTAATGAACTATGACCCTGCACAATCTTTTGTCTTACCCCCTTCCAACATAAATCGCAGCGCCTTCAGTTGTTAGCCCCTTTAAAGTTTGCCGAGTTTCATAACCATTCCACTCTATTAACTATGTCGTAGTTGAAGCCCTATGAATAACAAAAAGAAAACCGAGCCGATCGGGTAATGTGTTTTTAATTTACACATCCCATGAATGTCGTATGGCTTAAAAATCGCCAAAACACTACGAGTACATTCCTCGATTTTTCTTGGTCTCACTGTTCTTGTTTTATCGCTCTTTGTAATTCAGTTATTTAACCGATTGAAGGGTGTGAATGGGTCAAAACTGACTCATTATCATTCCTACTCTTTTCTAATTGACATACTCAACAACATAATCTTTATCAAAGCAAGTTTATTGTGTTCTTCATTTGCCGTTTAGTGCGATAAAATACCAGATATTCTGGATGTTTGAACCTTCGTACGAGCTCTTGATTTCAACAGTCAAATAATTTCAAACTTTGAGCTTCGGCTGCCTGTTATTAATCTTGATTAAAAATCGACAAAACTTACAGCGTGTCTTCTTGTGATGCTTAGCTATGTCTGTGCCAAGTTTCAGCGATATTCAGCAAAGTTTTCTCTCATTGCTCTTTTCTACACTAAAGAGAGGAAAAGGTAGGAGACGAGACCCTGAAAATCACCTTCAAACATCTCCAATTCAGGGCGATTTTTTCTTGGTAAAACGTATCCAGTCGCAATATGCCTTCATAGACATCGAAGGAATAAATTTGCGATGTCATTATTCCAGTCAAATCCAATCAGTCGCTTCTTCTGAGTCACCAGCCTCGTCTAAGTACGATAAATCTACTCCGAAAAACGCCATTTTATCCGTTACGCACAAGTTGGGCCATCGAAATCGTCAAACACGTGGACGAGCCTGTGATCGAGGGGGTAAATCGTAACCCTACCGGGAGGTACTCTGGTGACAAAAGAATGTATATCTATTGTATTTAACAGCCAATTACAAGCTCCTTTAGTATATATTTAACAGCCAATTACAAGCTCCTTTAGTATAGAGAGATTTGTAGCCGAACATTGGATTCAAAGTGGAATTAAAACCCGCGAAGCTGTACGTGTTACACATAATTATTTGTAAACACAAAGGACGAAGCAGAAATATATCAAGATGAAGATTACACGCCACAGATTGGTTCTGGAGTCTCTTGCAATGAATATATAACTTTTAAACGTGGTATACTAATCTCCTTAGTGTAGAGAAGAGCAGATGGGAAAAACTTTGCTGAACATCACTACAGACATAGCTCAGCAAAACAAGATGACATGTTGTAAGTTGTCGATTTTTAGCGGAGCTAAAGGCCCGCGCGAGCGGAGCACCATACATATAGCATGAGAGTGAAATTTTAGCGTCATATTTTGCACGACCGACCGACCGCCAACCCGCCCACCCGCCTGTGCACCAGCGCGCGGAACACGTAAGGTTTGTATGGCTTTTAACGCCGTCCTGTCCTTTACATTCAACCCTCCGTTTATGGATTCTGAAGTAATCTCAATAATCAGTGTAAATTTTTTGCCGTAATGCGTAAAACATTCAATTTCGTCACCTTTGCCGTTACATATTTGCAACGTATATACACATCGAAAAAAACAAAAAGCAATGGAAGGTTACCTTCAGGATGTCAGTTTACAACTCGTAATACTAACAATGATCTAAGAGATTCTGAAAGTAAATTACTTATACCTAAACCGAGGACTAACTACCTAAAACTTAGCTTCAGCTACAGTGGGGCATTCTTATGGAATAATCTCCCACATGACCTAAGGGTGTCTAAACATATAAAGCACTTCAAAAGGGAAATTGATACCCTGCATGCTAAATCGGACTCCCACACGGCAAACATGTAAAACAGTTTTTATGCATTATTACATTTTTAATTTTTAATGTACATATTTTACTATTGCAATGGTACACCTTTCGTGCACAACTGATGTTTTTAAACCGTGGATAAATAAAGATTGTCTGTCTGTCTGTCTCTCAACTGCACTTTTCATTTTCGTAAATTATTTTTTATTACATATATGCGCGTGCATCTCTTCGTATTTAATTATTGGGAGCTCCACACAGGCTTGCCTTAGCCTGCGTTGCGGCTCTGGAGTATCGCAGCGTATCGTATCGCAGCGCAGCGAGCGGATATTAGGGGGATTGGGGCGAGAGAAAAAAGGGGGTGGGGAGGAGAGGAAGAGAGAGCCTGCCGACAACCCATGGTTATTTTGATAACTCTCGGCCTCAGAAGGCGGCGTATTGCTATTGGCTAAAATGCGTGATTGACAGAAATCATTAAATTTTATTCATGCATGGCATGCGATAAGAGAGAAACCAATTAGTATATGGCGACAAACATACCGATAATTCCCTCAGCGATGAATTTAAAGAAAGAACAGGAGCAAGGCTATTAGGGATCTTTTGTCTGGAAGAGATGTTCTAGCTGTAATCCCAACTGGGTTTGGAAAATACGAGTTGCTTTGATGATTTCGTAACGCTGCGTGGATGGTTTTTAGCGCTTAAAACATACATTACATATCCTGCAAAGGTCGTTGACATTTACAGGTTTGGGTTTAGCCCGACCCTAGCCTGCGAGACAGGCCCTCAGTGTTATTTCAACGCAAAGGAAGTGATAAAATAATTTGGCCGCGTGAAAATGGAAAAAAGAGACTGGTACGAGAGAGAAGAAGAAGGGCCTGCAGCCATCCCTTATACATTTCATTTCCCGTCCAGATTCTGTACGGGAAATTCTGATTGGTCAATTAGCTGTCATCGCTGTCATGTGTCACGAAATGTCGCACATTCCTCCTGCGAACTGACTGAAATGGCGGCGACAAGAGAGAAGTGATCGAGCGGTTGAGCGTTAATCCAGGAAAGTATTTAGAAGAACAAAGCAGGCAGTGAATAGTCTACAGTTGTACTTTCTAGGCGATATATTTTGGCGGTTTTATCAACAGGTGAAAGCCTTATTTTCCAACTGTTTGCCGTGGAACACGAGTCAGACAGGACGTAGCGCTTCGGCATTGTCCTATATTTTGCAAAGCATTGTGAAGGATCAGTTAATCGAAACTAAATACACTGGGACTTAAAAGCCATCTCCCTCTACGATCTAGACGTAGAACTGAAGGCATGGGTCTCCAATATGGCCGACGCAAATCAAGAGGGGGTGGTCTATCTCTTTGTGCTTGTGAGATATAATATTGACACTTTGACAGATTTGATAAAGTCACAACCTTAACACATTGTTGTGACAGTTTCCATGGAAACGTGTAATGTGACCTTTGAACTTTAATTTTAAGGAAAATTGGGAAAAGCCTCCTGGAGGTTGGTAAAAGTTGTTGATATAGTAGATATTTTCATGCCAATGAATCAAGGTTAGGGCATACTTCTCTGCTCCAATTCGAAAAGTTGGTTATCATTGGAATGTTTGTTAATTCGGTGGAAACTTGAGGATATCAAATTTCACAATTGCCTTAAATTGCCTTCCCCTTAAAATAACCAACTTTTCAAATTGGAGCAGGAATGTATGCACTAACCTTGATCCACTTGCATGAAAATATCCGCTATATTAACAACTTTTACAGACCTCCAGGAGGCTTTTCCCAATTTTCCTTAAAATTAGAGTTCAAAGGTCACATAACACGTTTCCATGGAAACGTCCACAACGAGGTATCAAGGTTGTGACGTTATGGAATCTGTAAAAGTGCAAAGACTATATCTAACAAGCACGAAGAGATAGACCACCCCCTCTTGATTTGCGGCAGCCATATTGAAATAGTTTGAGACCCATGCCTTAATGCCCCTGAGGAGGATCGGGACCTCTCTGGCATGGCAGGGATAGAGGATCAGGACCTCTCTGGCATGGCAGGGATAGAGGATCGGGACCTCTCTGGCATGGCAGGGATAGAGGATCGGGACCTCTCTGGCATGGCAGGGATAGAGAATCGGGGACCTCTGTGACATGGCAGGGATAGAGGATCGGTAACCTCTGTGCCATGGCAGGGATAGAGGGTCGGTAACCTCTGTGGCCAACATATCCTCGTTCTACAATTACCAATAATCAGTAATTGGCTTTTGCTCTTCAATTATCAATAATCGCTAATTCTGGAACGCAAATTAAACAATGACATTCTTAAAACCAGTCAAGGATAAAGATAAACAATTGTCCAAATCAAAACGGCGGTAGACGCGATTAGTGTAGTTGGCGCGACGCCTGCACTACCAAGCACAAAACGCAAACGATTACGAGTTCGAGCCCGAGTAGGAGCGCTCAAAAAAAAATTTCGCTCGTTTACCTTCTCTTCTTGTTTACCTGTGAACCCTAGCTCTAGGTGAGTGAGAACCCGTCGTTTACCCGCGAACTCGTCCGATGGTTAGGGTTCGGTTTATGGTTCGGGTTAGGATTTGTTGTAGAATTACCAATAATCGGTATTTCAAGCGTGTTTGCCATTTATTGATTATTGGTAATTGTAGAGCGAGGATACGCTGCTGTGGCATGGTCAAACACCTGGCAGATGAGCTTTAATATCATTAAATTCAAGATTCTGTCCATAACCAACAAGCGTAACACTAACAGATTCCCTTACAAGCTAGATGCAGATCATCTTGAGCATGTTAATTCTCATCGATATCTTGGAGTTACTTGCAACAGCCAATTGCATTCTCGACCCCAGACCATTCTCTTATTTCTTACTGCGCATTCTCGACGAAATCGTGAGGCTCTGGGAAACTCCACATATGCAAATGAGGGTTGTACCGAAAATCTGGCTACAGTCCTCACAGCGCATGCTCAAAACTCCAGAAACGAAATGGCGGATAACTCGATGTTTGAATTGGCGTTAGAGTTTGTTATTACAAAGGCAGGGAAAGACTGTATTTTCAATAGTTAGTATAGGTAACCAAATGGGGACGAGTGAAATCAGGGATAAATTTCACCAGGAGCCCATTACCAGGAGCGTACCTATGTGATGGGTAGCGCCCACAGCACCGCAGTAGACTATGTGGCTATTTATAGATATCCGATTCCCGCGAAATAAAATGGTTGCCATGGTTGCTTGCGCTGCGGCCAATGCGCGCTCCCCTGCAAGGGAAAATAGCTGCGTGAATGCATAAGAGAAGTGACATTTCGTCGTGTGGTTGGTTTAGTGCAGGTATCCTTTGTCTACTTTCGCGGGAAACACAAAGCTAAAAATAGCTACATCATCTGTTCTGCTGTTGGACAGACCTAATCTGGGAAATGCACGCTCCTGGTAATGGACTCCTGATTTCACGCATGTTTTTTTTCAAAATCGAAGTAATTTTCCGAGCCGCTTCTAATATTATGGAGAGCAAATTACGATCCAGAAAAACATTATTTTAAGCGCGCGTAGGCGGCGTTTGAAATTTCAAGTTGAAATTAGGTATTAATTTGTCCTCTATGTTATTAATATTGAAATTTTCCGGTTACTTGGCGAAATTATTTGACCTAACTTCAGACACGCTTGTGTTCGTCCGACACTTTGCTTTCTTACCTTCAAATGCAAATAAATTAATTACGCACGCACGTGCTGATGTCGTAATCTGTATTGTTTATAAAACACCAATCAGGGCTCTCTAAATTCTGGAGTTTCCCAGAGCCTTACGATTTCGTCGAGCATGCGCAGTAAGAAATAAGAGAAGGGTCTGGGGTCGAGAATGCAGCCAATTGCAGTGGACAGAGCATTCTTATAACATTGCCAGTAAAGCTAATAACACGTTCATTTTTAAAACACGATTTTCAAAAGTTTGAAAATTGGCAAGGACATTGTCTTTACTGATATATTTTGCCGGTGATCAGGCAAAGAATACCTTAGTTATAGGGCATGTTACCATTCTATAAAAATGTTGGTCATAAACATTGGCGAATTGATAATTCATAAACACACACACCAAAACAGGATTTAGAATCAACTAGTACTTTATTGACTACATCATCGTGGAAGGTCAATATGTAATGGTTCACATAAAAGTCCTTACTGCACGTTTTTAAAACACTGAGATCAACTGAAAAAGTACTCTGGAAATTCCGGAGTACTTTCTAGGCAAGATTTGTTACCACTCTGAGATCAACTGAAAAAGTACTCAGGAAATTCCGGAGTACTTTCTAGGCAAGATTTGTTACCACCCTGAGATCAACTGAAAAAGTACTCAGGAAATTCCTGAGTACTTTCTTGGCAAGATGTGTTACCACCCTGAGATCAACTGAAAAAGTACTCAGGAAATTCCGGAGTACTTTCTAGGCAAGATTTGTTACCACCCTGAGATCAACTGAAAAAGTACTCAGGAAATTCCGGAGTACTTTCTTGGCAAGATGTGTTACCACCCTGAGATCAACTGAAAAAGTACTCAGGAAATTCCGGAGTACTTTCTAGGCAAGATTTGTTACCACCATGAGATCAACTGAAAAAGTACTCAGGAAATTCCGGAGTACTTTCTAGGCAAGATTTGTTTCCACCCTGAGATCAACTGAAAAAGTACTCAGGAAATTCCGGAGTACTTTCTAGGCAAGATTTGTTACCACCTTGAGATCAACTGAAAAAGTACTCAGGAAATTCCGGAGTACTTTCTAGGCAAGATTTGTTTCCACCCTGAGATCAACTGAAAAAGTACTCAGGAAATTCCGGAGTACTTTCTAGGCAAGATTTGTTACCGGTCTCAGATCAACTGAAAAAGTACACAGGAAATTCCAGAGTACTTTCTAGGCAAGATTTGTTACCACTCTGAGCTCAATTGAAAAAATATTCAGAAAATTCCTGAGTACTTTCTAAGCATGATTTAATTCCATTCTGAGATCAACTGAAAATAAAATTACAAGGACCTCTCTGGAAACGTTTCTTACACTCTAGAACTCATTCAGTATTCCGCACATATATGTGGTATAAGGCTTAAATTTATAAACAATGTCCATGACCTCAAAATGCAGAGCCACGATCACTGACAAAAGTACTGCTCTAAGTTGTAAACAAAGTTTATGGCTCTTGCAGCCAAAAGTTTGATGTTTGACACAAATAATCCAAACTTGTTTATTTTCCAATCATTAGCTTAAAATAATATGGGCCAAAATCCTAATTTCTATGAATCCTCCATGATGTAATGCCTTTTTTAATATTCCACTACTTTTCCAGACTTACAGGAAAGCAATTTTCAAATTTAATGACTCTCCATGACTGTGTGAATCTTGTCATTGTGTTATTGAATCCATCAACATGTGGTTCCATTTACTTACAAAGGCCGCGTTCACTAATATTAACATTTCCATAACAACTAAGTCTCAGCCGCCATGAACAAGCTAATGTAGTAGGTAAATGAAAATTAAATTTGCCCGGCACACAATGCGGGCCATCACTGAAGTGTACCTCCAAAATACCAATTAGACTGGCTAAGAAATAAACTTATTTTATTTTGCTCGTAATTACACAACTCTCCAAATTTATTTTGGAGCCGCACAATACTGTACGACTAGATGTATAACATCGATCATGTTAGCATCAGCCAAGTTTTACTGATCTTAGCAAAGCAGAACGCCAGCAAACTATAAGTAATATTTTGGAAGTTTGGAAACAACCGATAATACATTGTATATGAGTATTCTTCTTAAACTAATGCTTGGCCGCCTTGTAAAGCAAGACCAACAGTCTCTTATATTCAATAATTGTTGGTTAATCGACTCCTTAAAGGAAGCTGAACCCTAAAAGAAGAGATGTTTGTGCAGCTATGAAGAGAAAATTAGTTTTCAAGTTCGATTGACCGCAGATATATGTTTTATTTTCTTCTTAAATGAACTAATGGTATTCACTTTTTCAAAACCTAATGGAGGCTGCACTATAGCATACCCGTCCACTCCACGTTGTCATAGAATCACTGCCACCGCGGTCGTAGTAGTCACGCTTGCAGTTATTTTCACGGGTAATTTTCGTATTCATCGACTTCAGACCGATGACGACCACGGTGGCAGTTAATTTTAGGTAATATGTCTTCAAAAGTGGCCGGGTATTCTATTAAGTTGCTAAATCTATTCAATTTAGAAACTGGAGTACTTGATAACGGAAAGGAAGGTTACTCGCCTCAAACATTTCAGCCGTGATCCCATAACATTGTTGCTGCCGCCCGCCCGGCCTTAAAGTTTGAAGTATAACATTTTCAAACTTGGTGATTATTATCTAACTAATTCACTGGCGTTTCGGGTGCCAAGTGAACCTAGACTTCACACATTCTTTGATTTGTAGACTGCTAGCAGCTTTTCCTGTGTTAACGTTTTTCCTGGCAGTGCAACCAAATGACTTCTGAGAATCGATTTTCAGAAGTGACCACGTGAAATCTGGCAGTCTGAGTACATGAGCGAGAAATGTATAACTCAAAGTGCAATTACTGGTATACCATTCTACCTTTGGAAAGCTTGTCCTCTGCCTTGTTGAATGTACGTTTACACAGTCTTGTAATGCATCAAACAGTTATGAGACTGCTCTGATTGTTCGGCTCCACTCGGTCATTTTGGGTGGAATGTCCATCCAGTAATGATCGACTCCTTCAATCTTCATGTGAAGTAGTGTCGTCTGTTTCAGTACGTTTGGAATCTCCGATATAAACATCTGTGGTCCTATAATGTTCTCGTTCTTCGTGTTCATGGATCAATGATCAAAGGAAATTGTGTATTCTTGTTCTCTGCATATCCCATGGTGTTTCTTGAATATTTCATAGGTAGCCAGCTAACTGTCCGTGGATAGAAATTGAATATCCCACAACTTGACGTGTCAAGATAAGTGTCAACTTTAATTTAACCAATCGGATCACGGACTGATCTTATGACTCTGAAAATTTGAATACCAGTAGCACAAACCGTATTTATAATTTTAAAATTAACCGTCATTTTGGCATGGCGTACGAGGATATAAAAGTATATGGCGCTCTTGCTCCTCGTAGGAATGCCTTGGGATTACACGCATGTCGAAGGTAAGAATTCGTAGGTTTTGTTTTGACATTGAAAAACAATATTTGTGCAAATTACTAATAAGAAAGCGCGTGTTAGTATGATTTATAGATCAAGATTACTTTCACATTCCGCGACGATCGAGTGATCAAGCTCTCAAAACCAAACTAAAGCAAAATCAAAGCAAGTCAACTCACAATTCGATATTTGGAGCACCGATTCCCTACGATTAGTACTAAGTACGTGCAGCTATTATAGTATGGTTCTGAAAATAGCAGTCAATCAAGGTTTATTGAACTGAAGAAATTAATTCAATTTAATCTCAGTGCCGAATATTTGCCTGCTAACCTCTTGAGTTTACCGACTTTGGCTAAACTACAACTTTAACGCTCAGGCTTCAAAGTAGTGCAGTGATGTGTTTAAGAAAGCTTTAGCATTTAATTATATATCGGCATATCATTCACCATGTAAGCGTAGGTTCCAAATTGCGTAAATCCGCCATTGACAAATCCAGGAACTGTCAACAAGCATGCCACAAAGAAATGCCATTCAAATTCGGATTTTTGTTGTTGTTGTTATTGAACAGCAGGCGAATAATTTTTTTATGTTCAAACTTGCTCCATTTATTCCGATGTCCCGGGAAAGTTGCACTACCGGTGCAAATTTCCTATACATTTTGCCTAGGAAATTTCACCCCCTTAGCAATTTGCACTCCCCGTGTCTTGCGTTTTCTTACTTTAAGGTGGTTTGAATTGAGCGCCGACGGTTTACGTATAAACATACTCACGGTTTCTTAGTCCCTTGAGTAATTTTTAAAATTGTTTTCCTTTGTAAGCAGTTGACGCTCTAAACGCTGTTTATAATCTGTTTCAGATGACAAACTCATTAAATCAAAACTCTATTTTAAAATCGAATGTTGCGATACAAATCATTAGTTAAATCCATACTCCGTACTACAATTTCGTAGTTAAGTTTCAAATATTACTACTTCCAGCTTTTTTTGCCACGCTATGACTGATAACAAAAGTCGAACTCTAGCCTGAATTTCAGCCGTCTCCTCTGGGCTAGTCGAACTCTAGATGCGGCGATATTTATCTTCCCCACCAACGCCGATCAAATATACTAGTTTTTTTTTAAGAACTAAAGTTAGATTAATGTGTGTAAATTGATCGATGTGTACGGTACTGGTATAAGATTCGGTGTCTGGCTAATGCCCATTCATGTTTCTTTTATAGCGGCATACTGATTCAACTCGAGAAAATTTATCTTGAGTTCTGTGAGTTGTCAATTGTCATGGCATTTCCTATTTAATCAAAACAGCATCTCTTTTATGTTGCGATATTGGTATCAGATTCGCTTGCCTCAAACAGCCCGATAATATTTTTTAATGGTCGCACGAGCGCTTTTATTATATGTGTTGTTCTTTCATAAGTAACGAATGTTGTCCTCTTATGAAATAGCCTTATAGCCTTACTTTGCTTCAACACTAAACGAGAGCTCTGTCTCTTTTAATCTTATAATCCCACTCTATCACTATTGATGCCTTACATTAATGTACAAACGAATATTTTCTTTTCAGAGAATTGTTGCTGTAGAGCAGAGATGAAAGAGAATAAAAACTAGATAGCTTATATCAGGAAGGTGGGAAGAAGAACATTTCAAATACCATTTGATAAAGCACGATAAATGTTGTACACATAGAGCAGCTTTGATAGCTGTTTTTATTGTAAAATAGTCCAATTGTTGGAAATTAAAGCAGGATCTAGTTAATATGTTATGGGTATTTTTTTTAGTTTTACCTCGGGTCGCTTGAAAAAGAATCTGTACAGTAGTTTTAATTAGACACTTTAAAAGAGTACCTCAAATGATAAGTCAAAATGGTCCAGTTTACATGTTCCAAATATTTCGAAATAGGTATCCTGTGTCACTTAAGAATTCGGAGACTGAAACTTTGAAGAAGCACTTGCAGCTTCTACTTAACAAGTAGATTAGGGTTTTCTTTGGTCTGTACTCTGATAAATATATACAGTGAAGCTATAGAGCCCTGTAAAACCCTGTTCTACTTGCTAATACATGTAGATTGTTTCAAGGTGAAGCAGCACAATGTCATAATTAGAGACTTAGCATACATACATTTTTGATGAAGCTAAAGTTGATCAGTTTGGTTTTTCTTAGTCGTTTTTAAATGTATGAATGAAAACGAACAATGTTATCCATATTTATTAATAGCATGCATGCTTTAAAGTTCAGCTTTCTACACATGTTCAGATTTTAGCCACTTGCTCTCCTGTTGTGCATAGTTGAGTACTGTCGTCAGGTAAAGACGTTTTGTTATTGCTGTGATTATTAATACCAGTCGGTAACAATTAATGATATGAGTTAGCATTTATATTGTGGTAATACATCTTGCCTAGAAAGTATTCCGGAATTTCCTGACTACTTTTTCAGTTGATCTCAGAATGGTAACAAATCTTGCCTAGAAAGTACTTCGGAATTTCCTGAGTACGTTTTCAGTTGATCTCAGCGTGGAAACAAATCTTGCCAAGAAAGTACTCTGGAATTTCCTGAGACTGAGTACTTTTTCAGTTGATCTCAGAGTGGTAACAAATCTTCCCTGGAAAGTACTCCGGAATTTCCTGAGTACTTTTCCAGTTGATCTCAGGGTGGTAACAAATCTTGCCTAGAAAGTACTCCGGAATTTCCTGAGTACTTTTTCAGTTGATCTCAGGGTGGAAACAAATCTTGCCTAGAAAGTACTCCGGAATTTCCTGAGTACTTTTTCAGTTGATCTCAGGGTGGTAACACATCTTGCCAAGAAAGTACTCCGGAATTTCCTGAGTACTTTTTCAGTTGATCTCAGGGTGGTAACAAATCTTGCCTAGAAAGTACTCCGGAATTTCCTGAGTACTTTTTCAGTTGATCTCAGGGTGGTAACAAATCTTCCCTGGAAAGTACTCCGGAATTTCCTGAGTACTTTTCCAGTTGATCTCAGGGTGGTAACACATCTTGCCAAGAAAGTACTCCGGAATTTCCTGAGTACTTTTTCAGTTGATCTCAGGGTGGAAACAAATCTTGCCTAGAAAGTACTCCGGAATTTCCTGAGTACTTTTTCAGTTGATCTCAGGGTGGTAACACATCTTGCCAAGAAAGTACTCCGGAATTTCCTGAGTACTTTTTCAGTTGATCTCAGGGTGGTAACAAATCTTTCCTAGAAAGTACTCCGGAATTTCCTGAGTACTTTTTCATTTGATCTCAGCGTGGAAACAAATCTTGCCTAGAAAGTACTCCGGAATTTCCTGAGTACTTTTTCAGTTAATCTCAGAGTAGAAACAAAATCTTGCCTAGAAAGTACTCCGGAATTTCCTGAGTACGTTTTCAGTTGATCTGTGCGTCCTACAAATCTTGACTGCAATGTACCAAGAACATTCTTAAGCACTATTTCAGAAAATGTATTTTGAAATTTCAGTAATGTTTTGTTATTATCTGGGTTTCTTTTACTTCCAAGGTCAAGTTCATCTGAAATAACAATATTGTTTTGACTCGACCCAGAAAGTAAGGCAATTTTTTCTGGCAAACATGAATATTTTGACCTATTTTTCTAACTTTTGAAAATCGTGTTTTAAAAATGAACGTGTTTAATAGAACTTTGGGTACTGTACGTCATAGGCCTATGAAGCTCTCGTCAGACCTCAGCTTGAGTATGCCTCAGCTGTATAGAACCCTCATAATGAGAATGCTATTAACAAACTTGAGCAAGTTAAAAAAAATTCAGCTCGCTTCGTTAAGGGCGATTACCGACGTTCTACCAGCTCTTCTGGGCTAGTTATTTCACTAGGCTGGAATACCCTTTAACAGAGACGTCTGCTATCACAGGCGTCTCTATTTTATAAGATCCTTCAAAAACTCATGAATAATTAATGAACAGTTTGTCTATTCAGATGAAGCAAATCAGTCACGTGCATGCTCCTTTATACCTGATAAAATCTCATCATTCTAAAAAGCCCGCGGAGGGATTCTCATTGAATTGCTAATTAGGATGAACTTTTATATAAACAATACTAATGAACATGAAATTTTATATAAAGTTTCATCCTAATTAAGAATTCACTGATAAAGACCCAAAGATAGCAAAAAGTACACGGAACATTAGGTACCTAGATAATAAAAATTGCACTAAATTTACTAATATCAGCAGACTACCTAGGCACGGTTTCAGCCGTTGGGGTGTCGTTTCTCCAAAGCCTCCCCCCACTAACGGCTGGGCGCGCGGTCAACACACCGTGTCCGTGACGTCAGCTGATTAACTTCAATATTATTTATTTATTTGCGTGTAGCGTAGGTTCGATTCCGCGTAAACTTTCAAAACACATTGGAATTCTTTAAACTAAAACTCCAAGTGTGAAATTAATTCGACGTAGGTAAAGGTTTTATTTAATACCTGTTATTATTAGCTCTCATGTTCACAGTCCAAGTTTTCAAGGAAAGCCTAGCCTGCGAACAGGCTCTCTTACAGGGTAAGAAGAGGGGAGGCAGGCTAAGGAAAGCCCGGCTGTTGAGACAGTCTCGCTGACAGAAATTAAAAGCCGAAATTTATACGGGGATAAAAATTAAGTTCAGATGTTATCTCGGAACTCTGAGCTAGATTCGATAGTACTTGTGTAGAGTATGTCTTGGAGACATAAATTGTACAAACTTGGTACATTGGACTTGAAGAATTGTAAAACTCATTTGATGCAGCGATTTTCAAGTGAATCGGTGATTGCAGAGTTAAACGTGTAAACATGGCCTGCGTCAGACGTGATTTCCTCTCTTCTATAAACTCTTTTAATATGGGGTCGTCAGTCTTTTCTTCGCCGATAAAGGCAGCACTAATTTTCTTTGAAGTAAAAATAGCCGGGCTACCTTGGTCTTGCATCGGTAAAGTTAAATGAGAAATGACTCAACATTACGAGCTGCGACCTTTGAGCTGACGGTTTCCCAAGTGACTTCCAGAGCCAGTGCGTTTACTGACAAAGTGTTTTCATCCGAAAACTAACTCTCTTACTGCTTCTTTGTGTGAATCCTTGAATTCTTCGAAACCAAAGTTTTCCAGAGCAAATTTAAACGCATTTTGGAACAGCAATCGAAAGTCTTTCGTCCGGGTTTCAAAAGTTTACAATGTAAATTATGCAAATCAATTCAGCGACAGGATTTGAGTGCCAAGTTTTTGATTGGCTAAAACCCGACAATGTCTCAGCTCGTGCGCCCAGCCGGGAGTGGGGAGAGGATCGCGGGCTCACCGAAACCCCCACGGCTGGAAACCCGAGCCTACAGACTACCGAGATACACAGATAATCGCATACTAATCTTGCAAGGGGCTCCCTGTGGTGATGTGTGGGCTACCTGTGCGGCCAGGCGGAAGGCAATCGATTTTTTTTGGACTACCGGTATTATGTCTGTCGAAGAACCTCGTTCTGGGGCACATATGCGCACGCACGTATTTACCGCCTTTGGTTACTTCATTTTACCAAAATGGCCTCTCGCATGTTTTGCTCGCGATCGGTAAGTTACTTGCCTTATTTTCCGACAATCCAATGCAATGATGTTTCAAAGGTTCGTAAATACAATTGAGCAAAGCCTGAGGAAAGTGTGTAGTACATCTGGAGGACTGACAAAGTCCAATATGGTCTGTTTTGCACCTTGAACATTACGCTGGCCTGGGTTCCAGAGGCCCGAAGAAGTACTCTCTTACTCTTAGAAAGGCCCGAAGAAGTTAAATACTTGAACATTCAACTCGGCCATAATTATTTATTTGTGTTGAACTATCCAGTAAAAACTGAGTGAATCTGTGAATAATTTGCTACGATTTATCGAAGCCTGAAGAAATTCGGAAAGTGTTTGCTACCTCTGGACTGGAGTATAAGGGAACGTTCACATATCGATTTTGCCACGCTTAACGTCATTGTGACGTTAGGGTCAATACCCACCCACCCACCCCCTCTTAACGTCACGGGTGGAACTCGTTTGCGGAACAGCAGATTGCAATACACTATATTTTGCTCAACTCTGGGTCAACAATAACATTTAAAGCAAATCTTACGGCTAATATTCTATAAGCTTTAGTAAAACATGTTCTATTCATAAGATTTCTTCAAAAAAAGTAGATGTTTATGTAAAACATAAACAAAGTCGCGAGACGCCATTTTGTTTTGACACAACTTTGATACCAGCTTAAGTCATCGTACGTAAAGTGTGATTTTGGTTAAAATAATTTTATAAAATATCGATGGAATTAATGTTTGGTATTTTTAAAATTTTAACGTCATGAACTCAAGCCTAAACCCACCCACCCACTCTTAACGTCACAATGACGTTAAGCGTGGCAAAATCGATATGTGAACGTTCCCTAAGACTAAGTCTGATGTCAAACATCGTCTGTTTTGTCGGCGCGGTCTGCAATACAATCAAGTTGGCCATCATTTGTGCTGAACTATATCCACCGAGTGAATCTGCGATCGAAAATTCTGTTGGCTTGCTCGCTGTATTGGATTCTGCTTTTCATTGTACATAGATACCAAAACTACAAACAGTACCTGGCCTGAGTTTTCTAAACACCCGTATCTTGTGTCAGGTTATGACACTACACATCAGTGACACATGCATGTGTGCATCTTGGTTATACAAATTAACACTACATTCAGGCAAAGAGTTAATCTATAATGACACTTTGATATGCCAAGGAACTTAAATATCAACACAGTACAAGGCTAGGGAAATTCATGATCAAAGTACTGAGTTGATTGCTGTGTTCAATTCCCTAATCAATTAATCTACACTGAATTTGGGGACTTGAAACAACCATAATAGGCTGATAAAAGCCCGGACCCGGCTACCAACATTGATAATAAATTATTCTGCAACTAACAACGCCACTCAATATTCTTCAGCCAACCACCATGTTCTCACTGAAGGAACAGGGGTGTACTTTATACACATGCATATATAGTTTATGTTCTACACTGGAGTGTACTTAATATTGTGAATACTAGGAACTGGAATGCAGTTTATACACATCTGAATAGCCGTAGCTAGCTATAGGGTTGATTGTGTTCTACACTAACTCCAATTATTGCTTTACACTGTATACCACACGGCAAAATGTGCTATAAATGCTCAAATGAATGATAACCATATAAACCATATGAGTAGTTAATGGAGTCACCTTAGGTCCAATCCCTGGCTCCTGATTGGCCTAGACGGGGGGCGTGGCCTAAAACGACGCCATTACGCACGTGGCGTCCCAAAATGACGTCACGCCCGTGGCGCCGTCTGTTTGGCGGCCAAAGCCAGGCTTGGGATTGGTCGTCCGTGTAGGCTTAGAATGACGTCACAGGCGCCGCCAAACCCTGTCCCCCAAGCGAGGCTGGACCGGAAGTGGAACCGCCGCCAGGGGTAAAGAGGTGTTTGGCGGTCCAAGCCAGGCCTGGGAGTGGTCGGGCCGTGTCGGGCGTTCGGGAGGGGTTCGGCGGGCGTCGATTTTTTAAAAAGACGTCGAAAGGCGAGGTGCTTTATTCATTCGCCTACGGTGTCAATGGGAAGACATGGGGTTACTGATCGAGTTTTATTTTACCCACGAGGGGGCGGTGACTGAAACGGCACACATGGGGTATTCCAATTTCCATAGAAAAGTGATGCGGTGCATGAACCTGGAAGATGCCAAGCGTTACGTGATCAGCGATTACGAGGGGACGTATTACGGGGAATACGTACGCATCGTCTACAAGCTGTGTGTGGCCTTGGGGTATACCGTCCCCCATACAAACCTCATCCCTTACAAGATGGTGTTTATGTGAAAAAGAAATGTGTATAAATATAAGCCGTACCGGGGCGTGGGGAAGACAGTGAAGCAATGACAATGGAAGAACAAGCACTGAGATGGGCAGCGGATATCCACTTTGACGAGGGTCTGAAAAGTGACGAGTACTTCATGGATATGGATAAGTTGGCCGCAAAGCTGGAGAAGGAAAGAAGTCCAACCACAGAAAAGTACTATGATAGGCTATGTGAAATGGATTTCAAGGCTATGCAGGAAGGTTTGAACCACAAGCAATACCTGCAAAAGTACGAGAAACAAGCCTACGCTGAAATATATCCCACTAGGGTCGGAAGCACCCCTATGTAATTCTAGGTGTCCTTTCCACCAAAAACAGAAAAAGAATTAAAAACTATATACCTATTTACAAGGCCAACTGTAGAGAATGAGAAAGAATAGCCGAAGCTAGAAAAAACAATAAAACTTTCAAGAGGAACAACGTGGGGTGTCTGTTGTCTCTTTTCTAGGGGGAAAAAGTATAAGGGAGGTGTCGCGCGCTAGACTCGGGGAGAGTACAGAATGCCTTGCGGTGGAGGAGGAGGTCCGTCCCTCAAGTGCCATGGTATTTTGAAACGTGTCCGTTGTCTCTTGGCGTGTTGCGGAGGAAAAGTGATTATTCAGGACTCTCATTTTGAGGATTATGGGGCGCAAGAAGGCGAAGAAAAAGGGTCCTTCCGCGCTGCTCGAGGCGTTGTATTACGACCCCAGCAGCCCTGCTGCCTTTGGGGGTGCTGCCCGTCTGGTGAAAGCGGCTAGCGAAGTGGGGGTGACGCGCCCCACCACTTTAGCGTGGCTGAAAAAACAATTGACCTTTACGTTGCACCGACCTTTTCGAAAAAAATTTCTGCGAGGGCGCGTGCGCGTGCTGGCCCTCGATGAACAGTGGCAGGCGGATCTGGTGGACATGCAAGCCACGAGTGCCTTTAACAAGGGTTATAAACACATTTTGACCATCATCGATGTGTTGTCCAAGTACGCGTGGGCGGTCCCCCTGAAGAACAAGACGGGGGAGGAATTGGTGCGCGCCTTTACCCAAGTGTTTCGCGAACGGAAACCGTTGCGGTTGCAGACCGATGCCGGGACAGAATTTACCAACCGCAAGTTCCAGGCCTTTTTAAAAAAGAATGACGTGGCCTTTTTCGTCACGTACAATGAGACCAAAGCCCAGATTGCCGAGCGGTTCAACCGGACGCTCAAGGGACGCATGTACAAATATTTCACGGCCACCGGGAAGAAAGAGTATTGGAAAGTCCTCCCTCAATTGGTGCTCGGGTACAACCGAGCCGTTCACAGCAGCATTCGACGCGCCCCCATCACCGTCACGCCCTTCAACGACCACGAGGTACGAGCCGTCTTGTACCGGGAAAAGGGACCGCCGCTAAAGAGGAAACCGAAGAAACCGCTGTACCGTCCCGGCGATACGGTACGGATTAGCAAGACCAAAGGCCATTTTGAGAAAAGCTATCTGGCCAACTGGTCGGAGGAAGTGTTCACGGTGATAAAACGGCTGGACTACCGCACCCCTCCCGTCTACCGGTTGGAGGACTTGAGCGGGGAGGGGTTGCGGGGAACGTTTTACGAAAGCGAGATGACGCCGGTGGCCGTGGAAAAAGAAAGTCTCTTTATCATCGAAAAGGTGTTGCAACGCCGCCCCGGCAAGAAGAAGAACCAGGAAGAAGTCTTGGTGAAATGGGAAGGGTACCCCACTAAATTTAACAGCTGGGTTCCGGTCACTCAGCTCCAGACCCAAACGTATGGGTGAAAGAAAAAGAAATAAAAGAGTTGGTTGTTCCGACGGACGGCTTCATTGTGGAGAAAGAGAGGATGGAGGAGGAGGAATTTTACATTACCTTAACCCACGGGGTGAAGTCTTACGTCTCCACCTACGTCAATGAACCGTCCCGGTTCCGTATCCACCTCTATAAAATGTACACGTTGTCTCGAGACTGGGAAATGGCGGTCACGACTCTGGTCTTCCCCAGTCCCCAGAAGAAGACGACCTTGTACATGTACTGTGATTTGGTGGAACCCAGTATTGTGGGGGATACGAAAGTCCCCTTGTTGAGAGTCCTTTTTTCAGGGCCCGGGGACGGTGAGGTCTACGAACGTAACTTTGCCCCCCTGTACTACAGACAGTTGTCCAAGACGGTGTTTGAGGATTTCGAAATCCTTATAACCGACGAGCAAGGGAAACTTGTTTCATTTCCACAAACCTCCAAGGTGGAAGTGACCCTCCATTTCCGGAAAGCATGAACCCCGACCGCATCTGGATGACGCTGCCTAGCGTGGCCAGCCGGGATACCTTTCCCGATAACACAGGCTCCCATTTTCGTATCCGGCTCCCGGAGATGTTGGTCTTGGACCGGCAGTGGGAGATGGCCCTCTGCCACCTGCAATTTCCACGCGCCTGGGATGAATTGTTCCCCCAAGTGCAAGACCGCCAATTCTCGATGATCCACGAAACACTGGATCCAGAAGTAGAAATCTCCTACGACCTCCTCCCGAACATCACCTTTACTCCACAGTCTTTCGAAACGGTCACAGAACTGGTCACAGCCATGCAACTGGCGATGTTGCAAGGGGGCTACTATTCGATCATGAAAACATTTAGCGTCCGGGTGGAATCTTCCAATAATGCCATGGGTAAAACCGTCCTGGAATTGGCTCAAAACGCGACGGGCGGCTACATGTTAGTCCTCCCCCCTAAACTGGCCTACATGGTCGGCTTGGAGGACGATCCCAAAAAGGCCACCGCACATCCTGCACACCTGTTGAAAAAACCGGGCCCTCGCACACCGTTGTTGTCCAGTTTCGTGAAGACGACTATAGGGGAGTCGCAGAATGTCAAACCCGTCCTGATCCTCGCCTCGGTTTTGGAGAGAGAACGGACTGTGTACTACATCACTAACGCGAGTACGGGCAAAGGCGCTAACTTGTTTACCGGCCATCGCAAGATCGCAAAATCCTTTGTGGTACCGACCGGGAACTACTCGAACCTCATGGCAGTCCAAGCTACCCTTCCGATGAAAGCCCCTGATGTGTTATGGAATTGGTACCAGACTAATGGAACCGCCACGTTGACCCTTCAACTCAAGGAGGAGACCCAAATTGCCATGAGCCCCTGGCTGGCCAATCTGTTTGGGTTTGGGCAAGGAAAGCCCGAACACTATCCGGTGGACGACAACACACCCCTGGTGGGGTACCAGCCCGAGTGTTGGTCCACCTACTATTCCGGTCTAAAATTCCGGACGCCCACCCCCTACCTGCTCACCCGCGATTTTAAACACCAACCCGTACGCAGTTTGTACGTGTACTGCGATCTGATCGAGCCGCATATCGTGGGGGATGTGAAAGCACCCTTGCTGCGTGTCGTGTCGGCACAGGTCGCGTACAACAAGGTGGTGGAACGAGACTTTCCGGTCATGCGCTACTTCCCGCTCGCCAAAACGGTGTTTGACACGCTGGAAATCCTTATAACCGACGAGTCCGGCCAACGCCTCTCATTCGCCTCAACAGCTACCGTGGTGGCGACGTTGGAATTTGTGAAGCGTGCTCTGAAAAGATAAGGATGAATGGAGCGTCTGCGGAATCTATGGCACTGGAGTCATCTATGGGGGACATGGCTGGCGGAGGGTCTTCGATCCCTGTGTTCCGTGCAAAACCCGCACCCCCCACCACTCGACGCATGCCCTCCTCCATTCCTGTCTTCCAGGGGGGTCGCGGACAGCAAGGCGGTGGCGGACTCCTCCCTATCCGTTGGAATGAACTCGGTCGTTACGAACCGGTCACCAATCAAAAGGGTGGACTCTTACCCTTGGCGCTAGCCCCCTTGGCCGTCATGGCGGGCAAAGCGTTGGCCGGGACCGTCGCGGGGGCGGTGGCTAAAAAAGGAGGACAGAAGATACTCGCTAAACTGAAATCGAAATTTGGCAAGAGGGTGGTGAAACAAATCGTGAAGGACACGAAAAAAGGGACAGCCCGTGTGCTCGGCAAGAAAACCAGCAAAACGTTGATCCAAGGCCTGGAAAAGATAGCGGGGATAGCGCCGAAAAAGAAAAAGACGAAGAAGCCGACCAACAAGAATAAAAGAAAGCAAAAACAGTCTCCCTCTCTCATTCCTTCAACGACCGTCAAGCGTGCACGTGTGGAGAGAGATATCTTTGACGACGATTATTGATGGCGACGGTCGCAGGCATGGGCAAGCCGCCCCTGCCCAACATGATGGGCGGCTACAACACTCATTTGGATTTTTTCGGCAAGGAATTGGCCCAAGCGGTCGAAGAACGAGGCTATTGGTCGGAGCACGCTCCCAAATCGGCCCTTTTGCCCGGGTCGCCCGTGGAATTTTACCTCCCGGCCAGTCCCTATTACACCGTGCTGCCTAGAAGTTACTTCAAGGTGACGGTCAACCTCGTGAAAGCCGGCGGCGGGAATTTGACCGCCGGTTTGGATCTGGGGCCCGTCAACAATTGGTTTCATTCCCTCTGGTCCCAAGTAGACATGGCCTTGAACGGGGAATGGATGACCATGAGCACCAAAACCTACCCCTACAAAGCCTACCTCAACACCCTCCTCAACTATACTCCAGCCGCCAAGAAATCCTACTTGACCTCGGGACTGTACTACAAAGACATGGCCGGCTCCATGGATGTGTTCGCCATCGCCGGGGCCAACACAGGGTTGACTGTGCGGGCGAAATACACGGCGGAAAGCAAAGTGGTGGAACTGACCGGGATGTTTTGCATTGACGCGGCCTTCTCCAACAAACTGCTCCTCAATGGGGTGCCCCTGGAATTCCGCCTCACCCCCGCCAGCAACGCCTTCGCCCTCATGGGGGACAGTGCGGAGGCGGAAGTGACCGGGGCTAAAATCGTGCTGAAGCGGGTCACTTTCTTCCGCCGTGTCAGTGTTTGCAACAAGGACTTCATGAAGAGCATCGAAGTGAAACTCGTGTCCCAGCCCGTCCTCTACCCTTACAACAGCGAGGAAGAACGGATGTTCACCATTTCCCAGGGCGACACCACCTTTGAGAAAACGGATTTCCTAGGCGGTCGCATCCCCCGACGCATGCGCATTGCCTTGGTGGAGAGTGGGAGCAGTTTGGGAGCGCTGAAAAAGAACCCTTTCCATTTCCAAAGGTTTGGGATGACTCGCGCGACGGTCACGGTCGACGGCACGCCCACCCCCTTCTCCCGCGTCGAATTTGCAACGGGGCAAACCCTGGACGGATACAATACCCTGTTCCTGGCCCAAGGCGCCATGAACGCCAACCATGGGATTGACATTACCCGGACCGATTGGGACAAGGGCTATGCCATCCTGTGTTTTGACTTCACTCCAGACGGTAGTGGCAACGCGGCCCACATGAACATACAACAGTACGGGACGGTGGGCATTCGCCTTCAGTTTGCAGCAGGGGTCGCCCAGACCTTATCGGTGTACGTGAACTGCGAGTTTGACGCCGCGTATGAAATCAGCAGCAGTCGAGAAGTGAAAAAGTTGTAAGCCGAGATGACCACCTACACGTCGCAATTGACGGTCTTGGCCCGCCACGATTGGTGGCTCCGCGCCTCGTTTCGGGGCGTGTTTCCCATGGACCTACGGCCCCGCCGCGTGACCCGTCCCGCCTCGTTCATTCTCAATACCGACAACGCCGACGGACCAGGCACCCATTGGTTGGCCTTTTATTTTCCGCGCCAAGGCCTGAATGAATTCTTCGACAGTTATGGCTTTCCCGCCTCTTATTACGGGTTGCAAGAGTACGTGCGGCAGGGGAACGCCCAGCACGTGGAAAACAGTGTGATGTTGCAAGGGAACAAGTCCAACGTGTGCGGCAGTTATTGCCTGTACTACCTCCTGCGTCGAGCCCACGGTCGATCCCTGGCGGAGGTCCTGCAGAACCTCCAGCAGTGGAAGACCAAGTCCACCAGGGACCGGGCCCTCCAAGCCTGGCAACGCCAGTACCAGCGCCGGAGTGTGGCGCGGTGGCAGCGGCAAGGCAGTTCCCTTCACGATCAATGTGTTATCAGTTTGAGACAAAGTGAAAAAATAAAATAAAACCAGGAAACCCACCTCTCTGTCTTGTTATTCTTGGGAAGGGATGAGGCGTGATGGATGTCCGTTTCCAAACGCCCTGCAATAACTTGATCACGGGTCAGAGTCAATCGGGAAAAACGGTGTTCACCGAAAGACTTCTGCGCCACGCGAAATCCCTTTTCACCCAGCAGCCCCTCACGATCGTGTACTGCTATGGCAGCGCCTGGCAACCCCGGTTCACCACCCTGCAGAAACAATTGGGGGTGACATTTGTGGAGGGGCTTCCCGACGACCCGTACGCCCCCTTTCGCGGCAAACCGGGCCTCTTGATCCTGGACGATTTGATGAAAGAAGGCTCCAAGGACGAGCGGGTGGTGGACCTGTTCACCAAAGGCTCGCACCACCGCAACATTACGGTGCTGTACCTGACCCAGAACATTTTCCCGCCAGGCAAGTACGCGCGCACCATTTCCATCAACGCACACTACCTGGTGGCTTTTAAAAACGCTCGGGATTCATTACAAGTCCGGAAATTGGCCGAGCAGGCCTTTCCGGGGCAAGTGCCGGCAGTGATGAGGGCCTACCAGGACGCGACCCAACGCCCCTTTGGCTACCTCCTCTTCGACCTGCACCCCCGGACCCCGCCCCAAATCCGGTTGCGCACCAACATTTTCTCCGAGGAGGGACAACAGCATCGCGCCTACGTGCTGGAGGAGGATCAAAAGGGGGTGGGCAATGCGTTGGACCTGTTGAAGCTTCTCTCCCAAACCCCCAAGGGGGTGGTCCCTGGTTTGTCCTACCCCAAGCTCTACACCAAACTACAAAAGCACCTCGTAGGAAAGCAACTGCCACTAAGAGAACAACGAGGGGGTATTAAGAAAAAGAAGACGGTAAAAAGAGTCCAAGAGCTTCAGGGGGCCGTGTGGAAGAGACCCAACAAATCCCCCTTCCATCCTCCTTTTCTAGGCCAGAGACAACGTGCTTTACGAGCCCAGAAGTCCCTGGAGAAATCGAATTGGGTTAGCTTTATAGCCTAAGTCCCGCAGGGAAACCGTTCAGTTGTGGTGATGGCCTCCCCCTTGCTTCAACGTCACGCGCTGTTCATCCGACAATTTGCCAAAGCGGATCTCGGTCAGAAAAAGAAACTCATCCGGGCTGCGAGTCACCCTCAAATCAACGCCGTCAGTGAAGTGGTGCACAACGCCTTGCGTGGAACTTTTCCCATCGGCAACCGTGCGAAGAAAATTTTTGCCCCCATCAAGGTGAAACTTCGAAAAATAGCCAACAAAGCCCTGCCGCCGGCCGTGAGGAAAAGGATTTTGCTCTCCTCCTCGACAGCGGTGCAGAAAGCCAAGCTTAAAAAGGCCGTGGGCCAGCGAGGAGGCTTCATTTTCACGACCGCTGCCCTCATTGCCGCCGCCGTTCTTGCTGGCAAAGCCGTGGCCGCTGGTGCTATCAGTGGAGGCGTGGCTTACGGAACCAAGAAAGCTCTGGAGCAAGCCGGAGGTTATATTAACCCAAACTACTCTAACCCCTACCCTTCCCCGGAAGAGTACGCCAAAGAACTGAGTCAGGCTCATATCTGGTCCTGAATGGTCCAACCAATCCGCAACTGGCCGGCGCCCGAGGGTACAGACCCGGCCCGGTGGCAGTTGTTTTTAGCCCGCCTGCGAAAAAGGCAACGTCAAACCCTGCCGGGAAAAAAAGTCAGCAGGACTGTGCGGGCAGCGAAGAAAATCCAAAGAAAGTATAAGACGCGGCCGCCCAAGAAGAAATCCCAGACAGGGAAAAAGAAGCGGGCCCCACACCACCCTCCAGCAGCCCCAGTGGGAATTTCCGTGACGCGATGGACCGTGAAGCGACACAAACGAAAAAAGCCATGAAAGAGGCCGAGGGGAAGAACCCTATGCGCATGGTCTTGGTGCCGGAAGAGTCTATGCGGTGGTTGGAACAACAGCTTCGCGTGGACACGACCAAAGGGGTTAAAGTGCTCAGCCAGTACCAAACAGCCATGGCGCAGGTCCTAGAAAACCCAGAGAAACCGGCAAGCGCCGATCAGTTTCAAGATTTACTCCAAAAATACGTCCGACGTCGTGAAACCCTTGAGCCTAGTCCCTTCACGGCCGTGGCAGCCAAAGTGTTAACCCAGAGCCAAAGGGGCGCTTTGCGAAAAGTTCCTCCCTCCAGTAAACCTTTAGCGTCGGTACTGGTCAATCTGTTGAAACTGAAAGGAGCCCAGAAAATTACCTGGAATGCGCAAGGGGAAGTGAAACTCTATGGGCAAACCCTGCCGGGCAGTCAAATTTCCGATCTGATTAAAGAAGCGGTGCATCCTTCTTCCACCCGCACATCCCCCGGCTACCGTGATTTCATGCAATTTCTAGCGGAAGAAAAAATTCCTAAAGATCTCGTCCGCCACCCCCGGGATCTCATCTCCAAGAAGAAAGAGTACACGCCCCGGCCTAAACGCACCGCCGCGACTCCAGAAGAACTAGTACCCACCCCTTACAAAGAACCGCCGCCCCGCCGCCGAGAGGAAACACCGTTCTCCAGGACCCCCTACAAAGCCTTTTCCCGTGGGGGGCCCCGTGGCGGGTCCCGTGGGGGCATCCGTCGCCTCTCGTTTGGCACAGGCTCCGCCGAAAAACCGCCTTTAAATTGGAGTCCTTTCTAAATCCCCTTTCATTGTTGCCATGGCACGAACCCTAACGAGACCCGCGGGATTGGGACAAACGCTCTGGCAACGCCGAATTGCCCAAGCGAACCGGAAAAGGAAAAAGAGCAAGCAAGGAGGCACGCAAACGGTTCGCAAGATCACGAGCCGCAAATCGAAAGACGGTCGTACCGAAACAACGATCCGAACGACGACCACGTCGGGCAAGCGCAAAGGCAAGAGTATCAGCCGGTGGACCGTCAAACACCTGAAGAAAAAGACTTAAAGAAAAAATACTTTTTCTCACTCATTACGCGTTGCTCTTCAAGCGGTGAACATCATGGGTCTAGATATTACTTTCTATGGAGAGGAGGCAAGCGGCGATGTCATTGTGGGCGAGTGCCACATGTGTTATTCTACATTTGGGAACTGGATGGAAGAATACCTGAGCGAAGGCGAAAGGAAGCAGTATGTGGTGAGCGACTGCGAAGGAACCTATTATGGACTCTATGTGATGTTGGTCTATCATATTTGTATTTGGGAAGGATTTCTGCGCAAGCATCCAAGACTCCAGCCTTACAAGATGGAGTTCCTCTAAATAAAAGACTGAGACTTTAGTATCACAGCTCAAAGGAACTGAATTATTTATTACAATAAAACTTTGTTTCTTCTAGAGTCTCTTTGTTTTCTTTAGTAGCCGTAAGGGTAGCTCTGGTAGCCGTGGAGTACCCTCTTGTCGTAGGTCACCTTGAAGGTCTTGGTCTCTGGGCGGGTGTGCAACGTCCGGTCTTGGGTGTTGCGGTGGATGGCGTGCGGCGTCACCACCGTCCGTGTGGGTTCCCCTTGACCTTGCACCATGGCTACCATGGTCTCGAGGTTTACGATCGCCCGATTTCTCACATTGAGGCGTAGTCCTTTCACTTTGCAGACGGTACGGCCTTGACTCGTTTCGTACCCGTAGCTCTTGGGTCCGGTACAGGCAAAACGGACAATCTGTTCCCCTTCTTTCAGCTCGTTGGTCATGTCGCCTAGAAATCGACCGACCGGGGGCGCCACTTGACCTGCTTTCTGTGTGAAGTAGATGCTGTCCGTATCGTGGTAGACGATACGGTCCTTCAAGAGATCGAGGTACGAATAGAGTTTCAGGCGTGCGTGGGCTGTGGTGTAGGCGGCAAACACGACGTTGGTGTGGGGGTTGGAGTCCACGTAATGGGGGGTGGTGGTGTAGTGGACCTGCACCATGTCTTCGTGCACGAACAGTACGTCCTGCACTTCAAATTCGTCGCTCATCATGAGCTCGAAGTAGCGGTCCAACTCGGTGACGTACTCCGACTTCTGAGGGTTCTGCTTCTGGCCGAACTTGCCCCACAACGTGTTGAGCATCCATTTCGCCAGGGCCCGCATCCCCGCGTTGAACTCGATCTTGTCCCACTCCAGTAAGATCCCCGTGGCTACCCGGTAACTCTCTATAAAAGAGGCTTTCTCGGCGTCGGTGTGACACCCGGGCGGCCACCCACTCGCTTCCTGTTTCATCTTGAGGAAAGTGTTCACGTAGCCCGTGAACAATCCCTGGGTCCCGGTGGCGGGATCGTACTGTTCCGACTCGGGATAATGCCATACCCGGTACACTTCCAGGACCCGGTAGCCTTGGCGCAGGGCCTCGTGAAGTTCGTGGCTCACCCAAGTGCCTGTCAAAGCCCGGGCCTCGTCGTCGTGGTGGCAGGGGACCTGGTTCTTGTCTTCGGCGCAGGTCCGGCAGAGGGTAAACAACAGTTTCTCCCCCACGTGCGTTGGGAGGACCGGGAAAAATAGGCGGTGTGGCGGTAGAATCTTCAGATGAATTAACCCCTCGTACGGGAGGGTAGGGTCTAGATTCTCGGTGAGGATTTCTGGATGGCCCAGCGGGAACCGTTGTGTTTTTTGCACCCAGGGGTACAGGGAGCACACATCCAGCGCCTCCATCCATTCTCTCCCCCATTCTCCCTCGCTCGCTTCCCAGTAAGTCTTGATTCCGTTGGTCCGCCCTCCAAAGAACGCTTTCTTGGGGTCGAGGGGAAGCTGGGCTTGAGGGATGGGCGCTAGGGCAACAATGGTCGGGTCCAAGGCCATGGCCGCCCGGACTTCACACTCCCTGATCTGGATCACGTTGTACCCTTGCTGACTCAGGTACAACATTTTGTCCCGGGTCCGGTCGGCCAACGTTCTCATGGTGCAGTGCAGTAAGGGATGAACTCTGTCTTGGTGGTTACAACGATCACATCCATGCCAAAAACATCCATTTATTTCGTACGCCGTGTGGGTGGCCGCGTGGTAACCGTCCAGTTTGTAGGGGCCCACGTGCTTCTCTCCCAAATTGCCCGCGTGCTGGAGTTGAATTCCGTCTCGCCGCTCCACGTGGGCCAACCATTGGAGTGCCAACGCCGACTGCACGTCCTTGGGCCGGTAGCCAAGCCGTGGCAAGACCGCAATGGTGTTCGGTCTGAGAAATTTCTTGCGGAATACTAGATTGCACATGGAGGCGAGGGTTATGGTCCTGGTAAAGGGGTCTATCCCCGCCACTTTCATCATGATTGTTCGGAACGCCAAACAGGCCCGTTGCAAGATGGCCACATCCCGATGGCAATAGAGGGCCAACTCTTTCTGGAAGTCGAAGACCCCGCCACGGTCCCGTTCGGTCGCATGCCAGGCCACCAGTTCTTCTTTGCCTTGCGGACTCAACGACTCCGGTTCGTAATAATGTAGGGCGGGGAGCGGACCCACGTACTGCTGATGTTCTGGCGTATTAAAAAAGATGGGAAAATCCAGCTTGTTGAGGTTTTCGGCTTGGAACCCAAACGTGACGGGAAATTGTTTGAGGGCCAGCGGGATGAAGAGCAACGAGTCTTTGATCACCAGCTTGTAGTCGGGGATGGTCACCACCATAGCCTTGCCGCCGCGGAAGAGCACTTTCGGTTTTATGGCATTCTTGAAGATGTATTCCAGGATGGGGTACGAGTCGTACCCCATGGCATTGTGGGCCAGGCACACGTAGTTTTTGTGATTCCCCGAGAAGAGCCAGTCGCAGAATTGGGTGAGGGCCGTGAGGCCTCGGAACTCTACTTTCCGTGGACCGCATTGAGTGCAGGTGGGTAAATCTGACGTCACACAGAGATCGCACACTTTCGAGACCCCCACAAAGTTGACCACGTGCTGCGCTTCCAGGGGCATGGCTTCAAAATCAAAGAACAGGTACCGGAACTTGTCCTCAGACCCCTCGTCTTCCGCGGCGGCTCTCTCTGTCTCCTCTTCTTCCGCCAGGAGGGACGCGTAGGCATCTTCTTCATCTTCTTCTTCTTCTTCTTCTTCTCCCCCACCTCCTCCTCCTCCTCCTCCTGGGGCTAGGCGCGAGAGTTTCTGGTCCGCCACTTGCATGGTGCACAAGTGGTCCGGGGGGACAATAGCTTGGCAACTCCGGCAACGGTATTCTCCGCACACGTGGACTCCGGCCAGGCCCCGCGCCAGATGGTCCACCATCACCCCACATTGGGTACAACGCGTGTACCGTTCGCACTGGCTCCATGTTCTGGTGGTGAGGCTCCCATGCCCCGTCCGGTGGGGGAGGTGACGGCGGTGGTTCTCGAAGCACTCCCCACTCTTGAACCAACGACGGCACGGGCCACATTTTCTCCAAGAAAATTTCTCCCCAGGGGCGAGGGGAGAACAGTCCTTGACCCCACAACAGCCACAGGTCGTGTCACAAGTGTGTTGTCTAGGGTCGTTGTAGGTCTTCTGGCAGAGGGGGCAGAAGTATTTGGCATTCAGGAGACCCCTCATGTTGTTGATGACGTCATAGTGGTTGTTCTCAGTTTGGTAGAGGTACACGCGGTAGCGGGCCTCAGGGAGGTGACCCGAGTAGATAATACTATTCATGTGCTCTCGGGAGACCAGATTCACTTCTACCCCTTGGTCTGCCAAATAGGTTTGGAATAGTTTGAGCTCCGGGATCCCACAGCGTCGAAGAGGGACGCCTGCTTGGTTGTGGAGCTCCAAGGCTAGAGTCCGTTGTCGGGGTTTCCCTCGCCTTATTTCGTGGTAAAGAGGATGGTTCTGTACCTTGGCCAGGGCCGTGACCAATCCTCTGGCCATGCATAATTCATCATCATTGCATATCCTCACGATGCTTCGTTTTGTTTTTCTGAATTTTTCCAAGTCGGTCGTACAGCAACGGGGTGGACGCGCTCCTCCCGCTCTGGGTATTTTCACGTGAAACACATGGATGTGGAAACGGCCCCGCAGTAGGAATTCTTGATTGGATTGGGTGATCTCCCCAATTCTGTCCATGATTAGGGCGGGGAGTGAGGGTGGACCTCATCAGGTAGGGAAAAGACAACGGGTAGTCCAGATACGGAGCGTCTAGGGTCAGGCGTACTCGGTCTTGCGGTTCGGCCTCCCCTAGGGTGGTCTCCAGGACCCTCTCTAGTGCGACCGTGACGTCTTGAAGGGCCTGTCCATAAAAAATAATACATAAAATAAATAAAATAAAATAAATAATACATAAATAAATTTAAAAAATTAAATATTAAAAAATTAAAAAATATTTTTTATTTTATTAAAATTTACAAAAAATTAAATTTACAAAAATTAAAATAAAAAATAAAAAATAAAAAAGCGTAGCCCTGCTAGAGAAGATCAAGAAGAAAAAGAAAAAAGAAAAAAGAAAAAAGAAAAGAAAAAATTGGATTTCCTCACGGGGACTCGAACCCGTGCGCTTGGCGCTTGAACGCCTGCTTCTTACCACAGGAGATTTAACGCTACGCGCCACCTCGCCGCGCGCTGTGACGTCATGCCAAAATAGTGTAGTCAATCCTTACCTCGGGCAGAGTCGCGCGGGATCGCGTCCTTATGTTTAGTTCGTAGTCCTTGCAGGTCGTCTTGAATTTTTTACACGCTCTGGATCGGGTTTGTAGGAGTTCAAAGACTGCCTCCTCTTCTTCCTCCTCTTCCTCCTCTTCCTCCACGGCATCGGCGGCGGCGCTGGGTTTTTTCCTTTTTCCTCCTCCCTGTTGTTCGCTCACTCGTTTACCGTCGGGAAACAAGGCGTGGAGACATTTCTCCGGCTCGAAATCGTCCTCGTTGGCCTCCTCCTCGTGGTCCTCCTCGTTGTCCTCCTCGTTGTCCTCCTCGTGATTCTCCTCGTGGTCTTTCCTCTTGGGGGGCTTGGGACCGAATTTTCCCCACGAGAGGTTGAGGGACCGTTTTGTCCAATAGTTTGAATGAAATAAACTTTTCGGGTCCGTCACTTCCGGACGCACGGCGGGGAGGTTCAGCGCCTCGACGGCTTTTTCTATTTGCTCCTCGGTGGTAGCGGTCTCTAGAGCCTCCATCTCGGGAAATGTAAACGGTTCTTGCGAGGAGGAGGAGGCCACCCCCGGGGGGAAATCCACATCCTCCAGGAAGGCAAACAAATCCTCGGCGTTGTACCACGGATTAATTTCTTCGAACGTGAACTCGTCCTCTGGGTCTCCCCCTGGGTCTCCCATCGGTTCTCCTACTGATTCTCCCACTGGTTCTCCCACTGGTTCTCCCACTGGTTCTCCCACTGGTTCTCCCCCCGGGGAGGGATGAGTCGGCGCCTGACGGGTTACGGCATAGGGATTGTCCTCTTTTTCATCTTCGAGGGTGAGGGTAACTGGGTTGCCTTCTTCATCTAGATAACTCCAAGAATCCATCGTGCTCACACTAACCCAAATCAAAATTCATCGCTCGCTTTTATGGCTTTTACTCTGCTCTCTGATTGGTGCCTTTTTCTCGGCCGATGATTGGTTCCTTTAGAAGGAACACGGCTTGTGAGTGGTGGAATTCGATCCGTTTTTTGTTCGACTGGATCCCCTGGGGTCTAAGAAGCCTCTGAAAAACCCCTCCCCCCTACCCTTGTTCTTTAAAATTATCTCGCCCCACCCCGGGGGGATCCCTTCTTCCTTCCTTCTTTAAGCCGTAATCATTTTACGTTCTCTAAATGGTTTTTCTGATCTCCTAAATCCTAAAACCTAAATCCCCTCGGCAAAGGCGCCCAGTTAGGTAAACAAAAACTAGTCCAACCGGTTTATCCCAGTTTGGGGGCCTCTTGTGAATGAGATTTTGTGAGGCAAAGACGCGCGGCTCCTGATTGGTGGAAAACTAGTCTAACCGGTTTATCCCAGTTTAGATTCTCGTGAATGAAAGTGGCGTTATACAAAGGCGCGCGCTCCTCGCTTCCTGATTCAGCGTGTACGAGGTTTTGGCAATAAAGGAAGCCTTTCCCGGATCGCCGAAGACGAAAAAAATAGCGGAAAAATTAGAAAGCCTGGCTGGCTAATTCCAGCAAAAATTTTAGACCCTTTCAGGACTGTTTTGGGGGTGAATTTTGAGAGTCAAAAACCAAAAATCCACTGAAAACGAATTCGAGTCAATTTCGGATTGAATGACCCCGCCAATCATAGCGCGCGCTTCGCTTAGCGAACCAATCGTAGGCCGAGCTTAATGCTCCAATCACAGCACATCCTTTGCCTGCATAAATACATGCCCCAAAACTAACTTCGGCACAGTTGAATCAGCCACTCAACCGGTAAGTTTGCACAAAATTTTCTCTTGGAATTCAACCTGAGGCCTTGTATTTTCTCTTGGAATTCAACCTGAGTCCTTACTAATCTTTCCTTTTTTGTTTTTCCTTTTTATTTCCTCAGTCAAACAACAACAAGACAAACACCGAACAAGAACAAGGTGAGTTTTACACAAAATTCTCTCTGGAAATTCAACCTAGGGATTTACTAATCTTTTGTTCTTTTTTTTTTTCCTTTTTATTTCTACAGACAAAACAACAACGACGCTATGGCTGTCCAACGGCCCATACGAGAGATTGAGGTACTATCCTGCTGACTTTCTTTTTGCCTAGGAATACCGCCGCTAATCTTTCTTTTGTTTTTTCTAGAATATCCGAGGCGTACTTATACCAAACCTGGCTCAAGTAAGTTGTTGTTGTGGATGTTCTCCCACCTCCCTAAAACAGTGTTAACGTTCGGTCACTGCTTCACAGAGCCGTTCATTTTATTGGCAAAATTTCCCCATTCAGTAAAAGTTTGGATTAATTTTTATAGGCTTTTCTCGAGGGCCCCACCGGTGGGGGATCTCCGCTCTTGTCAGAGCGCCTCTAGCGAACTAATTTCTCTAAAACATTATTCGTTTTTTCTTAATTTTTCTTTTTAAAAATTTTTCTTTTCCGAACAGACTTTTCTACCGGTCGCGACCGACCTCAATGCCTGCCACTACCTTCACCATGCCCTTTTTTTGAGGCAGTTTGGCTTGCCCTTGGAAATCCTATCTCGCATTGGGGAATACGTATGCGGGCAGCAGCGGGCTGACAAGAGGGCAATCAAGCACAGAAAATTATTTTTCCCCACACTTTTGATGGTTACTTGTTTAAGTGTTTGGGACTTTAAATCCGTCTATTGTTGGGACGCTAGTTACCAGGAGCTCCCCCATAATAAGCGATTTTGGGGGATGGACCCTGTCACGGCTGCTATGTTCATTGAGCCGTTAACGGAATTTTCCTTCCGCTGGTGCCAAAAGTGCCATTCAAACACAACCGTTTGCCAGCGCCACTGCAACGTGGGCATTATTTATAGACGCTGCCCTCACCACCCCATTTATTCTCAAGTGGATCACGAGGGGTGGGGAAGATTTCAGTGGCGTACACTTTTCTTTCACATCGAGTGCTAAATGCCAATTATGTTTTTTCTAGTGTGTAAACTGTGGCCATTATCCAGAGCAACAGCAGCAATTACCGCCTATGCCTTGCTGCGGAGAAACTATATGTCCCTCGTGTTTTGTGGGGTTATTGAAACCTGGGTTGAGAAAAGATGGACACCCCGAATGCTTTTACTGTGCCACGAGGATGAGGCACGAGTTCTATGTTAGGTCAGGATCTATTATCATTTTTCGACATGGTATCACCTTTGGGTGCCTAACTTTGCCCTTAAAAAAAATATTCAATCGACGTTATGATCTTGTTTTCCCTCCTCGATAAAAGTTTACGCCATTGAAATTTTCCTGAAGTTCCTCCCGTGGCATAAATTAGACCTAAATTTTATTTTTCATTTCTAGTGTTCTAGATGTAAGACACTACGGGGAGACATGTTACCCCCGCTACCCTGTTGCTGGAGAACGGTGTGTGCCGCATGTTTAATAGCCAGGATATCTAAATTTCTGAGCAAAGATGAAGTACCGCGTTGCTGTTTTTGCCGGGTAAAATACTACCATGAATTCTACATAAAAGCGGGAAGCTTAATTCTCTTCCACCACGGGACCGTTTTCGGTATTATTGTTTTACCCATTGATTATAAATACCATCACCATTATGGATTAGTTTTTTAAAAAAAAAATTATGCCACGGGAAGATCTTCTCTTTTTTATAAATTTTAAAAACTTATTAGGGCCATTAGACCACTTTCAAAATTACATAAATATTAGGGCGATTAGCCCACCTTTTTCTATTACATAAATATTAGGGCGATTAGCCCCATTTTCAGAAATTTTAACACTACTAGGGCGATTAGTCCCACTTTTTCATAAATACTAGGACGATTAGTCCACTTTTTTCTGCACGGATATTTTCAATCTTTCGAATGGGCCGGAGGGCCTGTATATATGTATATATTTTTTATATTTCTATCATTTTATCTTTTGGTTGAAAAGACACCTTTAATTATTATTAATTATTTTCAATACATACTTGTATTATTTAATTAATTTGGTGAGCCTGAAATGGGCCACCGCCTTTGTAAAATTATTTTTAAAACAAGGCACCCCATTTTCAGAAATTTTAACACTACTAGGGCGATTAGCCCCACTTTTTCATAAATACTAGGACGATTAGTCCACTTTTTCTGCACGGATATTTTCAATCTTTCGAATGGGCCGGAGGGCCTGTATATATGTATATATTTTTTATATTTCTATCATTTTATCTTTTGGTTGAAAAGACACCTTTAATTATTATTAATTATTTTCAATACATACTTGTATTATTTAATTAATTTGGTGAGCCTGAAATGGGCCACCGCCTTTGTAAAATTTAATTTTAAAAACAAGGCAAACAAAGTTGTTTTTACTCAAACAAAAGTCTCTTTTATTGTCTCCAATTACATAGTGGTTGAATCCCATAAGGCCACAAAGTAGCTTAGGACATAGTGGTTGAATCCCATAAGACCACAAGGTAGCTTAGGACATAGTGGTTGAATCCCATAAGGCCACAAGGTATAGGGGTTGCTTCCGATCACCAGGGTAAAATCCCGGGTATCCGGTTTGTCCCCAAAATCTAGATCTTCTTGGTTCCGTATGGGTTCGGTACTTGGCTCGGACCAAAATGTCTATAGGGGGTGGGGAGGGTGGGGGACCCTCGGTCATTGATCCAGTAGGGAGTCTGGACTCCACACATTCCCCGCCCGTGGGGACTCCCGGGGGGACCCCCCTGGGGACCTCCCGCCGACCAATCCCCGGCCTGGGTTGGGTCTCGCCCGACGCCCCGCCGAGCCCCTCCTCCCGAACGCCCGACACGGCCCGACCACTCCCAGGCCTGGCTTGGACCGCCAAACACCTCTTTACCCCTGGCGGCGGTTCCACTTCCGGTCCAGCCTCGCTTGGGGGACAGGGTTTGGCGGCGCCTGTGACGTCATTCTAAGCCTACACGGACGACCAATCCCAAGCCTGGCTTTGGCCGCCAAACAGACGGCGCCACGGGCGTGACGTCATTTTGGGACGCCACGTGCGTAATGGCGTCGTTTTAGGCCACGCCCCCCGTCTAGGCCAATCAGGAGCCAGGGATTGGACCTAAGGTGACTCCATTAACTACTCATATGTATAAGCACCACATGCATCCAATGATTTAATGTTACACAATATAAATATAAATATTTAAAGTTTTATACCCATATGCATCCCCTTCAGTGTATATTATTTTATAAGTCTTTAAAAAATTTCACATTAGTTAAAAACAAGCAATTTTGATCAGGATTATTTACATGTACACCCACAACATTGCAGCAATCTTTCAGTCTTTTGCGTTACCACAGGAAGCCCATTCCCTTCTCTTACAAAAAACCTGTCGAATGCACTTTAATAATCTATGATTTCTTCTAGTTATAAAATGAAGTTATCCAACTACCATTACTTGTTTACCGAACCACTGTTTAGTTCCAATTATTAAACCAAACTCAAAAGCCGTAAAATAATAAAAACGTGCATTAAACTTACATATTTTGTGCCGGAGTCAAAAATTTAGAGTGTGTCGTCATGTCAGTCACATCGCTTTCCAAGTCTTGAACTTTATCGATGTAAACCACGACACCAAATCCTTCAAGTGCAGTGCGAAACGCCGCTTCAAACAACATAGTATGGTAATTTATTGATGTCATTCCCTCGAGATGTTCGTAATCGCAGGCGGTGATTACTCGAATATTTCGCATGGCGTTGTAAATACAAAGGTTCAATGGTTCATTAAGTAACCATTACAAGTTTTTGAAGCCGTTTAATAAACTCGCAGTTAACATCCAGATTCCACCTGATTTTTTCTTTCGACTAGACCAAGTAGATTCCATAGTCATACTTATCGGCAGGTTCAGTCTACTGTGCAGTGTTACTGATATTCTTTCCTTCCTAGAGTTAGTAGAGTCTGGAATATTTTGCCGCCAGAGATAGTGAATGTTGCCTCACTGTCTATCTTCAAAGCCGCTGCCGCACAGGCCATTCCGCGCTTAGTCACTCCAGCACATCTCAAGCGCTTGTAAAGACTTATTGTTATTACTTATTATTTTATGTATTTCACGTATCTTAAGGACCTTCTAGGATTAGCGTAAGCTATTTAGAAGTGTAATAAACTAAGAACTAAGAACTGAGAACGATCTAGGTGGAGCAAAACGCGAAACTACAACAATACGCAAAGTTGTGAACGCCCACTTTCTTGCTGGTATTTACGATGTTTAACTTAAGAACGAGGCTAACCCTGCGTACATGCCTCTGTAGTCATCGCATTCAGCAGTAATTTTCGAATACGAAACTGGACTATTCAATAGGCACAGAAAATACTAAATTTGTACGATCTCGATTTCTTTCTGCCGTATAGACCCAATGCATAAGTCCTGGTAACTAGCATGTCAACGAGGCCGGTAGGTCCTCTGGAATGTTGAAATTGAAGCGCCCGGGGAGATTGTGAAATGCACTGAACGAATATAATGTTCTGTGAAACAATGCCGTTAATTTGCTATTCGCTTGGCTGGTTGTACTATAAAGAAAAATAAAGGATAAATGAGGACAGATTAGCAACATTTTTCAACTAAACAATCATGTTCAACACGTCTCACACCTCCTGCTAGCATTTCAACTTCAACATTCCAGAGGACCTGCCGACCTCTTTTTCGTGTTGTGACCGCGCGAGTTATGCATAGTGTGTATATAACGTCACGATATATCATATAATAATATTAGGGAGCTTAATAAACCACGACGGCAATATCGAGTTCGACGGCATAAAACAATAGCCTTAATTGAAAATACAATAGCTGCACGTGAATGAGCCGCCTTCATTTTGACCGTCATCTGCAAAAACATAACATGAAAACCATACATTTTACGTTTCATAGAGAATGGGAATATCAAAAAGCAAATCACTACGTCTTTCGTTCGGCGTAAATTGAACTCTACGCTTATTATATTTATTGAAGATTTGAATGTGAAAAGTAACTAAAGACGAATAAAGGAAGTAAAACCAAATTTCGGGAGAAAACAATTGTTCACGTCCCGTCGTCACAGCCGTCGCCGTCCTGGTTTCTAAAAGTCCGTATAGGCCATTTTGACGATGTTGCGCGCGCATTGAGAACAATATACGTGCAATCAAGAAAACAAAAGATTGTCATGCAACATTGAGTTTTGGCGGGCCACACATGTCTGGTGCTTGGCGGGCCACATGCTTTTGTTTCCAATGCGTGCGCAACATCGTCAAAATGGCCTATTGCCATCACTACAGACGTTAAAATTGTATCCAGTTCTGACGTTAAAACATCAGACATTGAGAATTAATGCACTCTTTTCAGCCAACCATGCAGAGACGATTTTCAAGACGTCAGTCTTGTGTTATGAGCCTCAGCCTTCGACTGTTAACAGCGCATCCTCACCGTCATCCAATAATTGTTTCTCGTAGCCTGTTTTATACCGTTTATAACGACCCACATAAAAATACAGTATTAAAAATGCACCAATAAACATACTTATCTCAAAACTAAACGATATTTCGAAGTAATCGAAATAAGTTATTTGATGACTATTTGACACTATGGATGCAAACGACCGTCGCACAAGCAATTCGCGCGCCAATCTAATCAAAATTTCAAGCATGTAACGCGGGCTCATTTTGTGAAGTAATTTATGCGTGCGCTATATTTGATTCTTTCGCGCGAATGTTTGCGTGGTCAAAGCCGCGTATATCCGCCGGTACTGCCGGCCGGTTTGTAGTTATATATAGTTTTTATTTATGAAATAAAGGTAAAATGTGTGATCTGTCAAACATTAAGTAGCTCTAGGTTCATACATTTAACAACGTTTCCTGTCGAGCAGCTTTACTCGAAAAAGGAGCGCCTTGGCGATGTTTAGTTGTTTCGATCGCTCGGAAATAATCTTAGACTTCAGTCATTTTGTCGATTATCTCGGTCAGTAAAACGCAAATTGTAGGGCTAAGGTACCCGAGTTTTGGTGCAAGGAGAAGTGTACGGAAAGAGATGGCTACGGAACGCAGGTTGAGGAGATGGATCATCTTGCAATTGTTACCATGCAGCTGTATGTCGGCAGCAGTTGAAGTGGTCGTCATTTATACCTCCAGAAAAAGTGGTGATTTTTAGTCTTCTTGATGTATTTGTAGATCTGGTACAGTGGTTGTTATAAAACATGCACAGCATTGTATATCTTGATTGTGTTGGGAAAGAAATGGTAAATATTCTTTCCCCGACTTTTCATATTTTGTCTAAAGATACTCTTGGAGAAACATATAACAAACTGTTACACAAAAGCAATGAAAGGTTTGGAGTAGTTGTGTTTTTTGAAAAGAGAATTTTTTTTATGAAAGCCTAAAAAATATTTCATTCAAAAGGTTACATGAAAATTAATTGTAACTAAATTTTTGAGAATAACTGATATTAAAGAAGTTATTTCAAAGACAGATGTAGCTATAAAATTTAACTGACTTTGAAAGAACTTCAGTTTATTAAAATGACAAGGGTGCTCCACTGACTGATATCCCAAATAACAGCCATCAACATTTGAGTTTACTAATTTGTGGTGACAAAGGCATTTACATCAACAAAACTTCTCCTACAGTTTAATAATACAAAGAAACATCAGTCTCTAAATAGAGTTATAAACTACTGGGAACTTTTGAAGGACTTTTTGTCCTATAATTAAACTTCCATGCCCCACTCCCTAGCCAGCAACTGCTAATTTCAGAAAAATTAGTACAAGAAAGCTCTCAAGACCTGTATAAATAAAACCAAAAACTACCTTAAATGCATCTAGATTCAAACAATAAAATTCAAACACTTTTGTGCAAGTATTGCAAACAGATCTTGAGACCAACAACACAATCTGAATATTTTTGTTGTCAGCAAATGCTGTTTAAGTGGAGACTATAGCCCGGCTACTTGGTCTCACTTGGCCATTTTAATATCTTCAAGCTATCAGATGTGCCTTAAGGTATACCTCACACTCCTCTAATTATTCAAAAATATCAAAATAAGAATGTACCTGAACAAAAGCTTGAAACTCTAATGGCAAGAACAAATGAAGTTTAAACAGAGTAGTTGCAAGGATCCAGCTCTATTCCACCTCTTTTTCTTGTTGGAGATTAATGAGATGCAGACTTTGATTAGCCACTATAGTTGTTTCAAGGCTTATTAAACTTAAGTGTTTTTTAATCCTGTTCACAGGGTCACATATAGCTCTAATGGCCTAGGTCTCATAAATAATTGAATGCAGTTGATGTATATATGCCACCATTCAAGAAAAAGAAGCTCATATATGTCACTATAAACTGCTCAGTAGCAGTAGCTTCACAGCAATCCCAGCCAAATCTGAAGAAAACAGAGGAAATGTTCCAAATACAGCAACTTAAGTCATCTTTTTAAGTGTAAACAAGCAAATGCTTCCTTTAAAAAATGTTTATTGCTTAAAGAATAGCAAAATTTTAAAATACATACAAAGACTGTACTAAATGTTAAAGTGATTTTCATAAACCTGTGAAACAATTATTGCTTGTTGACATCTAATAGCCAAATATACACAAAAGAAAATAGAATAAGCATTTAATAGCACTAAATATTCTAGTATCTGTTTCACAGGTTTATGAAAATCACTCTATAATACTCAGATATTGTTAAGAATACTCAATACTCGGATAAAACAATCTTTATAAAACCAATATAGCTGAATTTTTATTTGAATCTTTTTATTTTAATATCTTTTCATATCAACATGATATGTGCATGTAGCTTTATATTTTCATCATTACAATTTGTTTTATTGCCCAAGAGCATGCAGGTGTACCAATTGTGTTCATGCAGCGAAATCTACTCTGCGAGCAGAGGTTTCTCATCTCTTTGCCTGTCCTGTCCGCCGAAAGAAAGGGAAAGGCAAAGTGATGAGAAACCTCTGCTCGCAGGGTAAGCGAAATCAAATCAACAAAAAAATTGGCTGGCGGTCATTTTTTTTGTAAACGGACACGCCAATTAGTAAGAATTTGTTGTTTAGCTTTCAACAAAATTAATGAATAAGACAGACAAAATAAATAATCAAACTATAAACACTAAATATCACAATCAGCGCAGCTACCAAAATTAAGTCTGGCATAAATCGCGCGTGTAAAACTCATAAACACAAGCAAATGATAATTTGCATATTATAAAATTTAAAAGAAACTAACATGATATGGAGAGGGCCTCATACCAGTTCAGAAATGATGAAATATTCTGGTGTTAGCCATCAGCAACGACAATCCGACTACAACAATGTTGCCCAGTGTGTAAAGTAAAATATTTTGTTAAAATGTTAAAATGGTTCTCCTTACAGTTTTCCTTCCACAAAGCCACAATATAGTGACATTTATAGTACAATGCTAAAGTTGTTAATAACAAAATTCGGTCGAATTAAATTTCAGTGTGAAGCAGTCTCTAAAGAACGTTACCAAAACAGAATAGTTTTCAGTTTTGTCTCACAACTCTTCCTCAAGCTATCCATCGTATTGCCTACGAAATCGAAACACTTTCTAGCCAGTACTTCGTACTTGGATACTCCGTTGTATTGAAAACGCCTGAAAATGAAGTACCTTTCATCACAGAAGGTTTAATCCAGAAAAAGGTTATCTTCTCCATCAGATCAGAAAAGAGTCCCAACTTCATCTGATTCCTCTGAAGAATGGTGAGAGAATGCGAAATTCTGACAGTGGTTCTTCTTGTAGTTCAGTTTTTATTCAAAAGTCAAAATATCCCATGTTAGTTCATGTTAATTTCGACGTTAACCTTCGTGACAACTTTTCGTTGCAAATAGCCAACTCAGTTAAGGCTATGAAGATCCGATAAATGTGGCTAAAGTAGGTTGAAAGTGTGATACAAACTTCGCCAGTGAAAGTTAACTCTCTCCTCCTTTTGATCGCGCACATGCGACGAACACAATCCAGACGTTGTCACGAACGCTCCGCGAACAATTATATCCGCTGGGGGTGGTGATGGAATCGAATATCTAATGCGCATACTTTACACTAGACATAACTTCCAAAGGCCAGATTTATGGCGGGCTCATATTGAAGATTAGTTTGTGAAGGAACCATCCTAGCGAATTGCTCGTGGTCGTTGCATGGAATAAAAACTTTAAAATCAAACTGTCGAACCGATATAATTACGGCACTGGTGATTCTGGTGTCTATCGTCCACACAGGAAACCCATATTATGAACAATGTGTTTACTGAGTGAATTGTATTCCACTGTCATCAGGACAACCTGATCTTGACTTGTATGCAAGAAAGCATGGTGTGAACGTAAGCATAATGCATGCTCAACCTGTCTGGATAGGATATTGAAGAAATATAAAGTAATATGTGACAGCGACAGCTTGGAGATTATGACGTGGTGTTTAGAGATCACGTCGATATACATGGCCGGGCCTGCATAGAATCTCACTTCTTTGTGCACACTGGATGCGTCAAAAACATGAACATAATCTTGTTTATCATATACTACAAGGACACTTCCGTCAGGTGAAAATGCACATTCTTTTGCGCCATATGGGCAAGGGACTACAGCTGCATAACGAATGTCGAGCTCTTTTTTGAAATCTTCATTAAGATACAACTGGAGCTGATAGTTATTATCATAAGTGAGAATGTGTCCAGTGCCGGGACTGACAGCAGCCACGCTTCCTTCGATAACACACTCTGTTGTACCCGTTATACCGTTAATGTCGTGGATTGTTCCATTATCGTAGCCAAGAACAACTTTCCATTGTTCGCCGCCAATGATATAAACAGTCGTTGGCGAAAAAGCATTAGCAGGAGACTTAAATGGCGTGCGATCAAGGCTCGGGAGATCGCGCAACTCAAGTTTTCCATTATTGAACAAAGCAAGGTGTTTGTCATCTGTAGATATATATGTTTGGGGAATACCTTACCAGGTAAATGTTTCTCGACAACTGGTAGATCTTTTTCAAAAACTCTCATGGTGGTATAAGCGTACATCCATTCAATAGTCGTATAAGCTAACACCGTGTTCGTACCGTTTAGAAAAAAAATTCTCCTGGTAGGACTTAGGAAAAAGCGCTTCACGTTATAGCTATATATGCGAGTAGAATAACTTGTTCCAGTATCGTCGCCACCAACGCTCCATTTAACACATGTACCGCCAGCATCAACGTACGGCAGGTTGTGCTCCTCAAGCACCTTGTGTGCTCTCTCAACCATATTGGCCGTTGGCTTTGTGTGGAGGACGTGCTGGAGAATTATCTCGAGATAACAACGAAATAAAGCACTACACTCGTTGAGCTTATCATCCGGCGAACATATCAGTTGAAAACTAAAACTTTCGAGTTCCGGATGAATGTTGAGTATCGTGGAGACACAGGCCAGAATATATTCGTCTTTTGCAACGTTCATGGAAGCAAGGATATCAAAATCACAGCATAGTTCCAAAGATTTGTCCTTGAAGGCGATGCATTTATGCATGTGCACAATTCCAAAGTGGAGAGCATACCTTTCATTGTCATCTACAACCAACTGAGCATTATAGTCTATCCGCCCCTTTAGTTTGACAATAATATCAAGGCAATGTCTAGCGAGTACCTCGTGTCCATCACTGATGCAAACACTGAAGTCATGCTCCTCTTCTCCGTCCTTAGTCAGCCAGTCGAACACTGACTTGTGAAATACTGTTACATGATCATTCTCGACGGGAAACAGAAGTTGTAACGACTTGAGTGCTTCTCTTCTTGCTTTCCTTTCCTGACGTGAATCTTCCTTGTTTAGACCGAGTATATTAAGAAGCAAGTCCTTTGGAAGAGGGTCAAGTGCAGCAACGACAGAAGCAAGCGCGTTGAAAAAAATATTCTCCCCGACTCCTAGTCCATCTCTAAGACGAGTAAAGTACCTCTCGTAAACTGATGATAATCCTGACGGAAATATTTCTTCGATTTCACGCAAACTGATGTTGCTGTTTTTGATATCTTCTATCAGAAAATGTGCGAACACAAAGAAGCCAGCTGATTTTTTTGAAATTTCCTTTGTACATGTACGTACAGTTTTTTGACCGTCATTCTTACCTTCACACAGCTGTGTTAGTTCGTTGTTGATATAAATGCGTATATCTTCGTCATTTTGAGGGTCATTGGGTTCAAGATTGATCGTCTGAAACTTAGTTGGTTGGCAGATCTCTAAGCTGTTTTGAGAAGGTCTTGCTGTAAAGGTAAAACGCAACCATGACGGCAAGACATCTATTTTCCTTGAAAGCACTTTGATGAATTCGTCTTTCCCTTGCTTTAAATTTAAGCATTCATCGAGAGCATCAATCACGATGACGAATGTCATTTCAGGGGGTTTGGTTTTAGCAAGCTTACACAATGGCTCCTCAAAGAGGATAGTAAATAGAGATTCACAATTCATCTTTGCAATATCCTCAAAGGTGATACTCTCTAATCACTCTACTGAGAAATCTTCAAATCCAGGTACCGAGTCACACAGCTGACGAGCAACTGACTGCAACATTTTGCGCGGATCGTTACGAGTAGCCACATTATACTGAATGAAATGGCATGCTGCCAAACGATCCTGTTCTTGTAATCTCCTACAGAGCATTGCAGCAACTGTTGATTTACCAATTCCAGGAGGTGCAGTGAGTAACACCAGCTGAGAATCTCGCTCATTGCTGTCAGTCAGGGTAAATAATTCATCCAGAAGCCAAGAACGCGTTTTTGGATTGCAATCCCTGCACAGTTTATCAATATGGCTTGTAAAGTCGGACTTGTCAAGCATGTGAAGACTCGGCTTTGTTTTGTGAAGAGCAAGCTCGGCCTCTTGCAGCGATATACGTTTATCAACTTTACTTTCAATGTCGTGGAGCGTACGTTTCACTCCGCGAACTTCTTCAACAATTTTTGCGTCAGATGAACACCACTCTTCTAGTAACTGAACGTAGTCTGTCTGTCCAATTGGTGATGTCTTTAGCCCGTCGATCTGAACTTGGTCTATTCCAAGGGAAACCAAAGCACATGAAATGTCTCGCCAGTATTGCTCAAATCTTGCGCCATCAATAGCTATACTAGAGACGTGGCCATACACTTGGTTCCTGTAGTACTTAACCCTTGCTAAGTTTGCCTCTAATGAGTGGTCACTTGAGGATGGCAGTCTGTCCCAGCCATCAGCTGGTGCTATCAGTCCACTAATGTTCCTTAGCAGAATAAAAAGCAGAGTGATATCAAAGTCTTGAGATGTAGGAGCACTGCTGGCTGGTGAAGGATAGAGTTTGTTCCACTGATCAGAATACAGCACTCGTGGTCTACCTCCAAAGGAAAATCTCAAAGCATTCAAAACAGGTTGTTGTGTACGAAGTGTGGCTGCTAACGTGGGCGAAGGGTGAATTCCGTCAAATACGATACGCAGGGCACGAGTTCCACCATCAATCAGCAATCTGCTAAGCTTGGTGAAGTTCGTTTTCTCGTCGCTGTCCTTTGACCAGGAATCTTCCATGATGAACAGCAATCAGCGACTCAGTTTCTGGAGAGGATAAAAACGGGCACAACATTCTTAAGGGTGCAAACTGGATTCTTCTAAAAAGGCATCAAAAGCGGCCCGTATAACCGCTGCCGTATGTAAGAAAATAGTTAAAGTCAAACCTATGATTTGAAAATGTTTAATGTCAATCAGTATAATTTTGTGAGCTATAATTGGTCAGTTTTCAGGTCAGAACTTCCCGTACGAACCGCAAAATGTAAATGAGAAGAACATTCTTTTCTTATAAAGTGCACCAAAACCCATCAATATGTCGAGAAACTTTGAAGTTTACGTTACACAAGTAACTTTGAGATGTCGAGGTTAGGGTTAAGTTAGAAAAATATATTTAATCCTATAGATACAGCTTTCAACCCAAGGATCATAAACTGATTCACAGGCGAATAGTCCGCTGTGTTGCCAGTACAATTGCAACACGCTGGCAACGCAAGCCTATAAATGCACGTTCCAAACACAGATGGGATATTCCAAAGTTGTGATTTAACGAACAATACAAGGGTTTATATACGAAATTTGCAAAAGCAGATATACAGGAATAATAAACTGAAAAAAATCAAAGGAATCATGTTAAATCTTACCAAGTGAAATAATGAAATGTTAAAATATTTAAAAAGGGGCCTTAAAAGCGTCATGCCATCAAAATGCATAAACATTGTCAACGTTATGCCCTAAACACAAACAAATATAATGAAACCAGAAATTTCTGCTGCAACCACAAGGCCAAAGGTAAAACTGCAGCAGAAATTTCTGCTGCAACCACAAAGCCAAAGGTAAAACTGCAGCAGTAATTTCTGCTGTAACCACAAGACTAAATAGAAAACTGCAGCAGAAATTTCTGCTGCAACCACAAGGCCAAAGGTAAAACTGCAGCAGAAATTTCTGCTGCAACCACAAGGCCAAAGGTAAAACTGCAGCAGAAATTTCTGCTGCAACCACAAAGCCAAAGGTAAAACTGCAGCAGTAATTTCTGCTGTAACCACAAGACTAAATAGAAAACTGCAGCAGAAATTTCTGCTGCAACCACAAGGGCAAAGGTAAAACTGCAGCAGAAATTTCTGCTGCAACCACAAGGCCAAAGGTAAAACTGCAGCAGAAATTTCTGCTGCAACCACAAAGCCAAAGGTAAAACTGCAGCAGTAATTTCTGCTGTAACCACAAGACTAAATAGAAAACTGCAGCAGAAATTTCTGCTGCAACCACAAGGCCAAAGGTAAAACTGCAGCAGAAATTTCTGCTGCAACCACAAGGCCAAAGGTAAAACTGCAGCAGAAATTTCTGCTGCAACCACAAGGCCAAAGGTAATACTGCAGCAGAAATTTCTGCTGCAACCACAAGGCCAAAGGTAATACTGCAGCAGAAATTTCTGCTGCAACCACAAGGCCAAATAGCAAACTAACTGATGTCATGCATGTAATTAGCATATGTTTAATGGCATAAAAATTGTTGCATGATTTTGACAATTATGCCTGACTTCAACAGGAAATAAAAAATGTTTGCTGTATCCAAATTTATTTTTAATTGCTAAATGACTTCAAAAGGGAAGACTAAACTTTCATAAAATAAAAACAAGGTCGATTTTCTCACTTCATAGGCACTTTAAAGGAATGAAGTTCCTTAAATATGTTGTTAGTGGGAACGACAGCACAAGAATTCTGAAGTGATTTAAAGACAGCATGTTAAAATATTATACAAAAGAAAGGACAAAGAAAGATGTAACCAAATCTTTGTTGTGATATGATGATCTCTTCTGAAGAAGATTTGCTTCAATTACAAACATTTATGAACTTGAACACAAGACAACTCTTACTAAATTTTGTGGTGTGGCTTATACACAAGGTTTTGCTTTTCGGGGAAAACAGGGCTTCTGTTTGTCAGTTAGGGGTGCAGCTTATACATTAGAGGTGCAGCTTACACATTAGGGGTGCAGCTTATTCGTGAGGTGCAGCTTGTACAGTACGTGATAAAATATGGTACACTGTAAACTTACATGTTGTAGTACCTTTCAAACCATACCTTTATTATAACCTACAGTGTACATGTATAAAGGTATTACATGACTTTTGTATATAATTTTATTAATGTTTTGCCATCTTCTTTTTCTGTTAAGGACATGGACTTGGAAAAGTTACAGGAGCTACTACGTAACCTGAGAGCCTGTAATACCCAAAAGAACACAGGAGCCTTCCGTGTAATACTATTCCCTGGAGAGTGGAGTTCACAATCACTTACCCAGATGGCAAACAACGCAGCAATCAAAGAAAAGTATGTGGTTGAAACTGCATACTGTGCTTTTACGGACTGCCAAACTCAAGGTACACATTCAGTAGCATATTTTATGAAACATTTAAAGTGCCACAGTCTATGATCAATTTTTTGTCATATCAATGTTTTCTCATATTCATAAAGTAGAGTTGCTATATTATTACCAGTTCAAACCGTTTACCAATGCGACAACGAATCCTGAATTTTACATCCACCATTATGCAAACCTGTTCCTGTTGGCAAGGAATGCCTAGTCATTTTTTAGCATACATGACTTTGGAATAACTTACCTGCTGATATTGTTGAGATTAACTCATTAATTACTTTTAAGTCCGAGCTTCTTAATTACTTAATTAATTAATTAATTAATCATTACTAGATTTATTATAGAGTACAAGCGGTGAAGGCGTGGAACGGCTAACTGGCTGAATAGTGCAGAATCCTTGTTTAATACGTGCTATTTGGTACTGTTTAGTTGGTGCTGTTTCGTGCTTTTATTGCTTTCACTCGACTTGTTTTCTCAGTTGTTTTTATCATTTATTTATTATTTTATCACTTATTTTATTATTTTTATATATTGTACAGTTGGTGTGATAACCATACGGTTTATTACCGACTAAATAACATGTAGATGTAGATGTAGATGACGTCAAACTCTCAACACAACAACACGTGGGGCAACTTTTCTCATATAAACCTTAATGCAAACTAACGTACTGTATGTACATGTAGCAAGAAAGTCAGTGTACCATTTTCCGCAAAGATTTAGCATTTTGAATAGAAATATGCCTTCAAGTTTGTGCATTGAACAGGACTGTAGCAATTTAACGAACCACAAAACTGGCATTTCGCTACATTCAAGCCTTCTAGTTGAGTACTGGTACGAGCAGCCTTTTCTTCAGTCTCTAGTAAATTCTTATCACTCACTATTTCATGTTAGACAACAGAGCGATTTAATTTTATGGCAAAATTTTACTTTGTATTTTAGAATGTAGATTCGCCATTGCCAGGACACATAATTCTCATTTATACGAAATAGCAATCCGTGTTACACTATAAAGAAACTCAGAATTGTGTGTAAACTGATTACCTTAGTGATTTCTCCGCTTAATTCTCCCTATAGCCCAGATAACAGCACAACCTCAAAGCCGAACCAGGGAAAATACCCTGGAAATGACCTTGGCCCAAACAAGTTGAAAACAGCAGTAACTGAAGAATTTAGTGAAAATCATGTACATGTATGCTGTTTGTTGCACAATCATACATGTATGTTTATTTCATGTACAGTGTAAGCTGACTGTGGTCTCAAAATCTTCATTCCAGATTTGGGGTGTAGCTTATCTGCAATAATATCTAGAAAAGTTTGGTGGCTCCTAAGAGCTGCTTTTATTTAGAATATTTGTTAAATCACATGGTAAATGCATTAGCAAAATTTGTACACTAGCTGTAGCTAACCCTGTTGACAAATCAATGTTTGCATCTGGAATTCTGGATGCCAAGACATTAACGTACATGTACTTCATATTCGCTCAGCTACTTCAGAGAACCAACATGTACACAAAATGTATACATATATAAGCACTCCATTACAGAGGTTCTTACACCTCTGGCACACATTGATTGTGCCTTCTGCACACTTTTTGTCAGTAAACTTAGCGAGAAGGACCTCTGGCACTCAGAGTACTGTACAATGTATGATGAGGGAATTCCAGGTTACAGTACATTATTTTCACATGGGATTGTATGAAAAAATGATCATCACTTTGTTTTCATCGATTTCTCACACTGGCTGTTTCAAAAACAGTAAAATAAATAAAATCTTAATTGTTATCAAAAATGGATAAGAAGAAAAATGCTTTCTTAGCCACTGAATCAGTGTGTGAGTTTGCATTGTGCTGCAATGTATAGGAATTACTGCTACATGCAAATAGTGCTTATTTCATTTCCATAGCGCAAACTTAGCTGACCAGTGTGGTGAAACCCTTTCTGATATGCCATTCTTCAGAAAGTGGTTGGAAAGTTGAAGGCACCAATCTGTTTATGGCTAAGAGACTAATGGGTACTACTGATGAGAATGGAACAATGTACTCAAGAGAAAAGCCCATGGAGCTCTACAAGAAATTAATTTCATTCTATGTGAAACCAAAGACATGGATTCTTGACTTGTGTAGTGGATGTGGTACGTACATTGTACATGTACATGTATAACAGTATATACACACAAATCACTTTAAATATGAATGAAATGTATCAATACCCAGTCGTATAACATGTAGGTGTTTGGTCAACTACTACAGGTTTGAGTTGTTTAGTTTATAAATTCTGCCAAGAAATGGCATTTTGTTTTGATAACCATGCAAAATCCTAATGCACATGCTCAAATAGAGGGTTGGGCTGCAACAACTACCCTGCCATGTTATTGGCTTGCTACCCCAACAAAAATAGATTTCTTCTGGCCCAAAAGGGGTCCAATAAAATGCAAGATTTTTAGTACATGTAGCTCCAGTCTTACCCCAAATATGTGTAGATATGTACCTTTTAATACAAGTATTCAGTTTAAGGATTAGGACAAGATTTGGATGAAGAATTTAATGTTAAAAACCATGAAACTGTACATACATGTAGCTATTATTTGCAACTTGTTAGAAATCAACTTGTACAATATTATTTTGCACCAGAAAAGAACCATTTTTTAGCCTCGAGTAAAATTGAATGACCCTATGGCTGTACATGTAAATGTTCTTCGTAGTTATATTTATTTACTTCTCTATATTGTTCAATATTTGCTTTAGGATCAGCTGCGGCTGCTTCATTGGATGCTGGTTATGACTGTGTTGTCATAGAAAGGAGCAGAAATAAGTCACGCCTGATAAGAAGACGACTAAACCTTATGAGCAGCGCTGTCATGGAAAATGATGATGTCGATGAGGCTGAATGCAAAGGTGTAGACAGCAACAATGATAGTGGTGACAGTGGTGATGATGAAGCCATGCAATTAGAAAAACATTAGTTTAGTAGAGGTAATCGTATTGATTCAACTGCAGTTCAGGATTACCGGTAATTTAAGGGAGAACCCAAAGTCAATCCCACGACTATACAAACTTGTATTCAAGGGAAATACATTCTTCTAAAAAGATAAAATACATTTCGAAGGTCGAAAAATAGCAGATTTTCTGCTTCTAAAGCTCAATTCTGTGCTTTTCCCTGTATCGTATGGCATGCTTAACAAGAAAACACAACAATACCTCCAGCACAAAGAAAGCACAATAGTGCGCAATTACGAGTCGTTAGTCCATCTATTCAATGCAGAGAACAACTTGACAAAACTAAGTTATTCCTCATATCGTACATCGCAGATTACAGGAATCAAACCACTGTACATGTACATACCAGCAGTTGGGAGGAAGATCTGCAGATTTTCTTTCCTTTGATGCACAGCACAAAAAAAAAAAATTTGGCACAAGTCTTTTCCTGTGTAGATCTACTCATTCAGCTAACATTGATTTAGGCTTCAGTTCTTCTTTAAAAACAGCCTACATGTACATGTAGTTTAAACAAGCTTTCAAGTCTACATTGGCCCTGTGACATCACATGTGTGTTAGCATCAACTTTACATTTTGTCTTGTGGTTGCAGCAGAAATTTCTGCTGTAGTTTTCCCTTTGGTCTTGTGGTTGCAGCAGAAATTTCTGCTGCAGTTTTCCCTTTGGCCTTGCGGTTGCAGCAGAAATTTATGCTACAGTTTTACCTTTGGCCTTGTGGTTGCAGCAAAAAATTCTGCTGCAGTTTTCTATTTGGTCTTGTGGTTGCAGCAGAATGTTTTGCTGCAATTTTACATTTGCCCTTGTGGTTGCAGCAGAAATTTCTGCTGCAGTTTTCTATTTGGTCTTGTGGTTGCAGCAGACATTTCTGCTGCAGTTTTACATTTTCCCTTGTGCATGGTTGCAACAAAAATTTCTGCTGCAGTTTTCTATTTGCTCTTGTGGTTGCAGCAGAATTTTTTGCTGCAATTGTACATTTGCCCTTGTAGTTGCAGCAGAAATTTCTGCTGCAGTTTTCCCTTTGGCCTTGTGGTTGCAGCAGAAATTTCTGCTGCAGTTTTCCCTTTGGCCTTGTGGTTGCAGCAGAAATTACTGCTGCAGTTTTTTATTTGGTCTTGTGGTTGCAGCAGAAATTTCTGCTGCAGTTTTACATTTGCCGTTGTGGTTGCAGCAGAAATTTTTGCTGTAGTTTTACCTTTGGCCTTGTGGTTGCAGCAGACATTTCTGCTGCAGTTTTACATTTGCCCTTGTGCATGGTTGCAACAAAAAATTCTGCTGCAGTTTTACATTTGCCCTTGTAGTTGCAGGAGAAATTTCTGCTGCAGTTTTACCTTTGGCCTTGTGGTTGCAGCAGAAATTTCTGCTGCAGTTTAACATTTGCCCTTGTTGTTGCAGCAGACATTTCTGCTGCAGTTTTCTATTTGGTCTTGTTGCAGCAGAAATTTCTGCTGCAGTTTTACCTTTGGTCTTGTGGTTGCAGCAGAAATTTCTGCTGCAGTTTAACATTTGCCGTTGTGGTTGCAGCAGAAATTTTTGCTGCAGTTTTACCTTTGTTCTTGTGGTTGCAGCAGAAATTTCTGCTGCAGTTTTACATTTTGTCTTCAGAATCATGTCTGATCCAACAAGAGAATAAAAGACTTTCATTTTAAAACGAGTCAAAGTCTTGTAAATGTGTCATTATTATTCCTGTATTGCAAAATGTAATATGTTCAATATTTTACCATGCAAATATTGTCGTTAGAAGGATTCATCACAAATTCATTAGATTTTACATGACTTGTTTCTCACGGTTTATGCAAATAACTGCTGTTAATTCATTTTCCTTTCTATTTTCCCAAAATTGTTTTCTTATGGAACATTAAGGATTCGATCGTATAATACTTTCCATCGTTGTTTTTTTTGTAGTTTCATAACAAAATTGGTATTTATTCTTATATTTTTCCCAAAGTTTTGTTTGCTGACAATAATTGAATAAAAATAACGAATTTGTTCCACTTTTTTGGTGAAAGTTGGGAGGAAACGGCGATTAATGTCTAAATTGTGCCAAATATATCATATTGGAATAATCCATTTGTTTTTGGAACGCGTTATAGGCTTTCCCATCTCGTCTCCGATAAAGGAAATGCCGGGAAAACCTATGGTTACGTTCCACAAAGACACCATCAACCGGCAGCGTTGCCACCGTGGTTGGTCCTGATGGACAGGTGTAGTGGTAACACGTTACATAACCTCCATGACAAATAGAAGGATTTTTCTTTCTCCTGGTTTGTGTCAAGGACATATCATGACAAAACACCACTACTGGGTGCACTGCTATCAGACCAAGGTCAATACAACTGTGACAACAAACGTCAGTCCTTCCAAGAGGTTTTTCAGAACATTAATGACTATTTAACAATTAGACCCGCAGCCCGAATGGGCTACGAGTCAATAGTTAACTCGTAGCCCATGAGGGCGAGAGGTCTAATTGTTTTAGTATAAACTAACTAGTCGGACAGTAGATAATAATAGAAAGAAACAAATTGAAGTTGAAAAAATGTTATTATTTCGTGAAAATGCGTGCGGTTTTTCTCAACCATGGGCTATCACAAATAGACCTATAGTAGCGTAGCCAATCACAATGCAGGATTTGTAATAGTCCACTAGTTGGTTTATACTAATTCTTCATAGACGTTACATGGAGCAACCATTTTTGGCTGCACTAACTGCGCCACACATGTATGTACACCAGTACCCCGGGGCTTGAAATGCCACTCCTTGCATGTATTAAATACCACTAAATATTACGCTGAAATATCACTCCCAGTCTTACCCAATCAGATTGCAGAACCTTAGTTCATATTATAAACAACAAGACGCTGTACACAGATTTAACTCGGACCGGTTTTCTCAAAACTTCTGGTTGACAATTTGTGATAGATGAAACCTAGTATGTTGAAGCTATTTGCATTTATGAATAATAGCTTCTACGTCGGCGTGGTTTCACCTGTCTGGCTCTGACTGACAAGTACGCGCCAAAATTTTGTGTTGAACTGTAACCCGTTATTCTTAATATTTATTATTCATAATAAATGATAGCCATAGGAGTATATTACAGAGGAGTACAGTGTTCCTCTTCCCACATTATATAGATGGTTGCACATGACGTCACGGCGGCCATGTTGATGTACCTTCAACAATAGATTCTTCGTTAGCTTCTTTTGTTAGGTACACCAACATGGCCGCCATGCCCTATGTCATTTGAATCTCTGGGGATTGACTGAAACCCATCTATTGTCACACAACACTGTAGACGGTAGAGTTATTTTTAACATAGAATTTCCCGCCAGAAGAAACAAAGGCTGTCACTTTTAACCAATCAGGATGCACTGAAGAATTGTAATTAACACGGTTCAAACTGCTAAAAAAATACTCACTAGCGCAAGAGAACAAAAGAAAACGTAATTCGCGACTATAAATAGACACACCAACTACTGTGTTAGGGGCCCACACAAGGGCAGAGGAACACTCCTGTGTAATATACTCCTGTAGCCATAAACAGGTTGATATTTTACTATTTTCATGCAATGTCATTTTTTTCTTTATTTTATTTTCGGGACACAATGGAAACTACTGCTTTGCGGTAATTGTGTTTTACCCCAATAAAGTCATTATTGCAGTCGTCGTTGTTGTACTGACTATAGAGATATTAAGCATCTTATCTTTCTTCCCACGATCGGCAGAAATGAAAACATAACCACAATTTTCGCGCGTTTGCTGCTTGACATTTTCAGTCTTTACGTGAAGTCGAGTAGATCCGCGTTTGTTGTGAACGTATATTTGATGTCGGAAAACAAACTGTTGTGAACGCCTCAATTGATAGTTGTCGAATCTCGGTCTAATTTTAGCTTGATTTCTATTGGCTCTTCGGTTTGCCGCGAAATGGGTTCCTGGCATGTGCTCCACACAGTCCGAAGCCGGCTCATTGAAGACAATCCAGTCTCGGGTATACGAGACTTCAGACAACCAAGCTAGCTCATTGCAGATTGGAGTATTCAGCCAAGCCCCAAAACTGGCCATTGTCGGAGGAAATAAGAGAAAATGCACATCCTGTTCGACCAATTATTGTAGACTTGACTGCAACAACAGTTCTGCGACTATTTCACGACCACAAAACAGGCATTTTTGCGCATGCGTTAATGTCTTCACTTCCGGTTTCTAAAAATCCTAAACATTTAGCGCGATTTCACTAAACACCAAACCTTTTCCCGTTAAAATGTTGTTGACCACGTTCTCCACAAATTCAAGTATGGATTTTCGAAACCGACAATAAATGCCAAATTTATGGCTTTTCATTCGCCAAAAAAGCTTAAAATTGGACTGAAAAGTGTTGTAAAATCTTAATTTTTTTGTCGTAATGACAAACGCATTTTCGGTTTTAAGCGCCTTAATTCGCAGGTTCGGAAAATATTCATAAATTACTAGTAGATCAAAATAGAAATTTTCTGATTTTGATGACATCAGTTGATGACATCATCAGACTACAAGACTTTACCATAATTATTGCCCACTCTTAAGCTTTAATTTTCCGGGTTTTACGAGGCTGCAAACTTTCCCTAGCAACGGCCGATTTAAATATGTCAATGGACCCTTAAAATTGTTCTGCTCGATGTAATGTTTCCAGAATCGAAGAAAATTCCTCACATTTTGAGGAATTGGGCTATTGAAAATCTCACTCTTTCCTTCCTTACGTGGTAAATTTTATACTAAGAATCACGCAGTCATTGGTTAAATGAAAGCTTAATCTGCTACAACAGTTTGATTCTTCTTTGAACCAGGCTTGGTACTGGTTAAGTTGTATTTTGTTGCGTTATTTTTTTATTTAACTCTTTTGACAACTGAACTATACAAAACCGGCCAATATGAAGCATGTAATAAAATTTGCATCAAATCTAGACATGCTGGAAATATAATGTTGCGATATTTTTTCAAGGGATGATTGCAGTTAATAGCCAGCGCTATGACAGCGATCGGTTGACTCCAAATTTTGGAGAAAAACTCACTTGTTTTTAGACATTTTTCGTTTCTTTGATTTTCAGCAATTTCTATGCGCTGAAAATCGGCTCAAAAACCCCAACAGCAAACCCAAAAGCAGCACTTAGTTATTACAATGTCTTCTTTAATCTCTCCAACCATCAGGTTTGGTGGCACAATCCACAAATGCATTGTGGGTAATGGACAGGGTCCCCTTTCTGGGACGTTAGTCCGTAGGGATTTATTATAAGTAATTTTATCCTACAAACAAAAGAAGTGATACTAACGCAATCCGAAGCCTTAAAAAGCGCCAAAAACCCAACCTAGCAGATTTAAGCAGCGTAAAAAGAGAGTAGGGTTTTCATTCAGGGCTTTTAGGTGTACTGAACAAGCCAAGCCAAGCAGTTTTTAGCCCTCTTCAAACTTCAGGATGTCCTCTGGCTCTCTTCCAGTGGCTAAATTGACCAAAATTAGATACTTCGTTTCACTCAAAACTGCTACAAGCCGTCAGAATTCTCCCGAATGGCATTCTGGTGTGAAAGCGTGAGCCCTCGGATAAAAAGGTCTGCGGTACGTAACTGACTAGCTAACGTTAGCCAAAATTGGATTGTGAGTGCAGTTTCGAAACTATTATCACTCTCTCGTACTTCTGGGTTTTTTCCTCGGTACATCACACAGACTCTCAGTTGACCTTGTTTTCTTCACAAAGTCTCATGCATCGAGGAGCATCATAGTGTTGCTGGGTGGGTTGAGCCGAAACAACAATTCTGATTTGCATGTCTAATTACAAGGCAAACACATCGACACTAGATTCGTTTACACACTCCTTAACAGTTTCACAAGTTTTGAGAAAAAAGTCCTAACAATTTATCAAACCAATCACTCTCACGAGAATAAAGAATAATCATTATACATGTACTGTATCCCGGTGTAGTGCGCAAATGTCTTTATTAAGGACCAGGAGTCTCTTGTAAGGACTAAAAGTTGCTCCACCATGTTTAATCCTGATGAAAATATAGTATTCAGTCATTTCGAACAGTGTTGTCAAAATGAAATATTACCGGTTTATCTGTACATTTTTATGATTATGCATAATATACTCGTTGGTTCTTAATCATGGCAAGAATCAGTTAAACAAACAGTCGCGGTATTTCTAGTGCGCGGTTCTAGTGTTGCTTGGTGGGGAGAGCTAAACAACAATTCTGATCTGCATTTCTAATTACAAGGCAAACACATCGACACAACTTCAATGAAAGAGAGATAATTTAATATTACCATAAACGTCATGACATAAAGATGATAATTTTTCGATTCAGAATTAAGAATGTTCCCGATTATTTGCTCCAAAATATTTCCAATTCGGTTGCAAAATGCCCCCGTGATTATTGTATTATCATGTTAGGAACTAACCTCATGCACTATATATAAGCTCACCATTACTTTCACTCGTTACTCAGAGGTGAGCCCGATTAACTCTCGAGTAAAACAGTTCTTCGGGGTGTTGCGAATCAAGGAAAATAACAGTAGCCGATGTTCCATCAATCCTAATGTTCCCAGAAGTCGAAAATCAGTGCTAACGTAAACTATGAAAATATGTAAATACTGCAACGGTGTATAACCGTAACAATTAGGGAAACATGAATTATACTTTGTGATCGCTAACGACTATCATGAAATTTAGCGGTGTATGTCTTAAACTTCGTTTCAACAAATGCAGGCCTTGGTATTTCAATTCAGTACTTGTAAACAGGTTGTCTTCGCTCCAATGCAAAATGGAGTACAGTAATGTGTACATAATTATCAGGGTTCAGACAGGAAACAGTCTGATACAGCCACAGGCAGCCCAAGCTAATGATTTTTACAAGGAAAGTATGGGAATGTTTAGAAAAAATCTAAAACTGTACTAAAATAATCAATAAAGTCATAAAACCTTACCTGTGTGTTGTGAAGTTGTTCCTCTTCATCACTGATGTGTTTATTTCCCGTTTGACGTACTTCTGGGATTATTTCCCCTCCCCTATATAAATAGTGAAAAGGCAGGAAACACGAGACGCCATTAGTCCACGTGGCGACTCTTCGAAGCCTCGTAATTCTTCGAAAATCCAAACTTTCAGCATTTTACCTCCAGAAACCCTTTCTTACATTCCTCTAGCACTGATGCAATCGATCCATCGCTTATTTCCTCGCTTTGTAAGTACTCAAATTCGACAGTTTCTGCAGCCAACCTAGCCTGTAACTAGCCGAGGTTCGATCACTTTGGCCTTTTTTCATGGGCTGCCTGTGCTAGTTGAACCACAGGCAGCCTGTGGTTGAACGTGGCTTTTCTTCGGAAGCAGTCACGAACGAGTGCCGAATGAATTCGAGGAGATTCGGAGAACGAAGTCATTGTGCTCAATCGACCAATCGCTGAACGGTGAAATCTGCTGGGGAGACCCACGAACTTTTCAGCAAACAATAGGTGAAGTAAATGTCAAATAGAAATGTAGTCGATTTCTTGATTTAGTTTTCTTCAAAAGCTGTTTCAAATGTAAAATAACCAAAAACGGAACTGACCAAGGTAAGTTGAACAAACCACTTATACTTTCTTCTCTACCGGTGAAAGACGCTCTATCAGAACTAATTTGACGTGTAACACAAAAAATCTAATCTACATGATTCAATGCAACCGCTGCAATTTACAATACATAGGTGAGACAAAACGACGTCTGAAAGACAGATTTAACGAACATCGACGGACCGTAGACAAGTCTAATAACATATCTAAACCTACTACAGCTGCTGAACATTTTCTCTCGACACCTAATCACACTGCTAATGACATGCAACTAATCCCCATCGAAAAAATGTTCTCTAATAGAGATTCAATTCGTAAGGCCAGAGAAGCTACTCTCATTACACAAGCTAGAACACTCGTACCTTATGGTCTCAACATCCGTGACGAGTCATACTAGCTGGTATATATTTAACCTCATTATCTTGTTATTTCTATATTTATAGTGTCAATCATTTGTCATCTATTTCCTGTATTTCGTAACCCATATTTCTAGTTAGTCACGTTCGCCAATGTAATAACATTTCTTCATATTACCTGAAGAAGGCTGGTTTGGCCAGCCGAAATATCGTTATAAACCTCTAAAATTTACGTTGTGTCGGCTTTGCTATTTTTAGTTTATATAGACGCCGATTCCGTTGAACTGACTGCAATATGAGAGTGAAAAAATACGTCCGTGTAGCGGCTAGAATATGGTGTGACAAATAGGTCAGTGAGAACTCGTATTGACCCTTATCTTTCCTGGAACCTAACAGATGAGCAAAGAGCAGTTAGAACTGCCGAAGGAGGACATATTAGGGACTTAAAGCAACCAGCCGACGGCAATGACGACGGGACGTCGAAAAGTGCATTTCTCCCGACATTTGGTGTCTACTATTTCCCTCGTTCACCTTGAATTGTTTTTCGAAAAATATGACCGAGTATAGAGTTCCGTTCACGCCGAACGAAAAACGGATTGATTTACTTTCTTATACGTTCGCGTTCTCTTTAAAACGTACAATTTGGGGTTTTCACGTGTTTTTTTTTGCAGAGAACGGTGGAAAGGTAGGCGACTACGTGCATTTTCACGTGCAGCTATTGTATTTTGTAATTAAGGCTATTGTTTTATGCCGTCGTCGAAGACATTGCCGACGTGTTTTGCTTAAAGTCCCTATTAATATCATGTTGAGTAAACGAAACCATAACGCGTCTGAAAAGCCTTGGACGAAATGTTGTAATGGTGTGTTCTAGTCAGTGGCATTCCCGCTACTGTATTTGACGATTCAAAGAAAACTGTCCATTCCCATTACGCTCTTCTAATGGCTGATATGCCTTCTGGTCTGCATATTTCACCGTTCAGAGATTGGTCGATTGAGCACAATGACTTCGTTCTCCGAATCTCCTCGAAAAAACACGAAGTGTCGAATTCCTTCGGCACTCGTTCGTGACTGCTTCCGAAGAAAAGCCACGTTCAACCACAGGCTGCCTGTGGTTCAACTAGCACAGGCAGCCCATGAAAAAAGGCCAAAGTGATCGAACCTCGGCTAGTTACAGGCTAGGTTGGCTGCAGAAACTATCGAATTTGAGTACTTACGAAGCGAGGAAATAAGCGATGGATCGATTGAATCAGTGCTAGAGGAATGTAAGAAAGGGTTTCTGGAGGTAAAATGCTGAAAGTTTGGATTTTCGAAGAATTACGAGGCTTCGAAGAGTCGCCACGTGGACTAATGGCGTCTCGTGTTTCCTGCCTTCTCACTATTTGTATAGGGGAGGGAAAAAAATCCCAGAAGTACGTCAAACCAGAAATAAACACATCAGTGATGAAGAGGAACAACTTCACAACACACAGGTAAGGTTTTATGACTTTATTGATCATTTTAGTACAGTTTTAGATTTTTTCTAAACATTCCCATACTTTCCTTGTAAAAATCATTAGCTTGGGCTGCCTGTGATACAGCTGCCGAACATGCGGTAAATGAAATGTGTATTCTTTAAAGCCTTTTCAGTGTCGGTCCCTCGTTTTCTAATGCGCTTGAGCTTAACATATTCCTCTGTCTCTCGTTGGGAAGTGTTGAAAAGCCGAATTGAACAACTATTATAACTTTGTAAGCTGGAGTACTGAACAAGAAAGGCTTTTCGTATCACGGCATTAACATACAACGTCACTAAAGCAGTGTTATAACACTTTCAAAACAACCTACAAATCGACCAAAGTATTATTTGTGATGTTGAATACGAGATGTAAGTACACATAAAACTATCAATGACATAAATCGGGGAGGTTTTACTTACCGGAATTCGAAACGGTTTGTTTGCGACCGTTCTCTGATCAGATCAAATCCTACGAAATCGAAATGCAGATCAGAGCTGTTGTTTAGGTCTCCCCACCCAGAAACACTGGTGGGCTTTTGGTGACGTAAAACTATTTTTAGCAAAACAATAACCTGCAATACAAAGAACCCCAACCTCTGAAAACAATAACTCTACTTCACGAAGATGCACTCGAACAGTGATACTCTTCAATGCATGAAATATCACACTGATGTCTTTGTAAAAACAAAGGTCAACTGAGAGTGTGGCATTGTGATACTGTGCGATCTACCGAGAAAAAAAGACAAACGAAAGAAACAAGTTTCGAATACTGAACCGTCATTAGTCTGCATTGCGGGTAGTCAAGGTGAATACTTAATCGCTTTAATCAAAGGAGTGGTGATCTTTCTTGAGGAAATAAACTGAAAACGTCAATTACGCCTGGCCTCGCTTCGAATGTACGAGGTTAACTGTGAAGTACTGACTGTGACGTACTGACGTATACTAAGTTTTAGTTGAAAAACTGTTTGATAGCCAAAGCTGAGGTTAGTAGAAAAGGATTAACAGAATATTGAACACACATCGTAAGCTTTTGCTTATCTCATAGCTTTATTATATTATTTCTAGAAATACAATTCTCAACACTCTTCTAGGGTACTGGATATTCGAGATAAACTTCCCAGAAAAGACAGACGGCTGCCTTCTTGTGATGATTGAAACGGTCTATTCAGTGACAACACTTCATTCGCACGCATGCGGAAAACGTTCATGGATTTAACAAATACAAAATGGTTCCTTATTTTCTATTTAAGAGGTAGAAAACATTTTACGTGTTTCTATAGAGTTTTACATAGTAGATACTAACTAACGCGCTCTCTGATTGGTCAAAAAACATGTTTGAGTACAGATCATCATCATTATAGTGTTATTACTGTTACTGCTACCGACACAAAACTAATTTATATTAATTACATAATGCCAAAGGACCTTTCTCAATGCATCTCTGGTGCTCATACAGACTGTATATTAATGATCTCATTTCTGAGAGAGACTAAGAACGAAATGTTAGAAGTTTCTTCTTGCTGCCACAGGAAACCCAGTTTACATTCTTCTTTACCACAGGGAACCCATTTTACATTTACTTTTATTTTTAAGGAAGTGACTGTCTGCAGAGGAGAGTATCAATGATATTTTATTAAAGGACTTGTGCTTACCATTTATTACAGGAAAAACGTCAAGGTTTGGTATCATTCGCGCTTTTCTCTGCTATCGCATCTGGGAACCTCACCGCTGTACAATATATTTGTGGACAGGTATGATGATGTCACAGGTTACAAAGAAACAAAAAGACAATAATGTTAAATATTTAACAATTATTCACCGAAGTGGAGGTGAATAGTGGTGGATATTTTTACCGAGCCGCTTCGGCGAGGTAAATACCCATCACTATTCACAGACACTGAGGTAAATAATTGTTTTAGTATATACCACACAGCAGGCGAATAGCGAGCACCAAATAGTTATTTTATTTTATGTCAAATGGACAAACACTCGCGCGAGTTGATCGCTGCTTCATTCGGAGGTGAATATGAAATCATATTCACTGTTTGAGTAGCCAATCAGAGCGCGCGGAAAGTGATATTCAATGGTGTGGTATATACTAAATATATTTAACATATAACATACCAAGGCTAATGGATAGCCGTGTGGCCCATAAATAAACTGCCATATGTTCCTATGGAATATTTCACTTAATGTTATAACTAATGATGACGTCACCTCACACCAACCAAATACTATGAATCGTATCATGTTCTGATATTCTTCGTTTTTGTGTGACATCATTGCCGCCATCTTGGTCGAGGTTGGTAAAAGATTGCCTTCGGTTGGCTTTACTTCTTAGTTCAACCAAATGTGCCTGTTTATGTCATTTGAAACTCTGATATTTGGAATTGATTGGAAACCAAGATCGATGTGAATTAGCCATTTGGTAAACGAAACTGAAAAGTACTGGGACTGAATATGCAAATGTATTTGAATTAATCAATAAACCACAATAAAGATCACATCGATATCCAAATTAGTGTGTTGACTGGGTTTGGGAACGTTTGGATCAATATAACGAGGTGATCACACAATTAAGTAAGAGAGATCTGTGTGGTTTGTCTCTCTTATTTTTGTGATTTTCAAAAGCTTGCTATTCAGTTCTTATTTACTCCAACATCTTCAAACTCGGTAAACGCACTCATTTCGATTCCATGTGATCTTTGATGTGGTGCAGGTCGTTTAAAAAATATATTTTTGAACTCGATTAAATTTACACTCTCGGTTCCAGTCTTTTATCAGTCAAGGAAAGGGCTCATATGAAGCAACGTAACCCTTTACTTTACCAACGATGGAATGTTTACCATTTAATGTGTCTGGGGGATTGATTCTTCCTGCTTCAGTTGTTCATAATCATGTTATGTTTATTGAGAATTCAATTGGTTTGGTTCATTTGTAGACTTGACTGAAATGGGAAAATATTGCAATATAGGTGAAAGAGTGCATCTTTGAATAGCAGAATGCCACGTCTTTCGGTTTTGATAGGTGTCATAATGATAATCAGTTGGAAAGTTAATATATGTCACACAATTATAAAACATCATCTGTAATAATTATGATAATGTTGATTATAATGACGACATTAATATTGGAAAGTATGATCAATGCAGCAACTTATATATTTACCTTTCAGGGACTCGATATTAACAGCAATGTGGACTACAGCGGTCAGTGTCCTCTTCACGTCGCTTGTCTTAAAGGTCACGTGGACATTTCCCGGTTTCTTCTTGATAACGGAGCAAACCCTAGTACCCAGGACTATTGTGGGCGCACTCCGCTAGATAATGCTGCTACTGCAAAGAGCCTGGAACTTATTCAATTGCTCAAACAACACGAAGCTAGTGAATCCCATGAACAGTTGTGATAGGTTATTTAGAAGTGCATTGGAGTGCTACATAAATAGTATAGATTTCGTGTGAGTAACTGAGAAGTCATTGAGACCATAGTGGCACTATGGGGATCAATCCTGGTTTCTGGGAAACCCCCACCCCTCCCCCACACTTCACCCTAACCGTTACTGTTAATCATTAATAAACAATGCATATCTAAGGGAGGGGTGGGTGGGTAGTTTCCCAGAAACCGGGATTGGTCTCACTATGATCGCTCCATTGTAGTATTTTAACTCTGCAGTTTGGTCGGGAGAAGTCAAAAGAACAAATGAAGCCAAAATGTTCTTCCGAGTATTTTAATGTCATGGCTTTCTTTCGCCTCGTGATTGATCAAATGTTTGGAGGTTCGTCAACTGAAGGAGAGCTGCATGCTCACGACAAGGCTCTGCCAGAATAAGTTAGATATAAATACCAAGAACCGAGGCCATTTAGCCCGTAGCTATAGGGCCCGAGGGATGATATGGCTGAATGCCGAGGTTCGAGGTATTTATCTGACTTATTACAAGATTGGCGAGGTTTTCCCACCAAAGCTATTCCTATGAGAAAGCAATTCTTTGATCTTTAGAAAAAGTAAACAATGCGCTTGGCAGGTTTGTAAATTAGACAAAGCAGTGAATCATACAATGCATTGGTTTAGATAAAAAGTTGTGTAACTCTTGAGTCATGATAATGAATCATTCAAACGTTTTTGTTACATAACGAACCATATTCATGAAAATAATGTTCTAGAATTGTGGTGAAAAGCATAGAATAGTTATTTCGGCGCTAAGGTTACGTCACTAACATGCGCAGTTGGAGTATGGTGGAAAAATCACGTCCCATAATGATGAGACGGCTCGCGTTCTTAAATAGAGTGAGTGAAAGCTTCATATTTGAGCATTGAACTGACTGTCAGCTTGAGTGCACAACCCTTGCATTGGCCATATGGGCTGATGCAAGTGCTTTATGTGTATAATGATCCGGGCATTTATACAGATTATAAATTCAAGGGCTTTATCGGCTGTATATTGATCCGGGTCAATATACAAATAAAGTCCTTGCATTTATAATGAGCAACTATCTGTTGTTCAACCGGTCTTTATCGTAGACATAGTTAATAGAGTGGAATGGTTATGAAACCCAGCAATCTTCTTTGTTATATGTCTTTGTTGGCTTTTTTCGACCATTACCGTGCACAAAATGCAATAGAAATTCCAATGTGTTAATCAATCAGCCAATAGAAACGTGTGAGTTCAGTCGTTCAGGGGACGCTAATGAACTATGACCGTGCACAATATTTTGTCTTACCCCATCCAACATAAATCGCCGCGCCTTTGCTAGCCCCTTTGAAGTTTGCCGAGTTTCATAACCATTCCACTCTATTAACTATGTCGTAGATAAAGCCCTATGAATAACAAAAAAAACCCGAGCCGATCGGGTAATGTGTTTTTAATTTACACATCCCATGAATGACGTATGGCTTAAAAATCGCCAAAATACTACGAGCACATTCCTTGGTCACTGTTCTTGTTTTATCGCTCTTTGTAATTCAGAGAGGAAAAGCAGGAGGCGAGACCCTGAAATCACCTTCAAACATCTCGTTTGAAGGTATCCAGTCGCAATTTGCCTTCACAGGCATCGAAGGAATAAATTTGCGAAGTCATTATCCCAGTCAAACCCAATCAGTCGCTTCTTCTGAGTCACCAGCCTCGTCTAAGTACGATAAATCTACTCCGAAAAACGCCATTTTATCCGTTACGCACGAGTTGGGCCATCGAAATCGTCAAACACGTGGACGAGCCTGGGATCAAGGGGGCAAATCGTAACCCTACCAGGAGGTACTCTGGTGACAAAATAATGTATATATATTGTATTTAACAGCCAATTACAAGCTCCTTTAGTATATATTTAACAGCCAATTACAAGCTCCTTTAGTATAGAGAGATTTGTAGCCGAACATTTGATTCAAAGTGGAATTAAAACCCGCCCACCCGCCCGTGCACCAGCGCGCGGAACACGGAAAGGTTTTCGAGCTCGATTTTATATGGCTTTTAACGCCGTCCTGTCCTTTACATTCAACCCTCCGTTTATGGGATTCTGAAGTTATCTCAATAATCAGTGTATTTTTTGCCGTAATGCGTAAAACATTCAATTTCGTCACCTTTTCCGTTACATACGCGCGTGCCTCTCAACTGCACTTTTCATTTTCGTAAATTATTTTTTATTACATATATGCGCGTGCATCTCTTCGTATTTAATTATTGGGAGCTCCACACATAGGCTTGCCTATATATATTATTCACTATTTGTTAAAAATGGAAGACAAAAAATTCCATACGAATACTACAATATATTATACAGATTGTATGCTTGGGCTACGTGTGCTATGATGTCATTTATTCCACTTACCAACACTCAGCCAAGCAATTATATTCAATGGGGAATACACTTCGTGTATTTGTGGGGATAAAGTGCTCCCATACAGGTCACCCTTTGCCTCATAGACTCACATTACTTGCTATGCCAGGGATAGAGGATCGGGACCTCTCTGGCATGTCAGGGATAGAGGATCGGGACCTCTCTGGCATGGCAGGGCTAGAGGATCAGGACCTCTCTGGCATGGCAGGGATAGAGGATCGGGACCTCTCTGGCATGGCAGGGATAGAGGATCGGGACCTCTCTGGCATGGCAGGGATAGAGGATCGGGACCTCTCTGGCATGGCAGGGATAGAGGATCGGGACGTCTCTGGCATGGCAGGGATAGAGGATCGGGACCTCTCTGGCATGGCAGGGATAGAGGATCAGGACCTCTCTGGCATGGCAGGGATAGAGGATCGGGACCTCTGTGACATGGCAGGGATAGAGGATCGAGACCTCTCTGACATGGCAGGTCAGTATAGAGGATCAGGACCTCTCTGGCATCGCAGGGATAGAGGATCGGGACCTCTGTGACATGGCAGGGATAGAGGATCGGGACCTCTGTGACATGGCAGGGATAGAGAATCAGGACCTCTCTGGCATGGCAGGGATAGAGGATCGGGACCTCTGTGACATGGCAAGGATAGAGGATCGGGACCTCCGTGGCCTGGGGGATTCCCCCTTAACAGGATTGTAACCTCTTTGTAGCCTGGGAGATTCGGACCCCTTGGATGGCCATTATATAGACCTGTATGCTACCTTAATAGGAGTACTTCATTCCTTGCCCCTTTTCCCCACAAATAATAGTATTGTTGTCTCCATTTTGTTCATGGGTTGGGAACATTAAAGCAAAATTTATAAGAATTTTAAATTAAAGTTAATGAGATAACCATGAACTAGATAAGCCCGCTAGTGTCAAAACAAGGGACCATTCTTCATTGTCATTGTGTCCAAAGGTCATTTCCTGATCCCATGTATCCTGCATGTTCTTACAGCTAAATCAATCGCAATCAAGCTTTCACGTGCCATATGGCCTGTCTTCAGATCTCTCTGTATGCGCTGTGCTCAGCACCGTTTCATTCATTCACTGTGCTAGCACAGGCTTGACACGCACCGAAATTCCCTCCCTACACTGGTTCATGCATGTCTTGTCGACATACATATTAAAGTATTTTCTGAATTATGTTAAAATGTTACAATTATTCAGCAACAATGTATCCATTGCTATAATTTGGGCAATTCTACTGTCTACGAAGACAATTTTTCTAATGAACTGTGCAGATTATCTGCCTATTCAAAGACTGTGTACGACTATGGTACCGTCGCTACTGTTTTTCTCTGGGGGCTTTAGAATATGATAGTTGCGTTTATAGGCCATTTTGACGATGTTGCGCACGCATCAGTAGAACAATAGACACGAGCTGCAAAGACTCGTTCTGGTTCACCAGCCTTTTGTTATTTAAAACAGATAACCATTCTAGCTGCGACGCGCAACATCGTCAAAATGGCCTATTATACAGTGTAAGATAAATATTCTTTTAAGTGTAATAAATTTGGGTGGGGATAAAGTGCTTCCATACAGGTCACCATTTACCCCATAGACTCACATTACTTGTTATGCCAGGAATAGAGGATCAGAACCTCTCTGGCATGGCAGGGATAGAGGATCGGGAACCTCTGTGACATGGTAGGGATAGAGGATCGGGACCTCTGTGGCCTGGGGGATTCCCCCTTAAGAGGATTGTGACCTCTTTGTAGCCTGGGAGATTCGGACCCCCTGGATGGCCATTATATAGCGATACTTACTGTTTGTAAACACAGACGTCATTTATGTATTTGCATATATAATCTGGTTGGCAAAAAAAAACGCGTGTTTGTATGACTTGTATGGCATCTAGCGATTTGGGCCTCACGAAATACATCTAAAGTCTCAATTCTGCTTCCATATGTTAATTATTTTATAAGACTTATAAGTTAAGAGTATATAAGCTTCGATAAATGGGCTTGCTTGCATTTTAGAAGAACAAGAAAGTAATTTGGCGATGAATAAGCACCGACCTGTGATATTTTATAAGCAACTGACTGAGTTCACGCTTCGTTTCTGCCAACCACAGAATACAACAAATGTGGCGTGACTGGCCTGTGTGACGTCACAGTAAGTATCGCTATAGACCTGTATGCTACGTTATTAGTACTTCATTCCTTGCCCCTTTCCCCCACAAACAATAGTATTGTTGTCTCCATTTTGTTCATGGGTTGGGAACATTAATTGGGAATCTGTGATCAACAATCGTGTTCAAGTCCATCCTTCTAGACTTCTGTAAAGCTTTTGATAAGGTCTCTCATTCCAAACGTCTTATCAAGCTGCAGTCTTATGGGATCAGTGGTAAAACGTTAGCTTGCATTAAAGCCTTTCTTCGTCACCGTATGTGAATTTCTCCTTTTCGGATCTTGTTCCGATAACCTCAGGGGTGCTACAGGCTAGGTGTTGGGTCCAACTTTGTTTCTGTTAGATGGCAGACGAGCTTTAATATAATTAAATTCAAGATTCTGTCTATAACCAACAAGCGTAACACTATCAGATTCCCTTACAAGCTAGATGCAGATCATCTCGAGCATGTTAATTCTCATCGATTTCTTGGAGTTACTTGCAACAGCCACTTGCATTCTCGACCCCAGACCCTTCTCTTATTTCTTACTGCGCATGCTCGACGAAATCGTAAGGCTCTGGGAAACCCCACATATGCAAATGAAGGTTGTGGCTACAGTCCTCACAGCGCATGCTCAAAACTCCAAAAAACGAAATGGCGGACAACTCGATGTTTGAACTGGCGTTTGAGTTTGTTATTGGAAAGGCAGGGAAAAACTGTATTTTCAATAGTTAGTATAGGTAATCAAATGGGGACGAGTGAAATTAGGGATAAATTTCACCAGGAGCCCATTACCAGGAGCGTACCTATGTGATGGGTAGTGCCCACAGCACCATAGACGATGTGGCTATTTATAAATATCCGATTCCCGCGAAATGAAATGGTTGCCATGGTTGCTTGCGCTGCGGACAATACGCGCTCCCCTGCATAGGAAAATAGCTGCGTGAATGCATAATGAGAAGTGACGTTTCGTCGTGTGATTGGTTTAGTGCAGGTATCCTTTGTCTACTTTCGCGGGAAACACAAAGCTAAAAATAGCTACATCATCTGTTCTGCTGTTGGACGGACCTAATCTGGGAAATGCACGCTCCTGGTAATGGGCTCCTGATCGAATTCACGCATGTTCGTCAAAATCGAAGTAATTTCCCGAGCCGCTTCTAATATTACTTGGCGAAATTATTTTACCTAACTTCAGACACGCTTGCGTTAGTCCGACACTTTGCTTTCTTCCCTTCAAATGCAAATAAATTAATTACGCACGCACGTGCTGTCGTCGTCATCTGTATTGTTTTATAAAACACCAATCAGGGCTCTCTAAATTCTGGAGTTTCCCAGAGCCTTACGATTTCGTCGACCATGTACAGTAAGAAATAAGAGAAGGGTCTGGGGTCGAGAATGCAGCCAATAGGCCCTTTGCAGCTAACAGTTACGTGCTGATATAATACTTCATTAACGAATGAATTGAACTCGTGATCCCCATGGGAAAGGCGTTGCCATGAATACTGGAGAGCAAGCTATCTTCAAAAACGCAGTTTTAGAAAGATCGGCAATCGATTGGAGGTGGAAAATAGCATTTACAAACAGGTTTTGCTAATAACAACACCGATCTCGTACAAGGCCTATAAATAAATGAAGTCAGATATTTTTTGCTCTCCAGTACAACCACGTGATTTGTTAGCTGCAAAGGGCCTATTGCAGTGAACAGAGCATTGTTATAACATTGCCAGTAAAGCTAATAGAACTTTGGGTACTGCATGCATGTACGTCATATGCTCAAGCCCTGTAAAGTTGCGGTAAAATCTAAGGCCTATGAAGCTCTCGTCAGACGTTAAAACATCAGACATTGAGAATTAATGCACACTTTTCAGCCAACCATGCAGAGACGATTTTCAAGACGTCAGTCTTGTGCTATGAGCCTCAGCCTTCGACTGTTAACAGCGCATCCTCGCCGTCATCCAATAATTGTTTCACGTAGCCTATTTTATACCGTTTATAACGATCTACACAAGAATACAGCATTAAGAATACACAAATAAACATCTCAAAACTAAACAATATTGCGATGTAATCGAAATAAGTTATTTGATGACTATTTGACACTATGGATGCAAACGACTGTCGTTGAATGGAATAATTTTTTTTAAATCAAACTGTCGAACCGATATAATTACGGCACTGGTGATTCGATCTGGTGTCTAACGTCCACACAGGAAACCCATGTTGTGAACAACTTGTTTACTGAGTGAATTGTATTCCATTGTCATCAGGACAACCTGATCTTAACTTATATGCAAGGAAGTACATTCTGTACATAAGCATAATACATGCTCAACCTGTCTGGATAGGATATTAAAGAAATATGAAATAGTATACGAATGTAACAGCGACGACCTGCGGAATATGAAGTGGTGTTCAGAGATCACGTCGATACACGTTCCCAGGCTTGCACGGAATCCCACTTGTTTGTGCACACTGGATGTGTCAAAAACATGAGCACATTTTGGGTTTTCATTATGTACTACAAGGACACTTCTGTCAGGTGAAAATGTACATTTATCTTCGACAGATAAGTTAAAACCTAAAGCTAAAGCTGCAACGCTCCATTCAACACATTTAACGTCAGCACCAACGTACGGCAGGTTGTACTCCTCAAGCACCTTGTGTGCTCTCTCAACCATATCGGCCGTTGGCTGTGTGTAGAGGAGGCACTGGAGAACTATCTCGAGATAACAACGAAATATAGCACTATACTCGTTGAGCGTATCATCCAACCAAAACAGTTCATGACAAAAACGTTTGAGTTCCGGATGAATGTCGGCCATCACGTGGAAACCGGCCAGAATATCTTTGCTTTTTGTAACGTACATGGAAGCAAGGATATCAAAATCACAGCATAGTTCCAAAGTTTTGTCCTTGAAGGCGATGCATTCATGCATGTGCACAATTCCATAGTGGAGAGCATACCTTTCATTGTCATCTACAACTAACTGAGCATTATAGTCTATCCTCCTCTTTAGTTTGACAAGAATATCAAGGCAATGTCTAGCGAGTACCTCGTGTCCATCACTGATGCTAACACTGAAGTCATGTTCCTCTTCTCCGTCCTTAGTCAGCCAGTCAAACACTGACTTGTGAAATACTGTTACATGATCATTCTCGACAGGAAACATAAGTTGTAACGACTTGAGTGCTTCTCTTCTTGCTTTCCTTTCCTGGCGTGAATCTTCCTTGTTCAGACCGAGTATATTAAGAAACAAGTCCTTGGGAAGAGGGTTACCTGCACCAATTACAGCCGCAAGCGCGTGGAAAAAATTATCCTCGCCGACTCCAAGTCCATCTTTAAGACGAGTAAAGTAACTATCGTAAACTGATGATAATCCCGACGGAAATATATCTTTGATTTCACGCAAACTGATGTTGCTGTTTTTGATATCTTCTATCGCAACATGCGCGAACGTAAAGAAGCCACCTGATTTTCTTGAAATTGCATTTGTACATGTAGCAATTTGAACGTCATTCATACCTTCATACAGCTGTCTTAGTTCGTCGTTGATATAAATGCGTATATCTTTGTCATTTAGAAGGTCACTGGGATCAAGTTTGATCGTCTTAAACTTAGTTGGTTGGAAGATCTCTAAGATGCTTTGAGGTCTTGCTGTAAAGATAAAACGCAACCATGAAGGCAAGACATCTATTTGCCTTGAAAGTACCTTGATGAATTCATCTTTGCCTTGCTTCGAGCATTCATCGAGAGCATCAATCACGATAACGAATGTCGTTTCAGGGGGTTTGGTTTTAGCAAGCTTACACAATGGCTCCTCAAAGAGGATGGTAAATAGAGATTCACAATTCATCTTCGTAATCTCCTCAAAGCTGACACTCTCCAATCTCTCTTCTAATAAATCTTGAAATCCAGGTAGCGAGTCACACAGCTGACGAGCGATTGACTGCAGCATTTTGCGCGAATCGTTACGAGTAGCCACATTATACCGAATGAAATGGCACGCTGCCAAACGACCCTGTTCTTGTAATCTCCTACAGAGCATTGCAGCAACTGTTGATTTACCAATTCCAGGAGGTGCAGTGAGTAACACCAGCTGAGAATCTCGCTCATTGCAGTCAGTCAGGGTAAATATTTCATTCAAAAGCCAAGAACGCGTTTTTGGATTACAATCACTGCACAGTTTATCAATATCGCTTGTACAGTCAGACTTGTCAAGCATGTGAAGTTTGCACTCTTTTTTGTGGAGAGCAATCTCGGCCTCTTGCAGCAGTATTTGTTTATCAAATTTGCTATCAATGTCGCCGAGCTTCCTTTTCACTCCGCGAACTTCTTCGATAATTTCTGCGTCAGATGAACACCACTCTTCTAGTAACTGAACGTAGTTAGTCTCTCCAATTCGTGATGACTTTAACATATTGATGTGAACTTGGTCTATTCCAAGGGAAACCAAAGCACATGAAATGACTCGCCAGTATTGCTCAAATCTTGCGCCATCAATAGCTGTACTAGGGATGTGGCCATACACTTCGTTCCTGTAGTACTTAACTCTTGCCAAGTTTGCCTCTTTTGAGTCATCACTTGAGGATGGCAGTTTGTCCCAGCGAGTAGCTGGTTCTATCAGTCCACAAATGTTCCTTAGCAGAATAAACAGCAAAGTGATGTCAAAGTCTTGAGATGTAGAACCAGTGCTGGCTGGTGAAGGATAGAGTTTGTTCCACTGACTAGGATACAGCACTCGTGGTCTACCTTCAAAGGGGAATCTCAAAGCATTCAAAACAGGTTGTTGTGCACGAAGTGTGGCTGCTAACGTGGGCGGAGGGTGAATTCCGTCAAATACGATACGCAGGGCACAAGTTCCACCATCAATCAGCAATCTGCTAAGCTTGGTGAAGTTCGTTTTCTCGTCGCTGTCCTTTGACCAGGAATCTGCCATGATGAACAGCAATCAGCGACTCAGTTTCTGGAGAAGATAAAAACGGGCACAACATTCTTAAGGGTGCAAACGTGCATGAAACTCGATTGTTCTAAAAAGGCATCAAAAGCAGCCCGTTATCGCTGCCGTATGTCAGAAAATAGTTAAAGTCAAACCTATGATTTGAAAATGTTTCACGTGAATCAGTATAATTTTGTGAGCTATAATTGGTCAGTTTTCAGGCCATCACTTCCCGTACGAACCGCAAAATGTAAATGAGAAGAACATTCTATTCTTATAAAGTGCACCAAAATCCATCAATATGTCGAGAAACTTTGAAGTTTACGTTACACAAGTAAATTTGAGATCTCGAGGTTAGGGTTAAGTTAGAAAAAAAGGCATTCTCGGGTATAACTGATCAAAATAAAGTAGCGCTTCTCGATGCTCAAATGATTCGAGAACGTTCTCTTGCTATGTAGTGCATTGAAAACTATCAATATCTCGAGAAACGACGCCACTTTAAAGTTTAGCAGTTGCACAAGGTGAGTTTTCCGGCCTTTTCTCTTTCGGGGTCGAGATAGAAAAGCGTATATATCTTTAATCCTATAGACATAGCTTTCAACCCAAGGATCATAAACTGATTCACAGGCGAATAGTCCGCTGTGTTGCCAGTACAATTGCAACACGCTGCCAACGCAAGCCTATAACATGGAACGTTATATATATGCTTTCCCATCTCGTCTCCGAAAAAGGAAATGCCGAGAAAACCTATGGTTACGTTCCACAATGACACCATCAACCGGCTGCGTTGCCACCGTGGATGGTCCTGATGGACAGGTGTAGTGGTAACACGTTACATAACGTCCATGACAAATAGAAATATTTTTCTTTCTCCTGGTTTGTGTCAAGGACATATCATGACAAAACACCACTACTGGATGCACTGTTATCAGACCAAGGTCACTACAACTGTGACAACAAACGTCAGTCCTTCCAAGAGGTTTTTCAGAACATTAATGACCATTTCTTCATGGGCGTTACGTGGAGCAACCATTTCTTGCCCCACTAACTGCGCCACACATCCTTATTTTTATTTAGCTATGTACATCAGTACCCCGGAGCTTGAAATACCACTCCTTGCATGTATTAAATACCACTATTACGCTGAAATATCATTCCCAGTCTTACCCAATCAGATTGCAGAACCTTAGTTCATATTATAAACAACAAGACGCTGTACACAGATTTAACTCGGACCGGTTTTCTCAAAACAACTAGTTGACAATTTGTGAAAGATGAAACCTAGTATGTTGAAGCTATTTGAATTTATGAATAATAAGTGGTAGCCAAAGGAGTATATTTAACAATTAGACCCGCAGCCCGAATGGGCTACGAGTCCGCAATAGCCCATGAGGCGCAGCCAAATGGGCTATTTAACTCGTAGCCCATGAGGGCGAGTGGTCTAATTGTTGTAATATAAACTAACTAGTCGGACAGTAGAAAATAATAGAAAGAAACAAATTGAAGTTGAAAAAATGTTATTATTTCGTGAAAATGCGTGCGGTTTTTCTCTACCATGGGCTATCACAAATAGACCTATAGTAGCGTAGTCAATCAGAATGCAGGATTTGTAATAGTCCACTAGTTGGTTGATACTAATACAGAGGAGTACAGTGTTCCTCTTCTCACATTATATAGATGGTTGCACATGACGTCACGGCGGCCATGTTGGTCTAACTTTAACAATAGATTCTTCGTTAGCTTCTTTCGTTAGGTACACCAACATGGCCGCCATGCCCTTTGTTATTTGAATCTCTGGGGATTGACTGCAAACCCATCTATTGTCACACAACACTATAGACGGTAGAGTTATTTTTAGCATAGAATTTCCCGCCAGAAGAAAAAACAAGGCAAAGGCCGTCAATTTTAACCAATCAGATTGCACTGAAGAATCGTAATTAACACTGTCCAAACTGCTAAAAAATGCTAAAGCGCAAGAGAACAAAAGACAACGTAATTGCATACCAGAACTTCGCGACTATACATAGATACACCATCTACTGGGTTAGGGGCCAACAAAGGGGCACAGGAACACTCCTGTGTAATATACTCCTGTAGCCATAAACAGGTTGATATTTTACTATTTTCATGCAGTGTCATTTTTTTCCTTTATTTTACTTTCGGGACACAATGAAAACTACTGCTTTGCGGTAATTGTGTTTTACCCGAATAAAGTCATTATTGTTGTCGTCGTCGTAGTACTATAAGAAACCACGATGGCAACGTCTAGGACGACGGCATAAAACAATAGCCTTAATTACAAAATACAATAACTGCACGTGAAAATGCACGCAGTCACTTACTGACATTTCAATCGTTGTCTGCAAAAACACAACGTGAAAACCATACGTCAGTTGCGTTTCATAGAGAACGCGAACGTCAAAAAGTAAATCACTCCGTCTTTCGTTCGGCGTGAAGGGATCTTATGCTTATCATATTTTTCGAAAATTTGGATGCGAAAAATAATTAAAGGCGAATTACCGGGTGCGTACATCAACCATACTACGTCTTTGAAGCAGCGTTTTTACAGACCGGGTTATTTTTAGAATGTGTTTTCCGCAAGTTTGGTTGCGCTAGCCAATCACAAGAGTTTGCGTAATTTTAAATCAAATGATTAATGATATTGCAGCCATGTTGCTTGACTTAACAAGAGAAACTAACGAGGCATCTTTTGTTGACAACATTCCGCGATGGAAGCGAACGAGTTGTGAAATCTAAAAATAACCCGGTCTGTAAAAACGCTGCATCACGAATATGTGACAGATGGACGCTCAGGGTAATGAGCTCCTGGTGTAGTATTAATAGTACGGAATAAATTGTACGGGACTTTAGGTCAAAATATTACTTACCGGGGGTAGAGTAGATTGTTAAAATAGAATGATAAGTGAAGAGATGATTTTTGGATTACGATCATCACTGTAGAGAAGCGACAAAGGCTTACAATATTTTTTAGAAAATTTAGACTCTTTCAGTCGCAAATTTCGACATTCTTATTTCCATCACAGCGAACCCGGTAGCGAAACAATGAAGTAAACGCAACCCAAATGAATTCAAAGAACAACAAAATCAAACTTGATTTAGAAATTACGACAAAACGCACGAATGAAAGGCGAAACTGTCTTCCGGTTTCCTTCAGTGGTATACGAGACTGCAGACAATCAAGCTAGCTCATTGCAGACTGGAGTATTCAGCTAAGCCCCAAAACTGGCCATTGTCGGAGGAAATAGGACAAAATGCACATCCTGTAGACTTTACTGCAACAACAGTTCTGCGACTATTTCACGGCCACAAAACAGGCACTATTGCGCATGCGTTAATTTCTTTACTTCCGGTTTCTAAAAATCCTAAACATTTTGCGCGCTTTCACTAAACACCATACTTTTTCCCGTTAAAATGTTGTTGACCACGTTCTCCACAAATTCGAGCACGGATTTTGGAAACCAACAATAAATGCCAAAGCTATGGCTTTTCATTCGCCAAAAAAGCTTAAAGTTTTGTAAACTCTTCATTTTTGTTTCGTAATGACAAACGCATGCTCGGTTTTATGCGCCTTAATTCGTAGGTTCGGAAAATATTCATAAATTACTAGTAGATCAAAAATCCTTGGAGTGTTTAGAAATTTTCTGATTTTGATGACGTCATCCTGATGTCACTTGATGACATCATCAGACTACAAGACTTTACCTTTTACGAGGCTGCAAACTTTCCCTAGCAACGGCCGATTTAAATATGTCAATGGGCCCTTAACATTATTCTGCTCAAAGTAATGTTTCCGGACTCGAAGAAAATTCCACACATTTTGAGGAATTGGGCTATTGAAAATCTCACCCATTCCTTACTGCTACGTGGTACATTTTACACTAAGAATCACGCAGTCATTGGTTAAATGAAAGTTAAGTTGTATTTTGTTGCGTTATTTTCTGGTTTAACCCTTTGACTACTGAACTGTACAAAACCGGCCAATATGAAGCAATATGTCAGTAAAAAAAAATTGCATCAAATCTAGACATGCTGGAAATGTAATGTTGCGAAATTATTTCAAGGGATGATTGACTTAAAAGCCAGCGCTATGACAGCTATCGGTTGACTCCAAATTTTGGAGAAAAACTCATTTGTTTTTAGACATTTTTCGTTTCTTTGATTTTCGAATTCACCAATTTCTATGCGCTAAAAATCAGAACAGCAAACCCAAAAGCAGCACTCAATCTCTCCAACCATCAGGTTTGGTGGCACAATCCACAAATGCATTGTGGGTAATGGACAGGGTCCCCTCTCTGGGGCTTCAGTCTGCGTCTGTAGGGCTTTATTATAAGTCATTTTATCCTACAACCAAAAGAAGTGATATTAACACAATCCGAGGCCTTAAAAATCGCCAAAAACCCAACCTAGCAGATTTAAGCAGCGTAAAAAGAGATATAGGGTTTTCATTCAGGACTTTTAGGTGTACTGAACAACTAGCCAAGCAGTTTTTAGCCCTCGTAAAACTTCAGGATGTCCTCTGGCTCTCTTCCAGTGGCTAAATTGTCCAAAATTAGATAATTCGTTTCCGACTCAAAACTCTATTAAAGAGAAAAATTGCTACAAGCCGTCAGAATTCTCCCGAATGGCATTCTGGCGTGAAAGCGTGAGCCCTCGGATTAAAAGGTCTGCAGTACGTAACAGACTATCACTGTCTCGTACTTCTGGGTTTTTTTCTCGGTACATCACACAGACTCTCAGTCGACCTTGTTTTCTTCACAAAGTCTCAATCCCATGCATCGAGGAGCATCATAGTGTTGCTGGGTGGGTTGAGCCTAAACAACAATTCTGATCTGCATGTCTAACTACAAGGCAAACACATGATTCGACACTAGATTCGTTTACACACTTTTTAACAGTTTCACAAGTTTTAAGAAAAAAGTCCACTAACAATTTATCAAACCAATTACTCTCACGAGAATAAAGAATAATCATTATACTCTATCCCGGTGTAGTGCGCAAATGTCTTTATAAAGGACCAGGAGTCTCCTGTAAGGACTAAAAGCTGCTCCACCATGTTAAATATCAATCCTGATGAACATAAAGTATTCAGTCATCTCGTGTTGTCAAAATGAAATATTACCGGTTTCTGTGTACATTTTTATGATTATGCAGTCGCGGTATTTCTGGTGCGCGGTTCTAGTGTTGCTGGGTGGGGAGAGCTAAACAACAATTCTGATCTGCATTTCTAATTACAAGGCAAACACATCGACACAACTTCAATGAAAGAGAGATAATTCAATATTACCATAAACGTCATGACATAAAGATGATTATTTAGCGAGTCAGAATTCCGGATTATTTGCTCCAAAATATTCCCAATTCGGTTGCAAAATGCCCCCGTGATACTTGTATTATCATCGGTTAGAAACTAACCTCATGCACTATATATAAGCTCACCATTACTTTCACTCGTTACTCAGAGGTGAGCCCGATCAACTCTCGAGTAAAACAGTTCTTCGGGGTATTGCTGAATCAAGGAAAATAACAGTAGCAATGTTCCAACAATCCTAATGTTCCCAGAAGTCGAAAATCAGTCCCAACTATGAAAATATGTAAATACTGCAACGCCGTATAACGTACCGTAACAATTACGGTAATATGAATTCTACTTTGTGATCGCTAACGACTATCATGAACTTTAACGGTGTATGGCTTAAACCTCGTTTCAACAAATGCAGGCATTGGTATTTCAGTACTTGAAAACAGGATGTCTTCAATTTGTGTCTTCGCTCCAATGCAAAATGGAGTACAGTAATGTGTACATAATTCTCAGGGTTCAGACAGCAAACAGTCGGATACAGCCCCGGAACATGCGGTAAATGAAATGTGTATTCTTTAAAGCCTTTTCAGTGTCAGTACCTCGTTTTCTAATGCGCTTGAGCTTAACATATTCCTCTGTCTCTTGTTGGGAAGTGTTGAAAAGCCGAACTGAACGACTATACTTTGTAAGCTGGAGTACTGAACAAGAAAGGCTTTTCGTATCACGGCATTAACATAAAGCGACACTAAAGCAGTGTTATAACACTTTCAAAACAACCTACAAATCGACCCAAAGTATTATTTGTGATGTTGAATACGAGATGTAAGTACACATAAAACTATCAATGACATGAATCGGGGAGGTTTTACTTACCGGAATTCGAAACGGTTTGTTTGCGACCGTTCTCTGATCAGATCAAATCCTACGAAATCGAAATGCAGATCAGAGCTGTTGTTTAGGTCTCCCCACCCAGAAACACTGGGGTTTTTTTGGTGACGTAAAACTATTTTTAGCAAAACAATACCCTGCAATACAAAGAATCCTAACCTCAGAAAACAATAACTCTACTTCACGAAGAAGCACTCGAGCAGTGATACTCCTCAATGCATGAAATATCATACTGATGTCTTTGTAAAAACAAAGGTCAACTGAGAGTGTGGCATTGAATACTGTGCGATCTACCGAGAAAAAAAGACAAACGAAAGAAACAAGTTTCGAATACTGAACCGTCATTGGTCTGCATTGCGGGTAGTCAAGGTGAATACTTAATCGCTTTAATCAAAGGAGAGTGATCTTTCTTGAGAAAATGAACTGAAAACGTCAATTACGCCCGGCCTCGCTTCGAACGTACGAGGTTAACTGTGACGTACTGACTGTGACGTACTGACGTATACTAAGTTTTAGTTGAAAAACTGTTTGATAGCCAAAGCTGAGGTTAGTAGAAAAGGATTAACAGAATAGTGAACACACATCGTAAGCTTTTGCTTATCTCTTGATTATATTTAGAAATAAAATTCTCAACACTTTTCTAGGGTACTGGATAATCGAGATAAACTTCCCACAAAAGACAGACGGCTCCCTTCTTGTGATGCTTGAAACGGTCTATTCAGTGACAACACTTCATTCGCACGCATGCAGGAAACGTTCATGGATTTAACAAATACAAGATGGTTCCTTATTTGCTATTTAAGAGGTAGAAAACATTTTCCGTGTTTCTATAGAGTTTTACATAGTAGATACTTACTAACGCGCTCTCTGATTGGTCAAAAACCATATGTTTGAGTGCAGATAAATAGAAAGTATGAACAAACCAATCACAGCGCGCGTTACTTGGAAATCGGGATGAAATGACGTCATGTCCGATGCTATCTATAATAATTGAAAATCAAAATGGCGGAACAGATAACAAAACATTTTTGAAAAGGATAACCTGGATGTCCAAAAAAATGTTCCTCAAATTTAAGCCAAAAGATAAGGCATTCCAGGAACAGTAGACTTAAAAATGGATGTTTTTGTCTTCGGCCTTCGGTTCGGTTACAAGGCACACATGATCTGGCGACCCCCAGGACGAAGATTGCGTTAACTTTCAGTAAAGGAACTCTTATTTTCACCGTATGACGAAGCGCGCATGCTCACTACACTTCAGTCTCAAACATCATCATTTCTATGACAATAGATTCGTTTACACTCTCACGAGAATAAAGAATAATCATTATACTGTATCCCGGTGTAGTGCGCAAATGTCTTTATTAAGGACCAGGAGCCTCCTGTAAGGACTAAACGTTGCTCCACCATGTAAAATCCTGATGAAAATATAGTATTCAGTCATTTCGAACAGTGTTGTCAAAATGAAATATTACCGGTTTCTGTGTAAATAATTAAAATTATGCATCATATACTAGTTTGGTTCTTAATCATGGCAAGAATCAGTTAAACAAACAGTCGCGGTATTTCTAGTGCGCGGTTCTAGTGTTGCTGGGTGGGGAGAGCTAAACAACAATTGACCTATATCATTATGACGTCACGGCTTGTTTATGAGGGGGACAGAATCGACATGAACAATAGAATTTTGAACTAAATCTGCTCTGCTGAGGAAAATTTAACTTCGAATTGTCTGCTTTCCAGATATCAGCTGTACCAATGTTTACCCCACAATATTTTCTACAAAATGCATTTGTTAGCGATTTCCTTTGTGTTGTTGCTGTTTTGTCCCCTCCCACGACCGTGATCCTTAGCGTTTAAACAATAGATTGTTTAAACTTTTTTTTGATGTCATAATGATATAGCGCAATTCTGATCTGCATTTCTAATTACAAGGCAAACACATCGACACAACTTCAATGAAAGAGAGACAATTTAATATTACCTTCAAAAACTCATGAATAATTAATGAGCATTTTGTCCAATCAGATGAAGCAAATCAGTCACGTGCATGCTCCTTTATGCCTGATAAAATCTCATCATTCTAAAAGGCCCGCGGAGGGATTTGAATTCTGTCCCAGAGGGAAACGGGGTTAATTAATGATTGAGACAATGGAATTGCTATTGATGTTTCAGCTTTCTCATTGAATTGCTAAATATAAATTAGGATGAACGTTTTATATAAAGAATACTAATGAACATAAAGTTTCATCCTAATTAAGAATTCACTGATAAAGACCCAAAGATAGCAAAACTTTACACGGAACATAAGGTACCTAGATAATAAATTTTGCACTAAATTTACTAATATCAGCAGACTACCGATCGAGATACACAGATAATATTTTTAAAATGAAGTTATCCAACTACCATTATTTGTTTACCGAGCCACTGTTTAGTTCCAATTATTAAACCAAACTCAAAGCCGTAAAACAATAAAAACGTGCATTAAACTTATATATTTTGTGCCGGAGTCAAAACTTTAGAGCCTGCCGTCATGTCAATCACATCGCTTTCCAAGTCTTGAACTTTATCGAGGTAAACCACGACACCAAATCCTTCAAGTGCAGGTTCTTCTTGCATTGCGAAACGCCGCTTCAAACAACATAGTATGGTAATTTCTTCATGTCATTCCCTTGAGATGTTCGTAATTGCAGGCGGTCATTACTCGAATATTTTGCATGGCGTTGTGAATACAAAGGTTCAATGGTTCATTAAGTAACCATTCCCTTGAGATTTGCGTCTTTCATTCATTGCATTCTTAAAGCGTTTTTGAAGCCCCAGAATTTTTAAACTTGATAAAACACTGCTGTTCGTGTTTTAAACAGTACATAAACGTCATGACATAACGATGATAATTTGTCGAGTCAAAATTAAGAATGTTCCGGATTATTGGCTCTAAAATATTTCCAATTCGGTTGCAAAATGCCACCGTGATTATTGTATTATCATGCATGTTAGGAACTAATTAAACACTTATATAAGCTCACCATTGATTACTTTCACTCGTTACTCAGAGGTGAGCCCGATCAACTCTCGAGTAAAACAGTTCTTCGGGGTACTCTACCTAAAGTTGCGTAGGGGTGTGCCGCTGGGGCTCTGAAACCCTTACCCTGTTTAAGACAAAAAAACTCAAATTTCCATACCCTGTTCAAGACAAAGTGTTAAAATGTTCCCTCTATAAGACAAATAACAAATTATCTATACTTGGATGTCAGTGTTTATTGTGATCTTGTATAATGAGTGTCATAACTAAATAAGTCTTCAGCAAGCACTAGACTAAATACCCTGTCTAAGATCAGAAACTCGAAAAACCATACCCTGTCCAGCGGATCATCCCCGTATAGTCCATATATGGGAGTACCCCCCCCCGGAGGTGTTGCGAATCAAGGAAAATAACAGTAGCAATGTTCCATTAATCCTAATGTACCCAGAAGTCGAAAATCAATCCCAACTATGAAAATATGTAAATACCGCAACGCTGTATAACCGTAACAATTAGGGAAACATGAATTCTACTTTGTGATCGCTAACGACTATCATGAACTTTAACGGTGTATGGCTTAAACTTCGTTTCAACAAATACAGGCCTTGGTATTTCAATTCAGTACTTGAAAACAGGTTGTCTTCGCTCCAATGCAAAATGGAGTACAGTAATGTGTACATAATTCTCAGGTGGCAGACAGCAAACAGTCTGATACAGCTGCGGAACATGAAGTAAATGAAATGTGTATTCTTTATAAAGCCTTTTCAGTGTCAGTACCTCGTTTTCTAATGCGCTTGAGCTTAACATATTCCTCTGTCTCTCGTTGGGAAGTGTTGAAAAGCCGTAATGAACAGATATACTTTGTAAGCTGGAGTACTGAACAACAAAGGCCCTTAGTAACAAAGCGTCATTAAAGTGTTAAACACTTTAAAAAAACCTACAAATCGAACCAAAGTATTATTTGTGATGTTGAATACGAGATGTAAGTACAAAACAAACTATATGATATGGAACGGGGAGGTTTTACTTACCGAAATTCGAAAGTTTGTTTGCGACGATCGACCGTTCTCTCAGATCATATCCTACGAAAGTGAAAGTGCCTTATACTGAATTAGAAATGCAGATCAGAGCTGTTGTTTAGGTCTCCCCACCCAACAACACTGGGGGGTTTCTTGGTGTTACAAATCAAAACATGACGTAAACTCCAAATCAATAAAACTATTGTTTTCTAAAGCAAAACAATACCCTGCAATACAAAGAACCCTAACCTCAGAAAACAATGAATGTGCTTCACGAAGGAGCACCCGAACGGTGATGTTCACCAAAGCATGAGATATCACTCTGATGTCTTTGTGAAAACAAAGGTCAACTGTCAACTGAGAGTGTGGCATTGAATACTGTGCGATCTACCGAGAAAAAAACCCAGACACATGAAAGAAGCAAGTTTCGAATACTGAACCGTCATTAATTGGTCTGCATTGGTAGTCAAGGTGAATACTTAATCGCTTTAATCATAGGAGAGTGACCTTTCTCGAGGAAATAATGCTGGAAACGTCAGTTACGCCTCGCTTCGAACGTACGAGGTTAACTGTGACGTACTAAAAAAGTAAGTATACCACCATTTAGTTGAAAAATATATCACAGGGAGCCCAAGCGTAGTTTCTGTGTTAAACTGTGTCTGGTTATTTTTAAATTCTCCCCTTCATAATTAAGTAATGGTCCAGATAAAAACTGTAGTGCTCTACGGCAAGGAATGTTAAAAGTGTTAATTTTCTATTATTCTTTCTCGTAATTTCATTGGTTGATACTTATGAATTCAATAGCAACCCATCGATATAATGCATTTTCATTCGATATGATTTTGTGGTTTGAATTTATTTTTTATCAAACTAACTATGGTTTAATTTCGAAGAATATCGTGTGTGGGGAAAGTTCTCAAATTTGCGATTGAAAAATCCTTTGTTTTCACTATATCCGATTGGCTGGATGGTGGGCTTGTTTGAGTTTTCACAGAAAAAAGAGCCAATAGCATAAAAAATACTTTATTTTCGAGATGTAGTTTGGACTGTAGATACCTCCTAAGGCACTTAAAGCACATTCAAGCAAAATCGTATGTGGGGGAGGCTCATCGCCGTAGAACAATGGATTCTACTACAGTTCGTATCTGGACCATTACATTGTACTTTCGAATTACTTAAATAATGGAAAGGGTGGAGAGTTCACCTCGAAAATCGATTTCAGCAATCACATGTAATATTTTCGCATATTGCGATTGCTTGGTTAAATAGTTAGCGAGGTTTTCTCTGAGATATGAATTTGTTCGCGTTCTGTGTCAGCCTACGATTTAACACTCTGATCCAAGAAGACACGAAGGTCTATAAACCATTTGCAGATGTCATACCTTCTCCCAGCTCTTTTAAGGTCCCACCAGGGTTTGAACCCGCGACCACTGCACAACAGACCAACACTTAACCACTGAGCTAACCATACAATTATGTAGTAAGCAAATTGGAACCATTGGAGGCTACCATCTTTCTGTTATGGGCCAAACTGATCGCAAATGTCTCGTATTTCAGAAATAAACATGCGTTCCACTCGGTTTTTGGAACATTGGGGTCGTCTGTCTTCACACCAAAATTATTATTGTGGTACATGTAGATCACTAGATGTGCCCGAATGTTTATAACTGAAAGTACTCCTAACCCGGAGAATTTAAGTGCTGGCCTCCTATAAGATACAAGAACTGAGAAATCGGGCCAATTTCTACTATATTTGAAGCCATTATCCTAATAACTGACAACACTGCAAGCTTGTATTAGATAGAGCAGGTTTCAATAGACCACCTCGAAGTTTTCGACGCCATTTTGAAAGGTATGCAACATTTCCTGGCGTGGTTACTCAGTCCCCATACACACCTTTGTAATTCGGACATGCTTCGTCAAAGTGCTCTGAAGAAAATTGTAATTACGGCAAGGTGACCTAATAATTCTACAAGAACCGACAACAGAATCAAAGGTAAGTTAAGAACAAATATATCATATGTGAATTTGAACCAGTAGGGTGACTTTTCCCGGATGATTTTTGATCGGACTTCTGTTCGGCACTCCGAATACGGTGCAAACTGTTCAAAAACATGGCGTCATCGTCATAAGCAAGTGGTGTGAGAGCAAAATATATATTTTTTCTCTCAAAATTAATTGAAACCATGCACATAAAGTTTTATTACTACATATGTTTAATTTAACCCAAATTTTAATATTCAGTTCGCTATTTCAATACATTTGTAATCCGTAATTTGGGGCAGACTTCACCGTTTGCAACCTGAAATGTTATTGGTTACCCAAACAATAGCCTACCCCTAAAACAATACAAACACTAACCCTAAAACAATGGGTTTCTTTATCAGTGAAGTCCAATAGGATACGACCTACAGAACAGTGAAGTCTAACCGCGTAATTTCTCTTGTTTTCCGGTTCTTTGTAGCCTGCTATGCAGACGTATTTTTCCGCACTCTCATAAATTCGAAGAAAATAGTAACGTCTGCTTACCCGAGCGCTTAATTAGTTTCCAATTTGCAAGCACGTCAGCACGTTTGTTTTATTTTTCTTCCCAATCAAAGCCATTGTTAGAAATTTAGTGAATTGGCCGGTAACAAAACGAGCAGGGCACTGGGACCGAGTTTATCAGAATTACTCTAATTCTAAAATGAAGTTCATTACATGATAGAGCACGTTGAAATTAGCATGTGTGCCAAGTTTGAGGTGATTCAAGTTAATATTGTCTGAATTATAAGCAATTGAAATTTCTTTGTCGTCCCTCCAAAATTTTACAATGAATCTATGGTTTGGAGGGACAACGTTAAAAAATAAGAGAGTTTGTATTGGAAAATTGACATATTTGATGCCTTCTAGCATCATCAATATTGAGCCAAAGTGCACCAAACTTTCCAGACTAGCTAAGTTTGATCTGTTCTTTTGGAAAATAATGCTCACTTTGACTAGTTATTAATTGCATTCGTTTTACTGACTCGGTTCCAGTCCCCCCGCTCGTTTTGTTACCGGCTATGGCGCGCCAGTGAACACTCTCCCATGATTGGCCAATGGCAAATGTGTTGTCTGAACCTTTTAAATGCAACATTACGTCACTTTCCAGGATATGAAAGGTAAAATCTGATTGGTCCATAACACAATGAGGTGTGTATATTGGAAACTAATTAAGCGCTCGGGTAAGCAGACGTTACTTTTTTCTTCGAATTTATGAGAGTGAAAAAATACGTCTGCATAGCACTGATCCAACGTACACCAGCAGGATCGTCGTCCACGGTTGCTTGCATTCTATTTGCATAGCAGGCTACGTTCTTTGCAGAGTTCGATCAAAAATCATCTGGCAAAAGTCATCCTACTGGGTTTAAATTCACATATGATCTTCGTTATTATCTTACCTTTGATTCTGTTGTCGGTTCTTGTAGAATTATTAGGTCAGCTTGCCGTGATTATAATTTTTTTCAGAGCACTTTGACGAAGCATGTCCGAATTACAAAGGTGTGTATGGGGACTGAGTAACCACGCCAGGAAATGTTGCATACCTTTCAAAATGGCGTCGAAAACTTCGAGGTGGTCTATTGACTGTAGTAAAACCAAAACCAAAGCAATTACAACGAACCAATCACGAACTAAAGTGAATACCGATTGGTTTCACTGGCATAAGAAAGCAACCAATCAGGAGGAAAAGTAAACGTGGATTGATTGCGTGATGGACCAAAACCAAAACCACGATTGGCATGGTTTTATTCTGGAATTAGATTCGCCGACTGATTACAAAACATTTTCACAGCGAATAGAAAAGCTAAGTAATCGCAAAACCAAAGCAATCACCGAAAACTTTCGACTACTTACAAATGCTCCAATGTCGGTTATAACATCTCCTTTCGTAAATGTGAGAATTTTCCATCGAAAGTGGAAAGCCGGGGGGAGCCGGGGTGGCGCAGTGGTTAAGCTTTTCGCCTCTCACCTCTGTGGCCCAGGTTCGATTCCCGGACGCGGCGCCATATGTGAGTTGAGTTTGTTGGTATCTCTCCCTTGCTCCGAGGGTTTTTCTCCGGGTTCTCCGGTTTTTCTCCCTCCGCAAAAACCAACATGCTAAATTCCAATTCGATCTGTGGATTAGCCGGGACCTGGCTTTGATCAGCCCCCCATTGTTGTTTCAGGTCTCGTTAGAAATTCAGAGTTTTAAAAGTCCTGTCAGCCCTAGAATAACTGAACATCTTGGTATTTCAGTCGAAGAAACCTTTGGTTTCAGCAAAATAATGGTTAAGAATGGTCCAAATCTTCGCTCCCATTGTAGCGAATCGAACTTTGCCTCGAGCCCAACAACCGAGCGGTGTCGAATCTGATTGGTTGATCCTGTCACGTGTCGAGTTGTCCATCGAACAATGGCTTAGAACTGTGTAATCTGATTGGTTGCCGGCGCCAAACAGCGACACACAAAAAAATAAAATAAAATAAACACTAGCGATTTCAGACTCGTGCCGGCCAAAGGCCTGGCCCGAGTAACAACAATGCAATCAGGTAATTAAGTTTTATGTATTACTTCCAAATGTTGATTGAAATTATTTCACCACGTGCGTTTAGGCGCGCCAGCTCGGATCAAATCATTTCACCACGTCAGGCCACGTGCTTTAGGAGCACCAGCTAATCCCTAATCTTTTCAAGTCGTAAAATGTGAGAAATTTCCATCCAAAGCCTAGAAAAACTCAAAATCTTGCCATTTCCGTCGAAGAAACCTTTGGTTTCAGGGAAACTTCGCTCGCGTTACCACTGTACTCGTGTGGTGTTCGTCATGTTGAATAAATCTTTGGCCAGTCTGGGTAAAAAACGTCCTTCGGCTCCCACAAGGGCGCCAGTTGAAATATCCTGAGCCTGTTGGATGGCTTTCCCACGAATGAAAACATTTAAATGCTGCTTACATTTGAGAGATGGGACTCAAATTTGAGAGAAATTTCCTCCGCGACAGACTTTATCTGTCCCGGGTCTCCACCATCTAGTTTTCACTGTGTTAAGTTATTAAGTGACCCGCAGTGTCCCGCGCGATATCGAATCTGATTGGTTGACCCTGTCACTTGTTGGTCCAACTCGCAACACAAAAAATGAAAAAAAAAATGAAAAACACTTGCGATTTCTGACTTGTGCCGGCCAAAGGTCCTGGCCCGAGTAATAAACACTTGCGAAACTTGACTCGGACCCAGCCCACGATAGCCCGAGTAAAAATATAATTTTAAGACTTCGGCGGCTGCCTATCAGCGCTGGAGTAAAAATAAAGACACACTGCATTTTAAGGCTCCGGCAGCAGCGGCGGAGTAAAAACAGTAAATATCCAAGTGAATTACAAGGATTATGTGGGAGTTCTTCCGATAACTCGGAATAATAACGTAAATTTAGTTACGGATCTTCTGTAATACAAGCTAAATAAAGGAATAAAGCTTGCTTGAAGTTGTTTTGTTGTCCTATAGATCGTTTTCACGTGACGTCATCAAAATTCTAAAATCTAAATTATAAGATCTGTAAAGCTGTTCTGTTAATGATTTAGATATCGATTAGCCTGCAGAATAGGCGCTTTTCCGATACGAGCGGAGCGAGTTCTGATACTGATCGGCGAACTAAGCGAATAAGCGACTGTCGCCATCTTACGGAAGTTTGAATTCTGCCCTTTTCCGCATGGATTAACATGATTATTAACATGTCAATCAATCTTTGTTTGTTCGTATATAACTTTGTCGGTATCTAAGATATGTAGTCAAAACATTGCACAGTTCATTGTTGTTTACTTTATTTCTCCTGTCCAATTCTCTAGAGTGTGGGATTTATTCACGACCACGACCTCTATAAAGTCGTTTAGTCCCCGCTCAGTTTTTCCCTTCATCAGTTCATTTACTCGACCCAGACTGACTCTTTCTCTCGAACAGCCTCTGACAGCAGAAGCGAAAATTACTTTAGGGAACTCCGTAATTTCCTTCAGTTCTACCTCTAGATCGTAGAGGGAGATGGCTTTTAAGTCCTAGTGTATTTAGTTTCGATTAACTGATCCTTCACAATGCTTTGCAAATAGGATAATGCCGAAGCGCTAAGTCCTGTCTGACTCGACTTCCACGGCAAACAGTTGGAAAATAAGGCTTTTACCTGTTGGTAAAACCGCCAAAATATATTGCCTAGAAAGTTCAACCGCTCGATCACTTTTCTCATTTCAGTCAGTTCGCAGGAGGAATGTGCGACATTTCGTGACACATGACAGCGATGACAGCTAATTGACCAATCAGTATTTCCCGTTCAGAATCTGAACGGGAAATGAAAATGTATAAGGGTGGCTGCAGGCCCTCCTTCTTCTCTCTCGTGCCAGTCTCCTTTTTCCATTTTCACGCGGCCAAATCATTTTATCACTTCCTTTGCGTTGAAATAACACCGAGGGCTTGTTTCGCAGGGTAGATATCGGTATTCTCAGTATTCTTCGAAAATTTTACATCGCGATACGGTGATTCGTTTTTGAGTTACAGTATTTTGAATTTTGTGGCAGCCCAGCTCAGCGTGTTTCCTAAATGTCATGAAAATCCATATATTTAGGCCAATTTAAAACGTTAGACTAAACCTTTAAAAGTGATATCTGAAGTGTTTTTAAGTGAACGCTAATCATATTGATGCAATGGGAAAAACAGCTTCATTTGTAGAGTTTCGAACTACTTCAAACCCGCTAGTCACTTTACGGACTTCCGGACTGCTGAATTTCCTAGCGTCAAACGCGCTACACTATGTCTTAGTTTTTGAAACTTTTGGACCAGAAATATTAATTGCAATTGTCTAATTTTTATACAGCAGTAAACAGGGATGCTGGCTATGCGAAAGAAAAACAATTGAAAACATTTGGGCGAATAGTTCTGTTCTAGATGATGTTGACAATTTTGCGTAAAATCTAATATCGGCCAATCTCGTCCAAGCACTGTACGAAAAGTAAGTTAAAAATACTTTCTGATGGCCAAATAACCTCAGCATCACAAAGAGCATATTAGACTTCTGACAAATTGACATACGTATGAAGCTGTAAAACTAAGTTTTCAGTCCATGACAGCCGATAGCTCGAAGTACTAGATACTAGGCTGGAATCGAAATAAGATATTTAATGACTATGTTACACTATGTCCGCAAACGACTGTCGTTGCATGGAATAAAAACTTAAAATTCTAACTGTCAAACTGATAAAATTACGGCACTGGTGAGCATTTCTGGTGTCTATTATCCACATAGGAAACCCATGTTATGAACAACTTGTTTTCTGAGTAAATTGTAATCCATCGTCATCAGGACAACCTGATCTTGACTTGTATGCAACACGTTAAGATAGAAACCATGTAAGCCAGGGACATTTAACACATGCTCAACCTGTCCGGATAGGATATTGAAGAAATAAATAATTCTACTATCCATCGGCGGCTGGCAGATTATCACGTAGTGTTCAGAGATCGCGTCGAAATACGGGTTAAAATTCCGGCCTGCATACCAAGTAGCTAGTTTGTTTCCACTGGATGTGTCAAAAACGTGGACAAATATTTTTTCAACCAATACTGCAAGGACACTTCCGTCGGAAGAAAATGCAAATTGCCCTGTAACTACAGCCGTATTACGAATGTCTATTTCGTTTTTGAAATCTTCATTAAGACACACGTGGAACTGATTGTTATTATTAGAAGTGAGAATGTGTCCTGTGGGACTGACAGCAGCCACGCTTCCTTCGATAACACACTCTGTTGTACCCGTTTTACCGTCTATGACGTGAATTGTTATATTCTCGTAGCCAAGAACAACTTTCCATTGTTCGCCGCCAATGATATAAACAGTCGTTGGCGATATTAAGCATTAGCAGGAAACTTAAATGGCGTGCGGTCAAGGCTCGGGAGATCACGCAACTCAAGTATTTCATTATTGGACAAAGCAAGGTGTTTGTCATCTGTAGATACATGTTCGGGGAATACCTTACCAGGTAAACTTTCCTCAACAACTAATCGATCTTTTTCAAAAACTCTCATGGTGGTATAAGTGTTCTCCCCTTCAATAGTCGTAGAAGCTGAAACCATACTCGTACCGATTTGAAAAACATTTCTCCCGTAAGGATTTTTGCAATATACATCAATTCTACTTCTACTGCAGGCAGTAGCTATATGTACTCGAGTGTCGTCGCCACCAACGCTCCATTCAACACATTTAACGTCTGCATCAACGTACGGGTGGTTGTGCTCCTCAAGTACCTTGTGTGCTCTCTCAACCATATCGGCCCATGGCTTTGTGTCAATGTTTTGTCCTCGAAATCCTTTGCTATTCACCGACACTGAGGTTAATAATTGTTCACTATAAACTGATTTCGGTCTCTCGCGCGAAGCATTCACTTGTTAATGGCTTTTTGATTTTTTTTGAGCTACTGCAATATTAAAGGCTGGCTGTTTAACTTGAGTGGTATATGTACTAAAACAATTATCCACCTCAGTGTCGGTGACTAGCGGTGGATATAAATTATATTGTTTCGCGTCTCGGTAAACATCCACCACTAATCATCTCCGCTTCGAGGAATAATTGTTAAATATTCCGAATATAGTAATTATATGATTTCATATCGAAGGAAATGACAGTAAATCGAGCTCAGCAAATTTTGCTTCATTCTCGACGAAATCTTCGAGCATGCGCAGTAAGAAATAGGAGAAGGGTCTGGGGTCGAGAATGATTTTGCTTCCGCAACAAATGCTGCGCGTGCAGGAAACCGAGGAAACGTTTTGGAAAACATTAAAATTCTTAAATGTTTCTCCTATTCTCCTTCCAGTGCCTTTGAGAGGCACCGTGGGAACGAGAATGATGTTTCTCCAACAATGTTACTTTCCTCGTTTGCTTTGACCTTATAAACGTTCCATTTGGAATGGAAAGAGCCCTCTTCTCCATACATTTTCCTTTCCATGTAGGTACGAGGTTGCCTTGACCCCCCGGTACAAGGTGTTGTAGTACAAGCCTATGGTATAGGAAGTATTCCTGACAAGCTGCTGAACGAAATGCGTGCTGCTACAGACCGGGGGGTCATTATAGTGGGGTGTATCCGGTGTCATGGGTGGCCTGCGGCTATCGATGCACACCTCATTCAAAAGGTAAGTTTTGAAAATTTGACGAATTATTTAATGTCATTATAAGACTTCTTGCTTTGTTGTGCAAACAAAGGAGCCCACTAGTGCACAGCGGTCAGTTCTATGAAACTCGATCGATAGAAATAATGTACACTGTGTACGATAAATCTTTCAGAATTGACAATATTAAAAGTACAGTAGATCGAAAGAATAGCCACCCCTATACCACAACTTTACGTTTAGTAAATTTCTCATGATTCTGTGATATTTCATGTGTGCAGGTGTGCATACAGATATGCGCAGTGGTAAAGCACTCGCCTCTCACCGCTGCAGTCCCGGGTCCGATTCCCGGCTCGGGCACCATATGTGAGTTAGGTTTGTTGATGATTCCGTATCTGTATTCGAGGGTTTTTCTCCGGCTTCTCTGATTTTCCTTCCTCCGTAAAAATCAACCGTGAGTCACTGAGTGTAGTGTGTCCAAAACAGTTAATGCAATGGGGAGTGTGTGAGGATTAGAACCAGGCCCCATCAGCAAGCTGTAATACTCAGCCTGCTATAACAACTAAAAAAAAACATTTATGCACATTTTGTTGGAATTTGCTTCGATCTAATGCCTCTATTATCGAAACCAACACAGTTATGAGAGATAGCTTGTCTAGCATTACGGCATAGGTTATTGTTTTGACTATTCTAAATATACGAGCAACAAATCTATCCGATAATAATCTTCTGTCTACAGTTATTAAGACCCTATTAACCCAGATCCCAAAATAGCGAAGATATAGCGGCATATTAATATATTATGACTGTCTTCGCATTAGATCGCAAACTTTGATTCGCAAACCTACATGTATTTCCAAATGATTATTGCATGGATTCACACTGATGTAAAGCGTACTTTGCAAAGTGCCAGTAAATTAAACTACTTCTGACTGATTGTCTGTCTGTCTCTATGTGTGGCGGTACATGGTCTGTGTTTTTTTGTAAAAATATGTCGAATTCGAATCAGAATAATCAAACAGGGAGAATATCCGGGTTCGTTTTTAGAATAGCTTGTAAATACGGGTTTTGAAGCTATAATAATAATAATAATAATAAATATATATTAAGGTATTATTCTATTGTTCTCGTACAACCGGCTCCGGTTCTGGATCCTGTGGCCGCACATACAAGTACCCCCCTCCCCACTCCCCCAGGGGGGGCCGCAAATTACCTTGTGCTGGCTAAATAATCTAACACAAAGAAAGCAAGGGATATTTGACAAGCTGAAGAAAGTTCGAAACTGGATGCTTTGCTTGGATGTTCTGATCAGTTCTGTTTCGATCTGGCCAAAACTAACTTACAATAAATCTAACAGTATATCAATATTCCTTCCAAGAAATTATCTAGTGTGGGTATTGTGAGTGGCGGTGACATGACAACAGAGGCTGCACTCACCAAGTTATCCTATGTACTTGGAAAAGAACACTTATCGCTGGAGCAGAAGAAAAAGGTACCTTGGAATTTTTAGTGAGGAGGGGTGGTATTTGTTAGTCTGATGATTATATAGTAGCTAATAACTAATGCCTGTCAGTCACATTATCATCTTACTCGTAGCAGAAGAAAAAGGTACCTTGGAATTCTTAGTGAGGAGGGGTGGTATTTGTTAGTCTGATGATTATGTAGTAGCTAATAACTAATGTCTGTTAGTCACATTATCATCTTACTCGTAGCAGAAGAAAAAGGTACCTTGGGATTCTTAGTGGGGAGGGGTGGTATTTGTTAGTCTGATGATTATATACTGTAGTAGCTAATAGCTAATGTCTGTCAGTCACATTGTCATCTTACTCGTAGCAGAAGAAAAAGGTACCTTCAGGAGCCATTACCAGGAGCGTCCATCTCCTATACTAGGTCTGTGAGTCAGCGTATGACCGGATTGGGCTATATTTAGAACAGATCTCACGGGAGTTCACGTGCCCACACTTTGGGAATCCAATCAAACCATAGTCAGGACAATGCAGCGTTAGTAAAATCACCTCAAATAACAATAGATAATTCTAAATCTCGATAATTACGGCAAGCATATGCACGATCGCAGCAGAGTCAGAAGGCAGTTACCCGGGAAACATGTTCTAAAAATAGCTCAAACCGGTCATACGCTGACTCACGGGTATAGTATATATGGACGCTCCTGGTAATGGGCTCCTGCATGGTACCTTGGAATTCTTAGTGAGGAGGGGTGGTATTTGTTAGTCTCTGATGGTTATACTGATAGTAGTTTATAACTAAATAAATGTCTGTCTGTAATATTGTCTTCCTACTCGTAGCTCATGACAACATGTTTACGAGGTGAGGTGACGATAGTGGAACAACACGATGACCAGTACGTCCGCGAGCTCATAAATGATCTGCTAAAACACTGCACTCAAGTGGTTCGTATTATTCTTAATTGGTCTTGTTCTTGTTGTTGTGCTTGTTCTTCTTAAGGTGCACCTAACCCTTGCTGCAATTTTTATACCTATGAACCTCTGAAACGTTTTGAGTACTTTTGTGAAGAACAAGAAAAACAACAAGGAACAACAAGAACAACAAGAACATTTGTTGTTATTAGCCCCTAAATTAAGGTCATTGATATAACGTGACTAAACGAAGTTTTCCTAGTTTTGAGTACTTCTGCGAAGAAAGGTTTGGTTTACAGAGTATACTCTGTTCTACGCTTGTTTGAAACCTTTCCTGACCCATAATCGCGTAAGTAAAAGCCTGGGTCGATCCCTGGTCAGACGTCATCTCATTAATGCATTATTCTCCATGGCGCCTGTCTATCACAACAAGGTCAATTTAGTAGAGAATATACACAGTTTGCGAGTGTTGTTAGTAAAGAAAACAGTCATTTTAGTCAACATGTTAAGTATTTATTCAAATTAATGCAAAGTTGAATTAATTAGATGACGTCTACCCAGGAATTGACCCAGGCGTTTACTTACGCTGTCATGGGCTAGGAAAGGTCATTTTTTCATGATTTCAAACAAGCGTAGAACATCGAGTATTCTCTGTAAACCAAACCTTTCTTCACAAATGTTCTTGTTGTTCTTGTTGTTTTTCCTGTTCTTCTCGGTTCTAGTTCTTCCTGTTCTTGGTGTTGTTCTTGTTATCATTATTACTGCTACTGCCACCGACACAAAACTATATTAATTACATAATGCCAAAGGACCTTTCTCAATGCATCTCTGGTGCTCATACGGACTCCTGTATATTAATGATCTCATTACTGAGAGACTAAGAACGAAATGTTAGAAGTTTCTTCTTGCTGCCCCAGGAAACCCAGTTTACATTCTTTTTTTACCACAGGGAACCCATTTTACATTTATTTCTATTTTTAAGGAAGTGACTGTCTGCAGAGGAGAGTATCAATAATATTTTATTAAAGGACTTGTGCTTACCATTTATTACAGGAAAAACGTCAAGCTTTGGTATCATTCGCGCTTTTCTCTGCTATCGCATCTGGGAACCTCACCGCTGTACAATATATTTGTGGACAGGTATGATGATGTCACAGGTTACAAAGAAACAAAAAGACAACAATGTTAAATATATATATTTAACATATAACATACCAAGGCTAATGGATAGCCCTATGGCCCATAAATAAACTGCCATAAGTTCCTATGGAATATTTCACTTAATGTTATAACTAATGATGACGTCACCTCACACCAATCTAACACTATGAATCGTATCATGTTCTGGTATTCTCCGTTTTTATGTGACATCATTGCCGCCATCTTGCATTGTCGAGGTTGGTAAAAGATTGCCTTCGGTTGGCTTTACGTCTTAGTTCAACCACATGCGCCCGTTTATGTCATTTGAATCTCTGATCTTGGGAATTGATTGAAAACCAAGATCGATGTGAATTAGCCATTTGGTAAACGAAAGAAGTACTGGGACTGAATATGTAAATTTATTTGAATTAATCAATAAACCCCACCACAATAAAGATCACATCGATATCCAAATTAGTGTGTTGACTGAGTTTGGGAACGTTTGGATCAATATTAACGAGGTGATGAGCTTTCACAAATCACACAATTAAGTAAGAGAGTGTATGGTTTGTCTCTCTTATTTTTGTGATTTTCGAAAGCTTGCTGTTCAGTTCTTATTTACCCAAACATCTCCAAACTCGGTAAACGTACTAATTTCAATTCCATGTGATGTGGCGGGGTTCGGTAAAAAAATTGAACTCGATTAAATTTACACTCTCGGTCTCAGTTTTTTAGCAGTCTAGGAAATGGCTAATACAAAGCAACGTAACCCTTTTACTTTACTAACGATGGAATGTTTTTCCATTTAATGTGTCTAAGGGGATTGATTATTCCTGCTTCCGTTGTTTATAATCATTTTATGTTTATTGAGAATTCAAGTGATATTGGTTCATGCAGTTGTAGACTTGAAATGGGAAAATATTGCAATATAGGTGCATCAGAAAGAGTGCATTCTTGAATTGCTGGGTTGCATGTGACGTCATGGCCGCCATGTTGGATGACAATAACAAAAGATTCCTCGTTAGCTTCTCTTGTTAGTTCATCCAACATGGCGGCCACGTCTTTGTTATTTGAATCTGGGGTTTAGGTTGCAACCCACCAATAGCAGAATGCCACGTCTTTCGGCTTTCATAAGTGTCATAATGATAATCAGTTGGAAAGTTAATATATGTCACACAATTATAAAACATCATCTGTAATAATTATGATAATGTGATAATAATGACATTAATATTGGAAAGTATGATCAATGCAGCAACTTATATATTTACCTTTAGGGACTCGATATTAACAGCAATGTGGACTACAGCGGTCAGTGTCCTCTTCACGTCGCTTGTCTTAAAGGTCACGTGGACATTTCCCGGTTTCTTCTTGATAACGGAGCAAACCCTAGTACCCAGGACTATTATGGGCGTACTCCGCTAGATAACGCCGCTACTGCAAAGAGCCTGGAACTTATTCAATTGCTCAAACAACACGAAACTACTAAATCCCATGAACAGTTGTGAAAGGTTATTTAGAAGTGCATTGGAGTGCTACGTATAAATAGTATAGATTTCGTGTGAGTAACTGAGAATTCATTGAGACCATAGTGGCACTATATATGGTCACTCCATTGTAGTATTTTAACTCTGCAGTTTGGTTGGGAGAAGTCAAAAGAACAAATGAAGCCAAAATGTGCTGCCGAGCATCTTAAAGGAGCAGTGTCACGATTAGTATTCATGCCCAAAGTTTTGAAAATGTGTCAGGCGGACAAGAAATCAAAAGATGTGACAGAAGTACAAGTCCGTGAGTAATCCGCTTGCATCGGCGTATTTGCACGATATCTCGAGCCGAAATTGCTTTAAAACTATACTTCAGTATTATATGGTATAGGTTTGATGTTATATTTTTATAAAGCAGCATTTTATTTTTTTCAATCGAAAGGGAAATTTGCAGCGGCGCGTGACATAGCGTGATTTTGCCATTGTCTATAACAACCAATCAGAATCGTGACACTGCTCCTTTAATGTCATGGCCTTCTTTCGCCTCGTGATTGATCGAATTTTTGGAAGTTCGTCAACTGGAGGAGAGCTGCATGCTCACGACAAGGCTCTGCCAAAATAAGTTAGATATAATACCGAGAACCGAGGCATTCAGCCGTTTACGTTTCGAGGGCCCGTAGCTATAGGGCCCGACGGATGATATGGCTGAATGCCGAGGTTCGAGGTATTGATCTAACTTATTACAATTAAGATTGGCGAGGTTTCCCACCAAAGCTATTCCTATGAGAAAACAATTCTTCGATCTTTAGAAAAAGTAAACAATGCGCTTGGCAGGTTTGTAAATTAGACAAAGCACTGAAAAATACAATGCATTGGTTTAGATAAAAGGTTGTGTAACTCTTGAGTCATGATAATGAATCATTCAAACGTTTTTGTTACATAACGGACCATATTAATGAAAAGAATGTTCTAGAATTGTGGTGAAAATCATATATAGAATAGTATTTCAGCGCTAAGGTTACGTCACTAACATGCACACTGAGTTGGAGTATGGTGGAAAAAGTCACGTCCCATAATGATGAGACGGCTCACGTTCTTAATAGAGTGAGCGAAAGCTTGATATTTGAGCATTGAACTGACTGTCAGCTTGAGAGAGCACAACCCTTGCATTGGTCATTATAAATGTGAGTGCTTTATCTGTATAATGATCCAGGCATTTATAGACCCTATGCATAAGTCCTGGTAACTAGCATGTCAACGAGGCCGGTAGGTCCTCTGGAATGTTGAAATTGAAGCGCCCGGGGAGACTGTGAAATGCACTGAACGAATGTTCTGAGTGAAACAATGCCGTTAATTTGCTATGCGCCTGGCTGGTTATACTATAAAGAAAAATAAAGGATAAATGAGGACAAATTAGCAACATTTTTCAACTAAACAATCATTTTCAACTTCAACATTCCAGAGGACCTACCGGCCTGTTTTTCGTGTTGTGACCGCGCGAATTATGCAGTGTGTTAATAGCTGTTTCGATTCCGGCCCGGAACGCGAAGCTTATTACCGTGACACAGCCCCTTTAAAAGCCAAGTACAAGCTCCTTTAGGATTTTGTAGCCTAACATTGGATTCAAAGTGGAATTAAACACTCAACCAAGCAATTCTATTGGGCGTCAGTGATTAACAATCGTGGTCAAGTCGATGCCATCTTTCTAGACTTCTGTAAATTAAGCTTTTGATAAGGTCTCTCATTCCAAACTTCTTATCAAGCTGCAGTTTTATGGGATCAGTAGTAAAACGTTAGCTTGCATTAAAGCCTTTCTTCGTCACCGTATGTGAAAGTCTCCTTTTCGGATGTTGTTCTGATAACCTCGGGAGTGCCACAGGCTCGGTGTTGGGTCCAACTTTGTTTCTGTTATTTATTAATGACATTGTCAACTGCACTAACTCTAAGACTGTTTGCGGATGACTGTATATTGTATTGTAGGATGGAAACCTCGACTGATCACGAGCTCCTGGATTTGGAACTGTGATCCCTTTACACCTGTTCGAACACCTGGCAGATGAGCTTTAATATCACTAAATTCAAGATTCTGTCTATAACCAACAAGCGTAACACTAACAGATTCCCTTACAAGCTAGATGCAGATCATCCGTCGAGCATGTTAATTCTCATCAATATCTTGGAGTTACTTGCAACAGCCATGCAATTGCAGTGGAGATAGCATTGTTATAACATTACCAGTAAAGCTAATAGAACTTTAGGTATTGTACGTCGTATGTTCAAGCCCTGTAAAGTTGCGGTAAAATCTAAGGTCTATGAAGCTCTCGTCAGACCTCATCTTGAGTATGCCTCAGCTGTATGGAACCTTCATAATGAGAATGCTACTAACAAACTTGACCAAGTTAAAAAATTCAGCTCGCTTCGCTACGGGCGATTACAGACGTTCTACAAGCTCTTCTGGGCTAATTAATTCACTAGGCTGCAGTACTCTTGGACAGAGACGTCTGCTATCACAGGCGTCTCTATTTTATAAGATCCACAAGGGCTTAGTTGGAATTCAGATACCACCCATTTTTTTTCTTTCGACTAGACCAAGTAGATTCCATAGTCATACTTATCGGCAGGTTCAGTCTAATATGCAGAGTTACTTATATTCGTTCTTTCCTAGAGTTACTAGAGTCTGGAATATTTTGCCGCCAGAGACAGTGAATGCTACCTCACTGCCTATCTTTAAAGCCACTGCCGCACAGGCTATTCCGCGCTATTCCCCTCCAAGACTTTTTGGCCCAATATTTATTTACTGATTTATTACTGTTGTTATTACTTGTTAGTATATGTATTTCACGTATCTTAATTAAAGACCTTCTAGGATTAACGTAAGCTGTTTAGAAATATATTTAGTTCCGGTCTCTTAAGACAGATTCTTGCATCTTAATGCAATTATATTAGTTGTTTTAGTATGGTTATGTAACATCGAACATTATTTAAGGAATGAACTGTTTGTGTTTAGGTGCTATGTCAGTTAATTAGGACCAGTATACGAGAACAGAGAGTAATTGAGTTGCCACCGAAGGCATCTCTAAAGCCATTCATAAACTAAACTTTATTTTTCATACATTGACTATTTGTAGGCATGTTTTCAATCGGCTAATAAACGAGATGCCCCTTCCTGATATTGTTGTGATCTTCATTGTCTGGAAAGTTAGGTATATATTAAATGATTTGTATTCGGTTCATGAAGTGATTACAATACGAGTGTAATAAACTAAGAACGATCATGCAAAAGCCGAAACTGGACTATTCAATAGGCACAGAAAATATACTAATTTTGACCGATTTCGACTTCGTGCCATAAAAGACGTCACGAGATATATAACCGATATTAGGGAGCTTAAGAAACCACGACGGCATAAAACAACAGCCTTAATTGACCTATATCATTATGACGTCAAATCAAAATAATCTATTGTTTAAACGCTAAGGATCACGGTCGTGGGAGGGGGACAAAACAGCAACAACACAAAGGAAATCGCTATCAAATGCATTTTGTAGAACGTAGAATAGCGGTAACAGCCACCAAATACGGTAAATATTGTGGGATAAACATTGATACAGCTGATATCTGGAAACCAGACAATTCGAAGTTAAATTTTCCTCAGCAGAGCAGATTTAGTTCAAAATTCTATTGTTCAAGTCGATTCTGTCCCCCTCATAAACAAGCCGTGACGTCATAACGATATAGGGTAATTGAAAATACAATAGCTGCACATGAAAATGCACGCAGCCGCCTTCATTTTGACCGTCATCTGCAAAAACACAACGTGAAAACCGTACGTTTTACGTTTCATAGAGAATGGGAATATAAAAAAGTAAATTACTTCGTCTTTCTACGCTTATTATATTTTACGAAGATTTGAATGTGAAAAGTAATTAAAGATGAATAAAGGAAATAGTAAAACCAAATTTCGGGAGAAAACACTTTTTTACGTCCCGTCGTTACAGCCGTCGCTGTCCACGTTTCTTAAAGTCTCTATTGCCATCCGGCACTACAGACGTTAAAATTGTATCCAGTTCTGACGTTAAAATCGATTAAAACGTCAGACATTGAGAATTACTGGACTCTTTTCAGCCAATCAGAGACGATTGTCTATACGTCAGTCTTGTATTATCCTCACCGTCATCCAATAATTGTTTCTCGTAGCCTGTTTTGTACCGTTTATAACGACCCACACAAAAATACACCAATAAACTTATCTCGAAACTAAACGATATTGCGATGTAATTGAAACAAGAGGTCCTGAGTGGCCTTAACTCGGGCCACCAAGGAATAGGTAGTTCATGGAGTTCTAGCATATTTTTTGTCAACATGGTTTGTGCAAGGGGAGCTGGATAATTGATTCACTGCTCATGCTTGTATTAATTTATATATAATGGAATGGACCTTAAGTGATGTTACTAATAAAAACTACTTATAAAACTCTTTTAATTACAGTAATTGCAACAGAAAATAGGAAATTTAATTTGCTAATAATCAATAACTTAATAAACTATATGGCAAACAAATCTTAATTCATATATTTAAAGGCTCTTGTACAAGATCAGTAGGGTTATTAGCAAAACCTGTTTGTACATGCTATTTTCCACCTCCAATAGATGGTTTGCACTCAATCCCCAGAGATTCAAATGACAAAGGGCATGGCGGCCATGTTGGTGTACCTAACAAAAGAAGCTAACGAACAATCTATTGTTAAAGGTACACCAACATGGCGGCTATGACGTCACGTGCAAAGGGTCCATCGATTGTTGATCTTTCTCAAATAGCGTTTTTAAAGATAGTCTGCCGTCCAGCATCCATGGCAACGTCTTTTCCATGGAGATCACAAGCTCAATTCAATTGTTAACAAAGTATTACACCAGCACATGACTGTTTCCTGAGGCCCTGTTAGGGTTTTAGGAATATGGATTATTAGGGTTTTCAGAGAAGAGATTCAGATTATTGGCAACTTGGGTCAGAGATTTTTTCTCTTTCCCTCGTAGGGCGTGCACACTTAGCACTACAGCTTACCACTTTATATATTACATTCTTTACACTTACTAGTGCTACGCGGCAAACATGATTCAATATCATAACTACATATACATATATAATCGCCGTGACCCCATATAACGCACCAATACCCACGATTGCTCTCATCTGACTTGATAGCTCAGTTGGTAGAGCGCCAGACATGTAACCTGGAGGTCGTTGGGTTGGAGTCCCACTTGGGTCAGAGATTTTTTCTCTTTCCCTCGTAGGGCGTGCACACTTAGCACTACAGCTTACCACTTTATATATTACATTCTTTACACTTACTAGTGCTACGCGGCAAACATGATTCAATATCATAACTACATATACATATATAATCGCCGTGACCCCATATAACGCACCAATACCCACGATTGCTCTCATCTGACTTGATAGCTCAGTTGGTAGAGCGGCAGACATGTAACCTGGAGGTCGTTGGGTTCGAGTCCCACTTGGGTCAGAGATTTTTTCTCTTTCCCTCGTAGGGCGTGCACACTTAGCACTACAGCTTACCACTTTATATATTACATTCTTTACACTTACTAGTGCTACGCGGCAAACATGATTCAATAAATAAAATTACAGATTATTTGGGTTGAATTTTACGATTACGGATTATTATGAAGTCGATGTCTTACGGATATTTGCGCTTACAAAATAAGGATACAGATTATTTCCAAAACTTACCCAGGATTACGGATTATTCAGACCCCCCCTAACAGGGTCTCTTTCCTGCAAAAGGCCTATTACAACTGCTCCCAGTAATCATAATAAATCAACTTCATATAACACAGTCTCTGAACTTTTTAACTTGCTCAAAAATATTACAATATTAATTGACATGGTTTTTTGTGTGTATTTTAGATAACAATTATTTTTACCAGAGTTTACCAACCCATACTTTTCAACATTTTTAGAAATCAATGCTTTTCAATTATTATTTATAACTTCACTGTCCAAGCAAACATGTTTGTAACTTTGCCTTTAGCTAATAGCTATATCCCTTGTAAATATTTAGGGATATGTAGTTCTAAATGTGAAATAAAGTCATCTATCTAGATCTGGCTGATGCAGTCTTATTTTCGAGTAGATAGAGTGGTTACTTTTCAAAAAAATCTTAGAGGCTGAAATTTATAACGAAACGTGATTTCCACTCGTTTTCTTTAGCCTGGACAACTGAGGAATCAGGCCATTTCCTGCTATATATTATGTCATTACTTTTAACAGAAACGAATATTAAACAACAACAATGCAATCAATCAGGTAAGTTTTGTGTGTCTTACTTACAAAAATATTTCACACGTCACTCGTCAGGCCACGTGCGTTTAGGAGAGCCACTAAACGAAAGCTAAATCCCTGACCTTTCGTAAAATGTGAGAAATTTCCATCCAAAGTCCAACTAGAAAAAATCAACATATTGCCATTTCCATCGAAGAAACCCAAAACTTCCCTCGCGTTTTAGCCAAGACTCGTGTGGTGTTCGTCGTGTCGAATACATATTTTTGTCTAGTCTGCATGGGTAGACTGAAAACGTCCTTCGGCTCCGACAAGGGCGCCGGTTGGAATATCCTGAGCCTGTTGGAAGGCTTTCCCACAAATGAAGTTAAATAAAACATTAAGCTGTTTATATTTGAGAGATGGGTCTCCAAATTTGAGAGAAATTTCCACCGCGACGAACTTTATCTCCTAATATCTCCGGGTCTGACCACCATCTTGTTTTCACTGTGACCCGCAGTTTCCCGGTTGACCCTCTGTAACGTGCCGAGTTGTTTCTGTGCTGGCCTTCAACGGCCGGTCAGCACCGCGAACCAAGAACGACGCACACACCGAGTCGCGAAGCAGAACTTATTTTATTGAGATGTTCGGTCTCCTTTATACAAGAAGAATTACATGACTACGCGATCCACACCGGAAGTTCGAGGTCTTTAACTATAAGGTCATCTAGGTGTGTACAACTGTACATGAGTCATAACCGTGATAAGATTACAAGGCTGTTCGTAGGTCACGTATATTAATGTTCGTCACACTATTCCCTTGTAACGTGCCGAGAATCAGTACACTCCGAGACTGCCAGATAGAACTAACTTTATTTCGATTCACGTTGTAATCTATAATCAATGCTAGAGTAACATAGGAGGAAGTTCATAGCTAGGGCATTAGTCATACAAAGTGTGTCAATTGGTTTACATTACAGTACAAGATGTGTCAATTGATTACCTGCAAATTAGTTAAACCATGAAGCTAGGCAGTGCGGGATGACAATGTTGAATAACACATTTTCCACATTTTTACTCGGGCTGCCTGTGGCAGCACCGAGTCTTAAAATACAAGTCGTATTTTTTTTTTATTTCTGCAGCAAGCGTTCTGCGCATGCGTTAAAGGTCAAATTCAAACCAATCAGATTGCACTGTGCTGGTCACGCAACAACGCCAGGTTAATGTATTTACACAGTGAGTTTTAAGGATGACTGGATACTCTGGCTAAGAAAAATGGACGTGAGAAAATCAAAAATACACCAAATGCTAGAGCTCCGCACACATCAACTGCAAGTGACGACTGACTTCGAAAATCAATTTGAACCATGATCCTTTTCGACGCGTGATCACCCTCCTCTGGTATTTACATAATTGAATACAGTAAAATCAAGATGGTCGACGAGGGCGCGAGGAATTTTCTCTCAAATTTGGAGTCCATCTCTCAAATGTAAGCAGTTTAATGCTTTATTTAACTTCACTCGTGCGAAAGCCTTCCAACAGGCTCAGGATATTTCAACTGGCGCTCTTGTTATTTATTTATGCTGAACCCGACGACCCGAGTGAATGTGCGATCGAAAAATATGCTGTAGAGTGTTGGCTTGCTCGCTGCATTGAATATTTGTGCTGTTCGGTACCAAAACTGCAAATGGTCAAGATGCTATAAATCATACCTGAAGGCTGAAGAGAAATACGTGGATATGAATATTTCAGTGTGAGTTGTGAAGAAGCTTTTTAAATACTACACATGTGTGCATCGTGGTGGTTTAAGTTAAACATGGTCTGTTTTGTCGGCGCGGTGACGACACCAGCGAAGTTGAACAGAGAACTAAGTCAAATATCAACTCACCATAATTTGTAATCAACCGAGTGAATTCTGTTGGCTTGCTCGCTGTACTGGATTCTGCTTTTCGCTGTACATACAGATACCGAAACTACAAACAGTAAGATGATCTGGCTGAAGAGAAACAAGGTCTGAGTTTTCTAGATACCCCTAATCGGCGTATCTTGTGTGAGTTGCGACACTGTGTACATCTTGGTTATACAAATTAACGGATTCAAATTAACACTACATTTAGACAGAGAGTTAATCTATACCGACACTTTGATATGCCAAGGAACTGGAATATCAACACAGTACAAGGTGAGGGAAATTTAAAGTACTGACTTCATTGCTGTGTTCAATTTTTTTTTTTATCTACACTGAATTTCTAACGGACCTGAAACAAGGATAAGCGATCAAAGCCAGGACCCGGCTACCAACATTGACCATAAATTATTCTGGAACTAACAGTGGCACTCAATATTCTGCAACCAACCTTGTTCTCACTTGAAAAATACCCGGGAAACGTAATGTGAATATTCGAAGGAACTGCATGGGATGTACTAATTTATACACATACATATATAGTTTATGTTCTAGGAACTGGAATTCAGTTTATACACATCTGAATAGTAATATTTATTTATACGTACTTTATATGAATCCTTTTATATATCCTGTAATATACTGTATTTTATATATCCTGTAATATAGTGTCCCCAATTAGCTTTACAGTTAAATACTATTGACACTCAAATAAAGTTCATGTATGTATGTAAATGTATGTGGCTACCCACTGGGGCCCGCCGTCGGCCCTACCGAGCCCCCCAGCGGGCGTTCAGAATTAAACCGGTTTTAACAGATTTTTTAATATATACAGTGGGGCAGCAAAACCGGTCCCCATGGGAGTCTGGCGCACCCACAAGGAGTCGGAGCACGAGCCCCGGAGCTAGGGGCGTTCAGAGGAATCTACGGGACCCGTCGCCGGCCCCGCCGAGCAACCCACTGGGGCCCGCCGCCGCTCCCAGCGGGCGTTCAGAGGAGTCGGCTGGGGCCCGTCGCCGGTCCCGCCGCCGCACCCAGCGGGCGTTCAGAGGAATCGGCTGGGCCCCGTCGCCGGTCCCGCCGCCGGGACTAGGGGCGTTCAGAGGAGTCGGCTGTGCCCGCCGCCGGTCCCGCCGCCGCTCCCAGCGGCTGTTAAGAGAAAATCGGCGGGTCCCGTCGCCGGTCCCGCCGCCGGTCCCGCCGCCGCTTCCAGCGGGCGTTCCCGTCGCCGGCGCCGCCGCCGCTCCCAGCGGGCGTTCATCTTTTTTTGGTGCGGCTGCCCGGACTAGGGGCGTACAGAGAAATCGGCTGGGGCCCGTCGCCGGCCCTGAATATCATTCAAATGGGGACTGATGTGTAGACTGGGGGGTTTCCCAGAAAATCGGCGGGTTTTCGTAACTTAACATGCGAGAACCCTGTAGTATAGCCAATTAGATGTGTCTGTCCCGTAGTATACTTGAGCAAACACAATGGCATACGGACGCGATACCTGTAAGTGGCTGACCATTGGGAGCAGACAAACGTGCGGCAAACGCTGCCTCGATACGTATTGCAAAGTCCACCTCCAGAGACTTCGCAAAGGCAGCCCACTCCCTCATCCCTGTGCAGGATGCGGCATCGGAACGCAAGCGGAACTGCGGTTATGCAGGTCCTGTGGTGGGAACCGCGTTGGGCAAAGACTGCGCGATACCGAAAAGCGTGCAAAGCGGCACTTTGCGTTCGTCCTGGCTGAGATCGCAACTCCGAAAATTGCCAATTAGAGATTGGTCTGGCATAACATATACCCCTGCTTACAACGAAGAGCTACTGAATGGGGTGCCTGACGCACCTGCTACTTTAGCGCGCGTGGTCCAGAATATTCTGGACGAGGACATCCCGGAGGATGTCAAGCACAAGCTACTGCTCAGGTGCATTAAGGACGGTCTCAAAATGGCCGCCGGCAAATCAATAGGAGGTAGTCTCTCTCTTTCTCGTTGTAATCGTTTTTCTTGAAACTTTGACAAATACGCTACAAAGACGCGCATCACCATTCCTTGCCACAACAAGCACGCGTGGGCCGAGCTCCCGGCCGATCCACCAGCAACCACAAGCGTACACGGGCTCGACCCCGCAGCAGAACAAGAACTCCAAGCTTCGTATCGAGACAAGCCCCTAACGAGTGCGGCCGTAAAGACACGCGAAGCTAAGATACGCGAGACACTCATCCGCTTCGTCAACAGGTCTACCCCTACAAACACTCGGGTATGGCTGTGCGGCCACGTGATCGTTACACACGAAGGCAAGCTCTTCCGGCCGCTAAGGGACAGTGCGGCTATCGATCGCGCCTTCAGTGACGAAACAGGGCACTATCCAGAGTGCCTACCGGATGATCATCCAGCCTGGAAGGAATACGAGGAGGCTACGCACTCTATGGGAGGAGCGATTGGTTTCCGCTTCAAGAAGTGGCAGCACAGGGAGAGCATCCGTCCAACGCCTCCCAAATACAGGGGGTATGGCAGCAAGCGCAAGTCGAGTCTAGAGTCTGGAACAGCAACGACGATCAAGGTAAGCAGCCCCACGAGCACATCGATATGCGCGCCGCCTATCTCGGCTGCGAAAACAGGGTCTTTGGCGGAGCATCGGACGCCACGGATCTCGTCCGAGAATACGGATTCCCTACGAACGTGTATCGTAGCGCGAATGTTGAGGGAAGGCCTCTAAGGGATATCCTTCGGCTGACTGGGGCCGTGCAGCTCACTGAATGGGAGTTCTCTGAAACATGCCATCCTTATACTGTGGGTCGAATCAGCGAACACCTGCAGCAAAACGGCGGATGGCTCACTACGCCCGAACTCAAAGACCTCCTCGACTCTGTAGACATGGTAAAAGCTAGTGCTAGGGAGGTGCTGTACAGCGTGGATAAAAAGGAGCGCATTCAATTCTCATGCTCGGCCAACCAAACAAAGGACCCCCTGTATCCTGAGAGCCGCGACCTAGCTGTGCGTCACGCAGACGAGTCATCAATCGTTGTTCGCGACCAAGAGGAAGCCGCGTATCTGACAAACGTGCTAGCGGGGACAGACCGCCTGCTGAACTTCGAGCACGCGGATGGTGCCCACCTGATACAATACAAAGATGGAAAGCGGCGCTCGCAGTGGTACCACATCCGAGCCTTCGTCTTGGCTTACACCAATATAGCCCTGCGTCGCATACTGATCGAGACGATTTCCTCGCAATGACGTGCTCAGGGTTTGCACCGACGCAATATATGCCAAGGAGATCCCAACAGTAGTAGAAGCACTTCTCGTGGAGCAAAACCCGAGGTACGGTGAGTGGCGTCACAAGAAGCCCGGGTACGAGTGGAGGCCAGAAGCAGTCTGGGAGCCTAAACTAAGCGGTAGTTTACCCCAGGAGCAAAGCACAGCTCCAAGCCTCCCAGTCGACCTTAAAGCTGCTGTATCGGCAAAAATGTACCTTGCTGGTCAGGGCGGTTCTGGGAAAACCGAATGGGCCGTTAAAATGTTCCAGGGAAGAAAGATAGTGGTGCTGACTCCAGAGAACGATCTAGCAGACGACCATCGCAAGAATCCTCGCCTCGCTAACGATGGCGCGCTAGTCAATGCACAAACGTACCACCACTACCTCTGCATACCGGCAGAAAAGCCTATAGAGGACTGGGACCCAAACTCGCTCGGACACAGACTGGGCTACCTTGCGGAGGTAATCATTATCGATGAATGCTGCAAGATCCAGACCAAAGTCCTGCGCACTATCCTGGAATACCTCGCCACCCGGCCCTGTCAAGTTGTGTGTTGTGGCGACGTTGGCCAAGTGCCTCCCTGGGGCGACAAAGAAGGCCCTCATACCATGCTCGAGGAGTGGGTGGGGCCTGAACACGTGCGCTGGTTTAACACGGATTACCGATGCATCTGCGAGAAGTGCAGTCTCCCGTACAGCGTGTGTGAGAGACATCGGATGCCCCCTGCCAAGGTAAGCCGACCTCCAAGCTGCACGACATAAAGAGTTGCATATGGCGCCAGTCCGACTCTACGCAGCTGGTGGTATTCCGGGAGGAGTGGGTCGGGCTTGAGTTCGACCAAGCTATAAACCAAACCAGTCCTGGCGACATGTGGGTATGCTCAACAAACAAGATGGGGGCTCAGGTACAGCAGCAACTGCTAGAGTACCACCAAAAGAACTATCCACGTTCGCCCGCAACGATCCGATTCGACCCGGACCCTAGCGTAGTCCACAAATACCGCAAGCAAGGCCGACCAGTAACTACATTGTATACCCGGGACCGGACATGGAGTAGATGCCTACAAGGGCACTATCGTACAAGTCCCATTGGGTATCGTGCTCAAGGGACGATAGACACGTACCGTCCCAGCAGCTGTTGTGGTACCCCACTGCCACCCCCTGCCTCGGTCTCTTCACGCGCCTTTGTCTCTTCACGCGCCTCGGTCTCTTCACGCGCCTCGGTCTCTTCCCGCGCCTCTTCGCGAGCAAGCGCCTTCCGGGCGCGTCTGTTGCTTGCGGCTGGCGCCTTACCGGCTGCAACCCGCTTGGGGTCCTTACCTTTAACCGCCTGTGGCTGGGTCTTCGGAGGATCCGCCGTGATACGGTCCAACTGTTGTTTCTCAACACTCTCCTCCGTGGGTTCCACTGATATCTTGCTGTATATTGGGGGTTGGTAAGGCTTCAATAGTAGGGTTGTTAGTCGGTGAGATGACAGCTATGAGTGTGCTAGGTGCTGTTACGTGGTTTGCTACGTGGAACAAGGCGCTAGCTAGGGCCACAAAGCGATCGGCCCGGAGAGACAGCAAACCGGCCACAGCAGAAATTTCGTTGCGGACTAGCTGATCTTCTTGCAGGTCACACACCAGCTCTTGTTGGTTGTCTATCGGGACTAAGTAGGCGACTGCTCGAGTTGCTAGGCGCAAGGCGCCGTTGATTAGGCAGCCTGTTATCTTCTGGGCCACCACGGCCTGGTACCTACTGTGGAGCCGCTCTATATCCTTTTCAGGCAGACGTTCCACATCGCCCAGCGAGAGGTTCTTCCCTAGAAACTCTTTCGCGGTGCCCGTCGCCGCTAAAATGGCGAGGGCCTCTCGGTGGTCTGCTGTTCCCGCCGGTTCGGCTGCCGAAGTCGCAGGTGGTTCTGCCATAGCGTTCGCGATAGCGCCACCTCCCCCCTCCTCGCCGAGCAATTCCCGGATGTCGTCATCCATCATCATTGTGGTATGCCACAGGCGCCGGAACTCTAACACAGTGGCGAAGGGGTGCCGCAAGCAGAAGCACATGCGAGCGAACTTGTGGGCTCGGAGCTCTGACACCAGCAGCTGCCTTTCGTCCAGTGCCAGTCCAGAACCATAGTCCTCAGACAGCTTCTTGGTGTCTGCTACAGACGCGGTGTGGAAGGTGACGACGGCTGCGCAGTTCTCACGGAAGAGCCTGCAGATACTGGTGAGCTGCTGGGAGAGCACCCAAACGGAAATCCCGAGGTGGCGCGCCGAAAAGGCCAAGTCGACCAGCTTGTCTGAGCGACGTTTCACATCTTTGGATGCTGCACAGTCGTCTAGGACGAGCAATGTGTTGGTACCACCCCAAACATCGGCGCACAAACGCAGTGCCGCGTTGATGGCATTTTGCGGGGGCTGGACGACGTATAAGTGGGGGTCTCCACGGGCAAAACCCCGATAGGTCTTGTTCATGGAGTAGGTCGGACAGACGAGAACGACGTAGTCGAACTTACCACGGAATGGGCCGAGCAACTGTTCGACAATAAACTGGGTTTTCCCACTGTTAGTCGGCCCCACGATGAGCGCATTGAAGGGCACCTGGTCAGCAAGGGCGTCCATTAATACGCTATGCTTTGCAGCGCCCTCCGTCCAATAGTCACCTGGGCGTCGGCCAGCACAAACAACATTGCGGAGGTTGGGTCGCCGGAACGGTTGGCAGCACAGGAGCGCATCGGCAGCCGTGAGGACCAGATACAGGTGCTAGAAAGGGAGAATGAAGCCATCGAAGGGCGCATGTCGCTCCGGGACCTTGTAAAAACCATCTTCAAGAAGTATGGGGCCACAGTGCTCGGGGTGCTGGCGGCCGCGGGGGCCGTCATTGGTGTCGTCGTTTCCTATCTACAGCGGGAGCTCCACGGTGTTGCGAAGGGGGTTGGTAGGGGGCTACAGGCGCTTGGAAAAAAGCTGGAGCAGCTCCTCCCCGGTATGGTGGGCGCCTGCCGTACGGAAGAGGAAGCTGGCAATCGCGAGGTGGTTGGCTTCCTCGCGAAGAACGCTTGGTTGCTGATCGTCGCCGTAGTGGTCTTCCTCGTTGAGCAGTACAAGAGCCGCTAACGGAACATCCACCAGGCGGCTGTAGCCGCAGCAATAGAAACAGCTGCTAAGTTGGTGTCGTGCTGGGTTGGCGCAGTGACCGCTTGCTGCGGCGGCTGCGGCGGACGTACTTGCGCAGGTGCCGCCGCGGGAACCGCCGGTGGCTGTGACCCGGGGTTCTGGTGCTTCTTGGGGGAGGGACCCTGCATAGGCGGTGGAGGCGGCTTTTTGAGCCCCCCGTTGACCCCATCGTTATTTTCGAGGCGCATACCTGCGGTGGCATTCTGTAGGCTGTTGTTGTACCCCACGATCACCCCGAAGTCCAGAGCCATGTCCGACGGCATTAGCCACACCCCGGGGGCGATTGCGTAGTCGAGCCGAGCGTGGGCGCTTGTTATCGCATTCTGATACCGCTTGATGCTCTCGGCAATGTTCTGCTCCACTATGGCGTCTTCGAGGAGCACAAGGAAGTTGCGTTGGGCTTCCTCCGCCTGGCCAGTGTTTCCGACCAAAGGTCCTCGCACCTGTGCCTGGGCTCCAAATATGCAGTAGACGTAGGCCTCTACGGTTTGGTTCAACCGGCCCCGCCCCGCTACAGTCAAGCCTGGGTGGGTGTTGGCTCCGGAAGGTACGAACATCTGCCATTGTTTGGCTGCCTCTGGGTTCTTGATGCGTGTCCTCCCAGCATCGAGTTCCACATCGGGGTCTCCCCTACGGTACGCCGCGAGCTCTGTATCGTCATTCCAAGTGGGGTTCGTGTTCCAGCGCTTGTCCGGGGCGGGCAGCCACGTGTATGTCGTCCCAGACCTCCCATACGACCCTTCCGGAACCGGAAGTCCGTCTGTGTCGGGATCCCAAACTCTCGACATATTTTGGTGTACGCGGCTTTGCTGTGTGGGTTGTTGTACGGCGTCCAGGTAGGAGTTCCGGGGAGCGAGTCATGCATCTCGTGTAGGATACACCTCGTTGTGTAGTAGAAGTGGAACCGGAGGAAGGCGGCGACGCGATGGGGTAGGTCTCCGACGTCAGCTGAGAGCCCACAGCCCTCCGTGGCCAAGAAGACGGCGAAGTTCAGCTGTTGGGACCAGAAGTCTCTGTTGGGGCCCGCAACCCATTTGTGTACATCAGCAGCCTTCCCACCCCGCCCACCCCTTCCGCCATACACCACTACCGAGTTTCCAAACACGTCTGGCACCCTTGCAGTGAATAACCTGTGCTCGTTGATGTAAATGGGAAGGCTGGTCAACTGAAAGGGCTTTTCCCACATATTGTTACTGGCGGGTGGAAGCCTCAGTTTCCTGTGGGAGACTGAAGCCAGTGAAGAGGGGTATCCCGGCGGCGGGCTCCCACCGTGGGTGCTCTTATGGCTGCGCCATAGCGCCGCTTTGTCTGTGGGCTCTGCTGGTTTGCTGGGCGACGCTTTGTCTGTGGGCTCTGCTAGTTTGCTGGGCGACGCTTTGTCTACGGGCTCTACATACATACATACATATAACTTTATTTCCGTACGCTAGCCACTACAACAGTTAGCTGGTTTCCACGTGGGGCGTAACAATAAATATATGTACAGATTAAAAACATATATTGACCCAGCTGGTTTGCTGGGTGACGCTTTGTCTGCGGGCTTATGCCGCGCGGCCAGTACCCTCTCGTAAACCGCTTTGGTACCAAGGGCTATGTCGAGCGCCTTGCCTGTGCGCCCAAGCCAGCCCATTAGCCGACCTTCTACCCCAGCCTGTGTAGGGGGGCCCGCATCTGTGAACACGGTGTGGGCCATCCCGTTGTCATCGAAATCAACGTTTCCCACGCCGTTCCGACCGACGTAGGGGTGGAACCACCCGAGTACGGCCCCCGGAAATAGGTACTTGAACTGCTGCCAAGCCTTCTCTGTCATGCTTATTGAACGTTCCATACCTGGCTTTAATACGTGGAAACCCCAGTCATGGTTGTGCTCAATATAACCTGCACGTCTCCCGACCACACAGTCAACCTACCCGAGGCTCTACCTATAGAATGGGTCACCTTGGTTTCAGCTACGCTACCAAATAGTTGTTACAATCTCAAGGCCGAGGGTGTTTTCAGTTGGTGGGACACCGTTCTGTCCAAGGAGGTCAGGAGCCCAAAGCACCGTATCCCTCCCGGCAGCTATGAGTTGGCTGGCATCAAGGCAGCCTTCTTGCCTGCGATCAACGCGGGTGCCATTCAGTTCTCAGAGAAACCGGATCAGGGTACGCACGTCCTCGAGCTCCTGAAACGGTTTCATATGAACGAGGCGTTGTGTAGCTTTCTTAGGGTGTGTGGATCCCTTCACCAGGCGAAACAATTGAATATCGACCGGGTTGGGTTTCAGCTGAGCACCTTGATATATAACCTTAAAAGGTTCGAGCAATATTACATCCACTGCGACCTCGTGGACCCTCACGAGTCTCTCCTCGCCCAAAACGACCTAGCGAAGCCCTCTATGCTCCTGGCCTGTCTAGAGGTGCGTGGTGACCGCTTCAAACGAGTCACGTACTCACCAGCACACCCCTAGCAGCAGGGAATGATCATACCACCCCCAGCAGCCCATCGGCCCACCCCCAGCAACCCAGCGGCCAGCCCAGCAGGTGTTCGCAGGGGGGGGGGGAGGGGGGAGGGGGCCCACGCAGGCCAGCGGCCGGCCCACCGGGTGTTCGCAGGGGGAGGGGGCCCACAGCAGGACAGCAGCCCGCTGGGCGGGAGCAGGAAATACGATGATACCTATTGGGAAGGCCGCCAAGCCCCCCAGCGAGCTTCCAGGGGGAAGGGGGACAGGGACCCATCGCCGCCCCCGCCAAGCCCCCCAGCGAGCTTCCAGGGGGAAGGGGGACGGGGGACAGGGACCCATCGCCAGCCCCGCCAAGCCCCCCAGCAGCAGGAGCAGGGAGGGCAACCATACCTATTGAAAAGGCCGCCAAGCCCCCCAACGAGCTTCCAGGCAGAAAGGGTGACCATACCTATTGGGAAGGTCGCCAAGCCCCCCCCCCCTAAGCTCGCTGGGGGGAGGGAACCCACACCCGTCGCCAGCCCCCCAGCGAGCTTGTGATCATACCTATTGGGAAGGCCGGGGGAAACCCATCACCAGCCCCGCCGAGCCCCCCAGCGGGCTTCCAGGGGAGAGGGAACTGAAACGGGTCGCCGGCACGCCAAGCCCCCCCAGCTGTTGGGAGAGCGCGCCGTCGCCCGACGTCCAGTGGCCCCAACACTAGCGCGCAACCTATTAGACGAACGAGACCTACAGTATGTCCGTTCGACATTCAGTCAGGCAACATGACACTACAGGTTAATAATACCCCCCTGACCAAAAGCCACTTTAAGCTCTTAGCCGAGCTCGAAGGTGAGATCAGCGCTAAGGTGGAGTTCGTCCGAGGCCAGCCCCCCAAAGTCTGGGTAGTCGAAGACGGCTGCACCCCTCCGGAAGAGGGTAAGAGCCAGAGGGTTGCAAGCTACACCATCTTCGACCAGCAATTCCTCGTAGTACAAAGCCTTCGGACGCGGTTGGAGCAAGCCGTAGGAAGACGTAGCGACACTAAAGCGGAGGACGTATGCGTAAGTGCCTACGACGAATTGGCAGCTCGCACGCTCGACCTATAAAAATGCAGTAGCCCAACCCAAAAAAAAGCAAAACTGGTGCACCACCGCGCCACCAGAACCTCTCTAGGGACCACTTCCACCTATTTCCATCCTTCTCCTTTTCGTCCCTAGAGGTTCTTGCTTTCCACTTTTGCCAGGCCTGGCTTCTCGTCAGTTCGGATCCTGTCCTAACTGGTTGAGGTACAACCGGCACTCCTAGGGTGTCACCTGAGGGTCTCTCCCCACCTACTTGAGCTTTTGCTTCACAAGTTTTCGCTGCGTCTGGAGCAGTTCCAGGTCATCTGTCGTGGCTCGGGCTCGACGGACGCCGCAATACCGGAAGAAGCTGTGGTAGGTCTGGGCCTCGACGCCACGTTTCCTCATCTCTTTGGCGAGCCTGTGGGTTGGGGTAAAGACGAGGAGTTGTCTGCCCTTTCTGGGCAAGTTTTTTGGCCTTAAACACCCTGATTGCTCGCGTCGTTTTGCCGCTGCCCCCGCCGCCGTTGAGGTATGAAAGGGCGTGCCGGGTGAGGTGGTCGGCGAGGGTCGGCGCATCGCTGTCTGGGAGGTCCTTGCGACCCTCCCGGTGGGAAGGCTTCGGCAAGTAGGCGGCATGCTCCTGCGGGGAGCGAATCTCCTCCCCTTTATCGCGCCACTGAGCCGGGGCCACTCCACTTTTAGGCGGAGGTCTAGGGGTTGGCCCATCGTGGCATACGAGACAGGTGGTGCAATACCCCTTGGGGTGCTCTTCTTGTGGTACGTAAGCCCCGATGCCCTGGAGCTTGGTCAGAGCGGCCTTCCTGATGTAGACGCTGTCCGTGGCGACTCGGACGGCTTCTTCTGGCGTAAACCGCCGAAGCATTTCCAGGAGGTTGATGTGGGCGTAGGCGAGCATTGAGGCGCGCAGATGGGAATACTGCGGTTGCGAGCCGTCGTAGTAGGTGAGGACCCAGCCAAGGGGGCAAACTTCCGGGGCACCTACTAGAGTGCCACTTTGCCTTGTGTCGCGAATAAGATAGTCCAGCTCCCCCTGATCTGTGACGAGCCGCCGCGTGAGCCCTTTGCCGCCGGCCTTGCACCCCTGCGTGAACTTCCCGATTACGCAACAAGCCTGGTCGCGGCTGTCGGGAAGCCAGACGTCTTTCCGAGTCTTAAAGGCTAATAGGGCCTCGGTGATCTCGAGCCTGGTCAAGAGACCTGTCTTGCGCATGTAGGAGAGGAGCTGCGTCGGGGCCCAGCCTTTCTCTTCGAAGTGTTTTCCGAACCATGCTGGGATGACGGGGTGGCAGTCTGCAGCGAATTCCCAGGCTCGGACCCGTGCGAAGCCTGTGCCGATGTCTGCGGGGAGGGTCCCGTTGATTGCGACCCGGGTCAACCTGTTATGGAGGTGCCCGAACCTTTTGAACCACGGCATGGCCTCCGCGTGGCCCTGGAAACTCGCAGGGTAGCACGCTTTCATGTCGATGCTGACGACGTCCCTCGTGTCGTAGCGCTCGGCATTCCAGAGGCCACCATGGTCGTGCTCCACGCAGGCATTTTGCACCAACCGTTGCGTTCTCTGGCCACGACAGACGCGGCGTGGTTCTCGCTGAATACCTTATCAGCCAGCCCTTCGGAGTCCTCGGGTGCCAAGAAGCCACAGGCCCGAACCAGGCTAGCCTGCTGCGCCTGTGTGCGATAGGTTCGACCGTCCCGTAGGACGAACTGGTCTATGGTCAGTTGCTTTCCTTTGCTGCCTCCCCCCAAAAGCCATACAGCCTTGGATCCTTGGGACGTCGCCTCTTTGATCGCCTCCTATACGTCGCCCTTATATATGTATATGTGGACCTCACGGAACTGGGGGAAGCGGAGATCTTTAGACCAGGCGTGGCCGTTGTGGCAGATGAGCTCGATTGGCCTCCACCCCGATTTGCTGTACTTGCCAGAGCGATAGATATCCTCGCCGGCGATGTCCCGTATGGTGATCGCGCGCTTGAGAATCTTTTCGAGCGCTGCGACGTACACAGGATTCTCATCTTCTAAAATATTTCAGGTCTAGTATGATTTTTGTGTCTACTGCTTCTTGAAGAAGCTGTAGGCATTATGTTATCGTGTTGATTTTCCGATGTAAGGATGTTAACATTGTCGATAATTATTCGGGACAAATTAAACGTGGCGATGGCTTTCGTGCATTACTCGGATTTTCATTTAGTAGCGATATCCAATCAGAAAAGGGGGACGAAAAAGGGCGACTATTCGACGATGACGACGTGTAAAGGTTTGAGCTGAAAAGCGAGGCCAGCTTCTGCAAGATATCGGTGAGTTTAAGTTCAAATTTTACCATGAATTTCCTAAGATTTACAAACTTGATTAGCTACAGCTTTCGCAGTGTGTGTGTAACTGGTCAAATAAAAAGTTTTCAGAGATACTTTCAAGTTCTATGTCGATATAATTATTGTAATTGTATTTTAATGACCCTTGTCAAAGGATCAAATAAGCCACTGGCTTAGTCTTTACATTTATCTTTTGTAAACAAAAAATGTATAGCTCAATAAATGTTCAATGTACTTCACAGCAATTGAATACCAAGAGCCATGCGATGTCGAGACTGAGAATTATGACGACGGCCTCGTGTACTGAGAGAGCTAGAGCAGCTGGAAATGACAATGAGCCCCATTTCAACATTTGTGTTTTAATCCAAATTTATATTTGTTTCTGTGTTTTATCCTCCTCAAATAGCGGCTTGTTTTCGTTGTTAACGTCATAATGAAATAGGGCCATTTATTTAGCAAAATAAGATGTTATTCAAAAGTTGAAATGATAAAATTTATTACATACGATTTTAATAAGATACTAATGCATTATTACAGTTTTCCAGTACAGTGATTGCAATAAATCTATCTGGAAAAAAAATCAACGCATCATGCAGTGTCTATTAGTCAAGTAATACTTTTGCAAGTTTATTGCAATCACTGTATTGAAGTCACCCAGTGGCAGATCCAGGATTTGAAAAAGGGGGGTGACTATTTTGACCGGTACAGTTTCTGGTGCGAAATTTCTTACAAAATTTGAACGAATGGCCCAAAAAGGGGGGGGGGGGTGACATGTCACCCCCGTAACCATCCCTGGATCCGCCCCTGGTCACCTTGTTCTCAGTGATTAGTTATACAATTTACGTAATTATTTCAGGAACATAAATTATCGAAGTAAAATAAGATGTTATTCAGAATTTTAAATGGTAAAAGTTATTACATACAGTTCACAGATACTTATGCATTGTTACAGTTTTCTAGTACAGTGATTGCAATAAATCTGTCTGAATGAAAATAGAATCAGCGCATCATGCAGTCTATTAGTCGACTAATACTAATGTCTTATACAAGTTTATTGCAATCACTGTATTGAAGGCGCCTTGTTCTGATTAGTTATACAATTTATGTAATTATTTCAGGAACATAAATTATCGAAGTAAAAAAAGATGTTATTCAAAAGTTGAAATGCTAATAAAACTAAAATAACCTCAATTCAATTATTTACTTTGTTTACTGGAACATGCATAATAATAACAGCCTTTCTTTGAAAAAAAGGAGTAAACTATACAGCCAATTGTATATCAATTTACTTTTGTTAATGCTTTGCCGAATACCTTTCTATTTCTTATTAGAGATGGACCATTGTTTTTTGGAGGGGGGATCAGAAATTTTGAAACAGGCTGCAAACTTAAAATAAATTGTTTTGCATATGGAGTAATTGCTAACTTGTAAAGTAGAAAAAAAAAATCCACATGAGCACAAAAAACTATTTGCATGCCTATCCTCCAAAAAAATATGGTTTGTCCCTTAGTAGAAACCAATAGTGTTCTAACATCAATGCTGCAATCTGATTGTCTTGCTGTCATCAGGCGATTGATACAAGTAGGTATAGTGCAAACTACATGCTAGCTCCAGAAAACAGCCCTACAATGAACTAGCTTTTCATATCAACACTGGTTCATTTCTACCTATTTGACGAAGTAGTCCACACAAGATGTAAACGTCAATTGCATGGAGAACAACATACATGTAAACCCGGGGGGTACTACTCCCTATAATGGACTATACGGGGAGGCTCCGCCTGAAAGGGGTACCTTTTCAGGCTGGAGGTATATAAAAGGGTAGGGATTTCAGGAGTTGAAGTAAAGAAAAGGGTAGGGAAAACTGTCATTTAGGTATTTAAAAGGGCCTTTCAAAATATCTCGAACAGACGCACCTATAAAAATAAATGGCTGATTCATCCAAGTATTTTAAGGGGTTACTCAAGTGAAAAGTTTAGTAAGTCTGAAAGGGTACTATTTTTTTATGGAAGGTATATGAAAGGGTTACCTTTTCTGTCAAACATGGTATATAAAAGGGTAAGGGTTTGGACCTCGGGGCAGAGCCTCCCAGTATAAACCTTTATAAAATAGATTCAATAGTACATGCGCTCTGATTGGCTGAAAGCCGTGTTTCTATAAGTCGAGTGCGCACTTGAGCTTGTGATCAGTTGATGACGTTTTGATTGCGTGGTTAGGAGAATTTACATTTTTGTGACACTAATAAATGCGTAATTTTCCATTGTTGTACTTATTTTCTGTGGGGTATTTAATATAAAGGAAATAGAAAACATTTCCCCCTTGTTTTTATAGAGTTATAGAAACACTTGTGGAAGTTTGGAAGAACTCGAAATAGCTGTGGAAACACTCGCCCTTCAGGCTCATAGGTACTAAACACTTTGAAAAAAACTTATTTCAGTATTCAACTACTATGATCTGTTGACTATAACTACTGTATCGTTGAATATTTCAAGCCTGTAACTCCCACAATTAAGAAGACAAAAATGCAGTAGACACATGTACCCTTTGGGTACCTATTTTTAGTAAATGGTTGAAGTGACTAGCCCGACTGAGCTCTGACAGTGGAGTATCAGCCGTTCAAAGTGGGTATGGTGCGTCCCTGGAAAATCCAGGCGAGCCACCTTATCGTTAAACGTAGGATTAACCATGATAGCGCAAGATTCGTTTTCTGCATTGCTTGTTGCCACGACGCCGGTAGCATTTCCGTTTTCCGGTTCTGGTTTAATGTGGATGTCATTAACTGTGCTATCTGGTCGTTACGGAAGCCAGGAGGGTCACTGATGGTTTTCGTTTTTGCTTTTCTGTTTTTATTTTTTGCATTTCTCAATTTCAAATTCCAAATCGCTATTTTCTGTTTTTGATTTTTGCTTTTTCGATTTTGTTTTTACGTTTTTCAATTTCAAATCGCGTTTTTCGGTTTTTGTTTTTTAATTTTATTTTTACATTTTTTGATTCCAAATCGCAATTTTTGTTTTCAGTTTTTCGGTTTTTGAATTTTGTTTTTCGGATTTCGGTTTTTAATTTTCGGTTTTTGAATTTTGTTTCGCGTTCTTCGGATTTTGAATCGCTGTTTTCTTACAATTAAAATTTCAAAAACAAAATCGGTGAGTCCAAAAACAAAAACAGAATCCATGAGTTCAAAAACAAAATCGGTGAGTCCAAAAACAAAAGCAGAATCCATGAGTTCAAAAACAAAATCGGTGAGTCCAAAAACAAAAACAGAATCCATGAGTTCAAAAACAAAATCGGTGAGTCCAAAAACAAAAACAGAATCCATGAGTTCAAAAACAAAATCGGTGAGTTCAAAAACAAAATCGGTGAGTGTAGACCATGATGCTCTGCGGCCCGATAGTAAAGATGGCGGACGGAGGAGGCGAAAAAGCGCATGCTGTTACTCCTGGTACGTACAGTGTTCTGTTAGTACATGTAAGTTATTATTATGGATTATGTAATCGATAAGGTCCTTATCAATTCCCAGAGATGCAGATATTCTTAATTGGCCTGGTGAAAAAGTCGAAATCAAATGAAATAATAGTGGAATATATACGGCGTGGAATCGAGGTACATGTAAGCTTAACTTAAACTTCACTTTTAGCTGTTACGTTTACGTAGGATACTATTAAAATCTTGGAAAACTAAAGTTCACAGTCAGTGTTAATGATCACATATTAATCATTTAGTATTAGCACCTTGAAGAGACGACTGAGGGCCCTTGGTATTCGCCGGCATGTCAACGTGCCTCCGAATGACATAATTCTGGATGCACTACATGTCGGGACTCTTACAGTTTTAAGTGATTTTGTAGAGGGGATATATGTATTTCTGAGTAGTAGTGAAAAGCCGATTCTGGCTCACTTTTTGAAATATATCGCTGTTTCTGACTCATTTCGGAAAATGACTCATAAATAGCGATATATTTCAAAAAGTTATCCAGAATCTGCTTTTCACGACTACTCTTTTTTTTTTTATTTACTATAATATAATATAATATAATATAATATAATATAATATAATATAATATAATATAATATAATATAATATAATATAATATAAAATAAAATAAATAAAATAAATAAATAAATAATATAAAATAAATAAAATAAATAAATAATATAATATAAAATAAATAAAATAAATAAATAAATAAATAATATAAATAAATAATATAATATAATATAAAATAATATAATATAATATAAAATAATATAAATAATATAAAAACTGAAAATCGATGATATTCTCAATTTCAATCACTCACTTTAGAAAGTATTTCATATATTATAAAAAAACTATTTACTTTCTAGAATATATGAAACTATACTATAAAATATAAAAGTAGTCAATTTTCAGTTTTTATTTATGAACTATACTATAAAATAAAAATAGTATAAAAGCGCAAGTATGAAAGTATCGTTTCCTTATGGTAGTACAGGCTGGAAATAAATTGGATTTACAAGCGTGAGAATGCAACAATATTGCTCATACAAGCCTGAAGAATGCATTAAATGCGTGATTTGGACGTAATTCGAAAGCATGGTTGGAAATATGGATTCTGTGGATTGCCTTCTGGATTACGTATGGGGTAAATGTGGTTTTATAAAGACATATAAGCGAAAATCAACTAAGGATAGTATGGTAGTGAAAAAACGATCTACGACGGCACAAGAAATTAATGAAAACAAGTTGGCTGTATTAGAAATTAAAATAGGGAATATATTAGGAAAGATTCTTAGGAGAACTGATTTCATAAAGTTAGAGGCAAGCAAATCTAAGCCTAGTGATGCGAGGTCTGATGGAGTGGAAAGAGCTTTCATAGAATTAAAAAAGCTAAAGAAAATGCATAATATTATGAAAGAAGAAGTTAAATTAATTAGATCAGAATTAGATTTACCTAATGTACAAGATAGGAGACCAACTACCATTTCTGATCGACTCGAACGGCTTGAGCAATTACAACTAGAACAAAATCAAGTACAAACCATTCAATTAGGATATGTCGACAGACTCGAAAAAAAAATCATCCAACTTACGAAGCGTTTCACACACAACGAAGAAGTGAGGGCCGATAACAACCTCAGGGTTTTCTTATCTGGTTTAATGAATGATGGGAGTGTTAGAATTTTGGCTGCTGGTGGTTTCCTGGCTCCTTATATCTATGGTAGTGGCGTTGGTCCTGATGATAGTGATGATGGTAGTGGCGGTGGTAGTGGTATTATTGGTGGCGGTGGTGGTGGTGGTGGTGGTGGTGGTGGTGGTGGTATGATTGGTGGTGGTGTTGCTGAGGCTTTTGCTGCTGCTGCGGGTGGTGGTGGTGGTGGTGGTGGTGGTGATGGTATTGGTGGTGATGATGGCCCGGATAAGGCACGCTTACTAAAAAGAATCGCCCAATATAAGAAAGATAGGCCAGCAAAGGAAGAGAGAGCGAGAGTACTGAGAGAGACAATAGAAAAGGAAGATGAAGAGAGAGAGATGCTACTTAAGAAAGAGAAAGAAGACTGCAAAAGTGAAAGATTGGCAACCAACGCTAGACGACTTAAAATGGTAGATAAATATAGAGATGAGGGGATCCAAAGCATGAATAGTGAATTCGATAGAATGATGAAGGATGTTGAGAGTCTTAAGAGGCGTGAAAAATCTTAGATCCTTGAATCGTATAATAACCATATCTACTACTTAAAGCCATGACGTATAATAGTATTATTGATATGAGTGGTAATATTATGAACCGAGAAATACCAGAAATCGACGTGCCGATTTTGAAACCAGTCGTTAATAAACCAAAAGCTAAGATGCCTCAGAATATTATTGATTCAATAAATAAGAAAATAAATAAATTCGCTAATGAGATTCTATTAGATGTTCCTAAGGCTATTAAGAAGAAAATCAATAAACGTGTCGAAAAATTGAAGAAGGAAATAAATAAGATAAATGATGATAAGCCACAACCATACAAGACAGCAATAAAAGGGTTCTTGAAAACGTTTAGAATAGAAGGACAAGAGATTGATTATAAGATGTTCATTGATAATATTAAACAAAGAGTTGTCAATTTAATAAATCAACAAGATAAGCCAATTAAAATGAAATATATATTTACATGTGAGTTTACGAAAGAAGATCTGAATACAGGACTATCCATTACTAATATTGGGAATTTCCATTCTAGAATGGAGACAATTACAGAAGCAATAAATGTATCTGAGATATTTGATAACATGGTGGAAGAAATGCTTGAAAAAATAGAAACGTTTCAAAATGAAGGATCTGGATGGAAGTTCAATAAGGTATCCTACTTTGATATACACATTGATAAATATATACCTATTGGAGCGAAATCATACATACCTCTTCCTAAGAATCTAGCTATGAAGAAAGCGATTATAAATATGGAAAATACGGACAATGAATGTTTCAAATGGTGTATGACTGAGGCGGTATATCCAAGAAATAAAAATAACAGTCGCATTACAAAGGAACTGAGAAGGAACTCTGAAAAGTTTAATTGGAGGGATATCGAATTTCCAGTTTCACTAAGACAAATAGATCATTTCGAAAAGAATAACGTACAACATTCAATCAATGTTTTTGGATATGACAACAATGAAGTATATCCTCTAAGAATTAGTAAATGCAATAGAGACCAAGCTATTAATTTAATAATGATATCAACTGATGAGACGAATCATTATTGTTGGATTAAGAATCTTAGTAGGTTACTATCATCACAGGTTAATAAAAATGGTCATGAAAGGTATTTTTGCAATAGATGCTTGAACTCATTCAAATCAGAGGAATCACTAAACAATCATATAGAATATTGTGCCAATCATGATGCCGTTAAGATAGAGCTACCAAAAAAAGGAACTATGCTAACATTCAAGAATTATAATAGATCTATGAGAGTTCCATTCGTAATTTATGCCGATTTCGAATGTTTTACGGAGAGCATATCAACTTGCAGTCCAAATGATAGTGAGAGTTATACAAAACAATATCAGAAGCATAAACCATCAGGATTCTGTTATTTGATAAAATGTTTCGATGATAACCTGTTGGAACCAAAGCTAGTTACATATACAGCTAAGTCATCTGATGACGATGTTGCACAGACATTCATAAGTTATCTTGAGAATTCTGTAAAAGAAATCTATAATAAATTCAAATCCACTAAGAAGGTAGATATGACAGAAGAAGATGAGATCGTTTATAAGAAAGCTACTAGTTGCCATATCTGTGGTAAAGAGTTGGTAAATGACAAGGTATTAGATCATTGTCATCTAACAGGCAAGTATAGAGGTGCTGCGCATAACGATTGCAATATCAACTATAAGATTCCAAAGTTCTTCCCTATCGTATTCCATAATCTATCTGGATATGATGCACATCTTTTTGTTAAGAACCTAGGTGTAACAGAAGGTGAGATAGATTGTATACCAAATACAGATGAGAAGTATATTTCATTTACAAAGAAGATAATCGTAGACAACTTTATGAAAGATGGGAAGAATAAAAATATTACACGAGATATCAGATTCATTGACAGCTTTAAATTTATGCAAATGAGTCTAGCGAATCTTGTGAGTAATCTATCTAGTCATAAGAACATGGAAAGATTCTATGAAGGAAAGCAGTTAGACCTATTGTTGAGGAAAGGAGTTTATCCTTATGACTATGTAGATAGTTTTGATAAGTTGGCAGATACAAGTCTCCCACCAATAGGGGCCTTCTACTCAAAGTTGAATGATATATCAATCACAGAAAAAGATTATGAACATGCTAATACTGTTTGGGAGAACTTCAATATGAAATCTATGAAAGACTACCACGACACATATTTAAAATCTGATGTTATCTTATTAGCAGATGTATTTGAGAACTTTAGAGATGTATGCTTGAAGAACTATAATCTAGACCCAGCATGGTACTACACATCACCAGGATTATCATGGGATGCCTGTTTGAAAGTGACTAGTATTAAATTACAATTATTACATGATATTGATATGATAAATATGGTTGAGAAAGGTATTCGAGGCGGGATATCAATGATCTCAACAAGATATAGTAAAGCTAATAATATGTACATGAAGAATTATAATTGGTTAGAGCCATCAAAGTTTATCCAATACCTAGATGCAAATAATTTATATGGGTGGGCTATGAGTAGGAAACTACCAACACATAATTTTAAGTGGATGAATAAGACAGAGTTGAAGAAGTGGTATAAATATCCTTCTATTTTGGAAGTAGATTTAGAGTATCCAATAGGACTTCACAACTATCATAATGACTATCCTCTAGCTCCAGAAAGACTAACAGTAAATGGGGTAGAGAAATTAATTCCAAATCTGAATAATAAAACTAAATATATTATTCACCATAATACGTTGAAAGTATATGAGAGTATGGGATTGAAAATTACTAAGATCCATAGAGGTATATCATTTAGTGAGAGTGCTTGGATGGCTCCATATATAAACTTGAATACGGAATTGCGTAAGGTTGCTCAGAATGAGTTTGAAAAAGACTTCTTCAAATTGATGAACAATTCAACCTTTGGTAAGACTATGGAAAATATACGTAATAGAGTTGACATCCAACTTATTACATCTGAGAATAAGGCAATGAAGTTTATATCTAAACCAAACTATCAACATAGAACTATATTCTCTGAGAACTTAGTAGCTATACATATGAAGAGAACGAAAATAATATTTGACAAACCGATCTACTTGGGTATGTCTATCTTAGATATTAGTAAATCACTAATGTATGACTTTCATTATGAATTTATCAAGCCTCTGTATAATGAGAAAGCGAAACTCCTATTCACAGATACAGATAGTTTGATGTATGAAATAGAAACAGAAGATTTCTATAGAGATATAAGTAATAGTGTAAAATCGAAGTTTGATACGAGTAATTACCCAAATGATCATCCATCATGTATAGAAGTAGGTGTTAATAAAAAAGTTATAGGAATGTTTAAGGATGAAGCAGGTGGTAAGATTATTACTGAGTTCGTTGGACTGAGAGCAAAGTTATATGCATTCAAATACAGTGACATAGAAGAGAAGAAGTGTAAGGGCGTCAAGAAGGCAGTCATTAAAAATGATATTACATTTGACAATTATAAGACCTGTTTATTTGATGGCATTCCTCAGATGAGAAAGATGAATGTGATCAGAAGTCACTTACATGATATTTATACTGAAGAAGTCAATAAGGTAGCATTATCTAGTGACGATGATAAACGGAATATTAATTCTGATGGTATCCATACTCTAGCACACGGTTATAAGAAATTGTGAAATCCCTTGGGGTAGTACAGACGAAAAATAAATTGATAGTATGAGCCATATGAATACAATAATACCATCAATATGAGCTCATAAACGCAACGAAATGCGTAATCTACTTCAAAACACTATCAGGTGGCAGTTTGGTATCGTATGGTACAGTTTGTAATTCTTCTCTTACAAAACCTCGTTTTGGACCTGCTATTAAAAAGTATAAGACAGGTTGATTTGTAGAGATAGTACTATGTGAAATATCAAACATATCTAGACTCCATATTGGATCAGTTGATCTATATCTGTCACCACCTTCAAGTTCCCCTGGAGCATATAGATACCTAACTTTCACTCCCGCTGGTAATAATTGTTCATCTAATCCAACGGGTCTCTTATACTTAACTGATCTTACTAATTCCATAGGTTTCGTAATTCTTTTAACGGAACTATTGATGGATTTCAAAACACCAGGTAATATCTTAACCCACTTTCTTGATCTATCATTTTCCATTATCATTTCCTGAGCATATTGGTGACTGAATAGTTTTTCAGAAATAGTTCTATTAGCCCTTTCAACTAGTGACTGTGCTCTATGATTACCAGCTTCGCTTCTTTGAATTTTAATATTATGTTTTTTCATTTCACCCATAAATTCCGTTCCAGGATCTACCATTAATGTTTGAGGCCATTTTAGTTTTCTAGAATAAATCTTAGTAAAAGCTTTCGATACTTCTGTAGAATATTTAGATGTCAAGGGTTCAGCATCAATATATCTAGAAGCTATATCAACAACAACTAAAGCATATTTGTAAGTTCTTCTATTGACAGTATCATGTGGAAGGAATAATAAGTCTGCTTGATGGATCTGATTAGGTTTCGATATATCCCAGTGAGGTCTTGGAACATATGTGGGAGCTGGTAAGTATATTTGCCAAATCGATTGTTTCTCAAGCCACTTTTTTGCAAGGTCTTCACTTACACTAGCAGCCTGTGCTAATTTATAAATAGCTGAATATCCTTTCCAATAACCATTTGTTGAATAATATATTTTACTAAACATATAAATAAGAGAATAGTTTATTCCTTATAGTATTATGTCACAACAAACGATTTCAGAAAAGCTAAGTGTGAGTCATATTTATAAACACCCATTTGGATTAAAAGCAGAAAGTAGTCTAAATCGTATAACTATGAATCCATCTTCTGCAAGTCCAGGAGAAACTCTGTATGTCAATATTCCACAATTATCAGAGAATGTCGTTATTGTTCCTGGTAGCATAGCTCTACTATTTGATATCGTTATCACAGGACATGCAAATAAGAGACTTGTGAATAATGTAGGTAGGAACCTAGTATATAGACAAAAAGTAATATTTGGCGGAGAAACTATTCAGGATACGCAACGTCATGATCTTTTCCACACATATCACGATTTATACTTATCAACGGAAGAACGCGAAAATAGAATAAAGCAAGGTATATCTTCTGAAGCCATGAGAAAGATGCGAGCAAGTGCTGGTGATAAACCCACTGATGTTGCTAAGGATACTGCTCTAGCAGCAATACACAACACTAAGTATAAAATCCCACTTGATCATTCTATTTTAAATAATCATGGAGTATTCTATCCAAAGGCACTACCTCATCCACTAATCTTTGAGATTACACTAGCCCCAGTTGCAGATGTGTTAGTATATTCAGATACTACGATACCTCCTAATTATAAACTTACAAATATAGAAATGGAGTATTCATGTATTTCAAGTGAATTACTTGCTGGTGAAGCAGCATCAACATATCGAGGAGGTAGGGGCTTCTTCTATGAGAATATAATTCTATATAAGACATTCAATATCAAGACAACGGATGTCGTTATCAATGAACATATTAATTTACCACGTAGGTCTATGACAGGAGTATTATTCTTGTTTATGGAAACGTATGCTGCAGGTACAAGAGATTCTGAAAAGTTTGCTAACCCAAAGATTACATCTGTAATTATCGATATTGATGGAATGCCAAATCGTCTATACTCAAAAGGTATGCTACCATCAGATCTGTGGGTTTCCATAAGGAAACGCTTTCCAGGATTAGAAGGTGTGAAACAAAATGACTTCTACGCTAGTGATAAGTTCGCATTGTGGGTTGATTTGAGAACTTTCGCAGATAATGATGTTCATGGTGGAGGATTGACACTGAATAACACACGAGATGGTGTAAGACTAGAGATTAGGAGAAAGTCTGGATCTTCTGCAGTTACCTGTTACATGTTTGTAGTAGCTGATGCTCTATTCACTCTTATGAATAATGAACTCCAATCAATCATGTATTAAGAGATAGAGCATTAATATATGTATATGGAAAAATTGAAGACACCTTTTCACTGTATTATTACAGGACCAACAGAATGTGGAAAGACAAAATATCTAATAGATCTCCTTAGAGGATCCTTTCGTTACATATTCGAATACATAATACTATTTTGCCCAACGTATATAAACAATAAAACATATCATGGATTTGCAAAAGGTGATCCTAGATTTATCGTTTTATCACCTGATGCAAGTAACATAGATGAGATAAATAATTTATTATCGTATTGTCAACAATTATTTACAGGTACAAATACATTAATAATATTAGATGATTGCGCATTTAGTAAGGATCTAAAACAGAGATCTAATAAGTTTATTAATCTAGGATTTTCAGGTAGACATGAAGGAATATCCGTTTGGGTACTAACTCAACAATTAACTTCAATAGCTAAACCATTTCGTGAAAATGTAGCTTGTGTTATAGCATTCCATAGTTCATGTCAAACATCAACTAAGACATTATTTGAAGAGTGTGGAGGAGACATGGATAATGAAGATCGTAAGAAATTCGTAAAGCTACTAAAGTCTGAAAAGTATTCTAGGATATGTTTTTGCTTACGATATCCATTTCAATGTTATCTTGAGATACCTAATGCAACAGACACTTAAGGAGATACTTAATACATATGATTATAATGTCGCTAGTAATCAAGAGATTCGAAAATGTTGAACTTAATATGTCTATCAATGCTTTCATAGATAGTAAGCAGAATGTTTATTTCAAAGGGAAGGATATTGCTAGAGCACTAGGTTATGAGAAGACTAGGAATGCTATTTTGAGTCATGTAGATGAAGAAGATAGGATAGAATATAGAAAACTACAAGGTGGGCGTTTCGTACCCCCTTCAAAGGGGCCCCATTTCAGGGCCCCCTTGAACAATGTGCAACCACATACGATATTCATAAAAGAACCTGGCTTATACTCCCTCATCTTTGGAACTAAATTAGATTCAGCAAAAATATTCAAAAGATGGGTATTCTCCAAAGTCCTACCATCTATCAGAAAGTATGGATACTATAAAATGTTTGACAACCCCAACACACTAACATTCAAGATAGAAGATGAGTATGACCTGCACACAAAAGTAGTTAGTTATATTAGACGATTCTATCCTAATGTCATAATGACAGCTGGATTGGGTGAATTACAAGATAGTTCGATTAAACGAATTCATTCTTATAAGAAAGGATATATGAAAGGGCAACCAGATATTATAATAAATAATTGTCACAAAACTTACAAAGGTTTATGCATCGAATTTAAAACCCCTACTGGTAATGGTGTCCTATCTAATGCACAAAAGAACTTATTAGAGAAGTATGAAGAGAATGAGTTCAAGTGTTTAGTATCAAATGATTACGATCTAATAATAAAAGAGCTAAATGATTATCTAAAAGATATTAGGATAAAATGTAAATATTGTAATAGGAAATTCTGTACGAGGGAAACGCTAAGAAATCATATAAAATACTTCCATAGGATGAACATAGACTAGGGGTAACGAAACGTTACTCCTGAATGATATGTTTCTATGTATTCTTGAGACTCGTATGAGCAATATTGTTGCATTCTTGCGTGTTTGACACCAATTTATTTCCAGCCTGTACTACCAAAAGGATTTGCACTCTTATACGAGAGAGCGTAACTTTTCTATTTTCTTTATAGTCATCTCTTACCGTAGAGATGCCCATCAATAAAATAGAAAAGTTACGCTCTCTCTTAAATTTGGATACCATAGATGATAAAGTGAGTATAAGTACGATGACAATGGTGTGCAAGTTCAATGTAAGATTCAACACCAAGAATATATACAGATATCTAAAGTTGAATAAGGATACCATAGTTTCCATCAACTATAACAACAAAGTGAGGTCCTTATTGAATGAAAAGAAAAAGGCTAAGAAGAGTTTCTTAAATCAATCAACCATCATTATAAGATCAAACTATGACAACAAGTATATAAATATGAAGTTGTTCAATAATGGATCAATACAGATGACAGGTTGTAAAAGTATAGATGGTACTATTGAAGTTCTTAATACATTGTGTATAGAATTGAGAAAGAAACCTTTTGTCGATTATCCAAAACTTCTAATCATCAACAATGTATACGATTTTAAAATCAGTATGATCAACTGTTTATTTAATATTGGATACAGGGTAGATAGATGAATTTTATATGAGTATCTAGTGGAAAGGGATGTAGAGGTATCATTAAATCTCGACAGGCATGCATGTGTTAATATAAAGCTCAATAACGATGCAGGAAAGCAGACATCCATTTTCGTATTCACAAGTGGTTCTATTATAATTACTGGAGTAACAACTGCGAAGCAAATTATGGATGCATTTAATTACATTTCAATTCTCCTGCTTAGCAAGGAGTTTGTTTTAATTACTTTGGATACATAAACGATAGTTGATAATTATAATATATGGAATCAATCGTTGAAGAGTATATCGATAATAATGAAGAAGATATCCAACCAATAAAAGCTCCAAAGGAGAAGAAGGTAAGATTCAAGAAGGAGCCAACAACAATCCCAACAGATATAGATGATAAAAGGGAATCCTTAGCAATCCTAGCAGTGTTGGGAACTATCAATGAATTCGTTGGAGTCAATATGAGTCTTGGCGATGTTAAGAAGTTGTCAGTAAAAGATGTTGAGAAGTATTATAATAGGTACCAAGTCATAGTTGGTAATAAGGTCACTAATGGTTTAGTAGATACCGCTATAAAAGCTACTGTGGAAATAATCTCCCACATGGTTACTATAGATAATAATGAAGAATTATGCAATGATTTACAAACCAATGAATTAGTCAAACAAGAACTATCAAACGCTGCTGGATATTTAGTATTGAAGGGAGGTAGAATAGTAGCTCTAGCAAGTGGTTTACTTCAAATAGCAAAACACGTTAAGATTTCTCCTGAGACAACTATTGAGAGTAAATTGGTTTAAACATTAAAACATACTATTTATAATATGTCAGACGATAATATATTAGATGATGATTATATCGAACAAATTACTAAGGAGTTAAAAAATAAGAAACCAACTCCGAAAGATCCTAAGAAGGTCGAAGCTGGAAAGAAGTTAGCAGAATACCGTAAGAAAGTGAAGAAAGAGGTAAATATGAATGAGGTAGATCCTAAGTCTTACATACCTGAGTTATCGTTTACAACAGTATTAACAATAGTTGGTATTGGCCTAACTGCTACGGACTTGTACTTTAGATATGGTAGAAAGGAAGAACCAACCACAGTACTAAGACAACCTGAAAAATCACCTGTCCCTAACATAGGTATGTAAGATAAAAGCATAAGAGCGCAAATCCTTATGGTAGTACAGGCTGGAAATAAATTGGTGTTACAAGCGTGAGAATGCAACAATATTGCTCATACAAGCCCTAAGAATGCATAGAATGTGTGATTTGGATGTAATTCGAAAGCATGGTTGGAAATATGGTATCCATACTCTAGCATATGGAAAACTGAAAATCGACTACTTTTCTAATTTCACCCACTACTTCTAGAAAGTATTCTATATATTATATTTATTCTATATACTTTTATTAAACGTAAAATAAATAGTATACAACATATATAGTATAGGAGTGGATGGATTTAAACCTATAATATCATATATTAATATATGGTAGAAAACAAACTTGTTAAAACGTTTACAGATGCTGCTGTTGTAGTTGGACTTTCAGCCGGTGTTGGTTATCTAAGCAAAAAGATGATGAAAGAATCATTCCTAAATGATCCCTCATCAAGTATCACGAATTATGGCAAGTGGGTCTTAGTATTATCTGGAAGTACGTATCTGAAAGAGTACCTTGAAGATAAGAAGATATTACCAAAGTCACTTTAACAAATGTACATATTATATAATATGGCAACTTTAGCAATAATGATTGGTGGAGCTATTTTAAATGCAACGACATTCGTGGGAGGGTCTTATCTAGCGAAGTACCTATCAGGTAACAATTCAGATGAAGAACGAATTAGACATGATAAGGCTCTAGAAAAATATCAACGCGATATGGGTAAGTGGCAGAAAAGAAGACAAGAATATCAAGAGTGGTTATCAGAAAAATATCAAAGCAAAATCCACGCAGATGATAATGACAAAGAGACTGACAACGCTTTTAGACTATATGCCCAAACACATCCAGATTTTAATTCGAATGAACCACAATTATCTAACTATTATAAACCAAGTAATAATCAGAAACAATATGAGATGGCATATGTGGGAGGTGGTATTATGGCTATAACATATATAGCTACTAAACTCGTATAAAAAGATATTATATATTATAAAATATAGAAATGGACATTGACCCAATAGAAGAAATTCCAGATGATAAGAATCCTTTCGATTATGATAATATTGGTTATGATGATGACGACTATAATGCTTATGAAATGTCTCAAATGACACCAACTAATTTACCTCACCATCATACCACTGAAGAAACATCATTTTGGAATAGTGATTCTAAAACACAATTAATAACTGAGGAAGATAAGGTCAATTCGGCTTGGGAAAGGATTCAAGGTAAGTATCCTAGTGTCAATCCAAATAAATCTAAATTCCTTGCTAAAATCGACGGATATGATAGAGTCGTAGTAAAATACAAGAGCAAAAGTGGTAAATACTATCCCCTGTTTAATGCAGAAGGCGAATTAAATGGAAAATTACCTAAGACAATTATTAGAGATCTTGGCCCACCTGCCGCAAAGATTGTAGATGACATAAACGAAAAGATATTAAAATCTAAACAAGAAGTTAAACAATTAGAACAAGATATAGACAACATTTCTCAAGCCGAAACTGAAGTCGTTAAAGAAAGGTTAAATAAATCACTTCGAGAACAGATTATGGAAAAAGAAGATGAGATCGAACAGATGGAACATGTGAACGAAGTAATAGAAGGGCGCATGTCTCTAAGAGATCGTATAAAAGCTATATTCAAAAAATATGGCTTCACAGTCATTGCTGTCCTAACAGCTGTTGGAGTTACTATTGGAGTAATTGTTAATAGTCTAACAAGTGGACTATCATCTGTTGCAAAAGGTATTGGAAATGGTTTGAAAACTATTGGAAAGAAATTAGGTGAATTATTACCTGGAATGATTGGAGCAATTGCATCCTTTATTTTTAGAACAGCTGGAGAAGTCGTTAGCTTTTTGGCTAAAAATGCATGGCTCCTTATCGTAGCTGTAGTTGTCTATTTTGTAGAAAGATATAAAAATAAAAGATAGACTGTATAGTATAATGGTAGTATTATATATTGAAAAGACAAAATGTGATGAGACCACATATCTCAAGTATCCAATTGAAGTTAAGAGGTACATTTCGCTGATTAGCTGTAATTTTAATAATAATTTATATGATCTTATGAGTGAAGGTATGGTTTCTGATACGCAAGGTAACGTAAGACTTCGTATTCCCCAAGGAGACTATACTATAGAAAGTTTAAAAAATGCTGTAAGTAATGCTATTTCTATTGGTGATAAGCCAATCAGTATGGAAATTTCAAATGGTAAAGCCTATTTCATTCCTACAGTTGATGTCATACTAAATGATAGTTTAGCTAGACTACTTACTATTAATAAGAGCTTAAAAATAGGGTCTCGAAATGAGATCAAGATTATTAAGATTAATGTTGTATATATTCATTGCGATCTAATTGATCCAACACAAGTCATAAAAGAAACTGAACATTCACAAATATTAACATCATTGGAACTAAATAAAAAAGGAGAAAGGATATCCTATACTCCTAATAATTCACCTAATATTAGTATTAGAGAGGTCGACTACATTAATAGCATACGATTGTGGATAACGGATGGTAATCATAATATGATAAGTTCTGGAACATATCCAATGCGGTTTGTGTTAAATATTATTTAGAAAGATAAGAAGATATATTATATATGGTAGTACTATATATTGAAAAGACAAAATGTGATGAGACCACATACTTGAAGAACCCTATCGAAGTTAGAAAATACGTTTCAATGATTAATTGTAATTTTTATGATCATTCATATAATCTTATTAATGATGGTACAATTTCCGATATCGTAGGTGTAGAACTATATCGTTTTCCTAAGGGATATTATAGCATAGGAAGTTTTAAAAACCTAATAAATAAAATAAATGCTTATAAAGTAGAAAGAAGAGAACCATTTCATTTTAAGACTATAGAAGGTATAACCTATATTATTCCTAATAAGGATATTACTTTTAATGAGGGTTTAGCCAAGTTACTTACTATTAATAAGGGCTTGAAAATGGGATCCCTAAATGAGATTCAGATCATAAAGGCTATTAATCTCACAAGTGATGGTATAATTTACGATATGCGTGGTAATGAACTATATCGTTTTCCAAAAGGAAACTATACTTTAGAAAGTTTTAATAATTACCTAAGAAATTTCGCATATGGTGCTAATAAAGAAAGGAAAGATATAGGAACATCTACACAGGGTGGTACGACTTACATACTCATCAAAAAAGATGTCACACTAAACGAGAGCTTAGCTACATTACTTCACACTGATAGAACATTATGGAAAGAGCAACTTCACACCATTCAGATTACGAAGGCCACTAATCTCAAAAGTGATGGTATAATTTATGATATACATCGTAATGAGCTATTACGTCTTCCTAGTGGAGATTATACCTTAGAAAGTTTCAAAATCTTCATAAAGCAGAGTAACTTATTATTCTCCATAGAATATTTAGATAATGTAACCTACCTAATTCCTAATATAGATCTTTCCATAAGCAAAAGCTTAGCTAAATTACTTACTATTAACAGAATCTTAAAACGTTGGTCTCGAAATGAGATCCAGATATGGAAAGCCTACAACCTTCCAAGTGAAGGTACGATCTCTCACACAAATGGTGTCGTAATATTTAGATTTCCTAAGGGAGACCATACTTATCAGACTATATCTGATATCTTCTATAGTGTTAATGGAAATTCGAATCCGTTGAGTAATCCTATTATAGGCCATCCATACCTCAATAACGAATGGCATATCTACACCAACGATGATCTCGTATTGAATGATAGTATGGCTAAATTCCTCAATATTGGTAAACGCATTAAAGCATCAAGTAGGACCCGCTTCTATATACATCAAACCACCAACCTTCCAGAAGTTGGTGTAATTTTCGATATGGATGACGATGATCTATACCACATCCCTAGTGGAGATTACGACCTACTAAAAATTATAACTATAATAAGCAAGTTTACCAAGCACAAAGATACAATCAATATAGAAACCCTAAATGATAGAGTCTATCTTACTTCTAATGAAGATATCATACTAAGTGAGAACTTAGCTAGATTGCTTACTACGAAAAATAATATTAATAGTTGGTCTAGAACTGAGATTGATATTAACGAGAGCACTAATATTATACATATTCATTGCGATTTAATCAATCCAATGCAAGTCATAGAAGAAACTAAATATTCACAAATCTTAACATCCATAGAATTAGATAATAAAGGAGAAAACGTGTCCCATACCCCTAATAATCATATTAATACTAGAGGCACAAACTTCATCAATAGCATTCGCCTATGGGTAACAGATGGTAATCATAATATGATAAATTCTGGAATATATCCAATGCGAATTGTGTTAGAAATCGTTTAAACGAAAGATGCTACTATTAATCATATGGTTGACTACGATTCGATTTACCCAGATATACCGCTACAAGTCACTGGAGAAAACTTTAGACTTCATAAGGTAAATACGGTCCTATCAGAATTAGGAGCTGAAATAAAATATTATGAAAAGGTACGAAAGAAATATGTTAGAATACGAGGAATAACCCACAATCTTTCTGTAGGTGCTGGCTTACTTTCAGTCATCTTAACCAGTTCTGCAGTAGCGACTTCTTTGACAGGGTTCGGTGCTGCCATTGGACTCCCAGTAGGAGTAGTTGGTGGTTTGTGTGGTCTAGTTTCAGCTTCTTCTGCAACAGCTACTAAAGCTCTAACTAAGAAGGTGTCCAAACATGAAAAGACAGTAATGTTAGGAAAAGCAAAACTAAACACAATACGTGACCTAGTATCAAAAGCATTAAATGATAACAAGATCAGTGATACAGAATTCGAATTGATTATGGTTGAATTCAATAAGTATGAAGACTTGAAATGTGAGATCCGACAAAATACCCGAAAAGAGGAATTAAAAAAAAGAACCAATACTATAGAGAAAAAAAGAACCGATACACAGAAGATGCGAGAGGAAGTAAAACAGGAACTATTAAAACGACTAGAGAAATAACGCACTCCTATGATGTGACACCTTATGGAGGTTTCATCCATAAATTTAGATATGAAAAATACTAAATGATATAAAACATTGTCTCATATCATAAATATGGCTTCAAAGAAATTAATTGAAATATGGAATAGCTTCAAACAACGCTATCCTAATGCTGACCTAAGTAGATTCTATAAGGAATCCACTGAAGAATATGGTACTACTTATTATAATGTATACTTCAAAGGACCAAATATGGATCATGGTGTGTGGGGCGATAAGAAATTCATTGATGATCCTAATTCTATAACGAATGCTGATAAGAAGGCTATGAGAATAGCTCTAGAACCACCAACATCATTTCCAGATTCCTTATTACCAACTACACACAAGTATCCAATCCCTGGAATCTCATTTACACAACCAGCTTTGAATATTGCACCATCATTGAAAGAAATGAAGATATACGTTTCCCCAACTCAGTACTTTGTCATAAAGTTTAGAAACATCTTCAAAGATTGTACAGTGACTTTCAAATCTGCTAAACAGTCAAGACGTTGGTTGAGTAAGCCTGACTATGGATATTGGCCACAGCAATTAAACTTTGCTGTATGGTGTGCTACTTCTGGTTGTGGAATAAGTCTACAAGAACAGTATCCTCCTGTCATTCAAGGATTCATCAAGTTTCATGTTTACTATACTATACGAAGAATCCTATATGAGTTGGGAACACCATTACCAGATGATCATATTTTCAATCAAACAAATAACCGTTATAGTAAGGTTACTTTCGAACGGTTATGTAACGAATTCGATATTCCTTCCAATCCAGACTTCAGGTGGAAAGGAGGACGCAATAATGGACTTGGTGATATATTTCTATATTATTCAGGTTCTGGTTATGAAAATGTTCATGAAATTCGTGGATATGATATAGATGCTAATTTATATCCTAGTCCAGATGGAGAACTATTCTCTGATGAGGGTGGTAAGGTTGACCAAGGAAATCTCATTTCATTTATCCGTAATGATGACCATGATGGTAAACAATATTCTTGGTTCGTTCCAAATGAAGATAGTGGATTAACAATAGCTGGTATGGGTAGATTAAATAGATCAGTGGAGGCTTTCGTTTATTGCGTATTAGGTTCACAAGTGGATACGCGATCAAGTATTATTGGTACTGGTGGAAGTGCTATTGAGACACAACAAGAAATGCTATCACTTTTTGAAAGCGCTGTAATTGAAGGTAGTATATCAATGAGTATACAACGATATCAATTAGCTGTTCAAGGAGCGAAATTGAGACTAGACTTAGCCATTGCACCAGGAATATGGTTGATGCCATCTAATCTTATTATAAATACACAAAGCGTAGTAGGATACAATAATAAATTATTGAAAGCTACAAATGATATGACATTTGGAGCTAACGACTCAGTAAATAAAAAAATAGAACCTATAGTATTAAAACATAATATAGGTAAAGTTAAACTACCACATCAATATGGAAATAAGCCAATAGTAGCACCTATAATAAAGAAACCACAAATAACACTCACATCATCCTCTCATGAAACTAATTTGATTATACTAACAATAGCAGCAGCAGGAGCAGGTTGGTATCTATTTGCCTAAGTGTCTCTTCACATGAAGATACTTACCACCATTCTTTATTACTGCATTGCAATCAGGACAAACGTATTCTTTTTGTTGCCATTTCTTACTCCATATCTTTTTCATATCTTTTAATTCAAGTTCTGATAACTTCTCTTTCTTTCGTTTATAAGATGATTTCTTACAATCTTCTGGTAGTTCATCTCTTTTTATGTATTCAAATGTATATCTGCGCTTATCTATCTTCGATATACCACTTTTACAATTATTCAATCCTTCACAAACCATCTTGACTATACCAGCATTGATTCCAAGGTGTTGTTGAATAGAATGCATACTATTAAAATATGTAACTTCTTTCGTATCACAATTGGTAACTCTAACACTCTTCCTATTCTTATAGTTATCTTTAACAAATGTATAGTCTCTTTCTTTTGCAGGCACTGCAATTTCTTGATTTATAATATTATCACTCATATCGATAATATCATTTTGTGTTATATCTTTAAGTGTTAGACAAGTTTATTTCTATATGGCTCTATTGCTTTATAAACTTTATATATAGATATAGTGGTTTCTGACACTAGGAACTTATTAGCTATCTCTTTCTTTGTAATTGCTAAATTATTTATATTTATTGTTAATAGGATACATCCAATAGCTATAGAAAGTGGTGTGTGCATTATTGCGATATTTAGCTTTTGAACATTCCTTACAATTTTCACAACTTGATCTATAAGTTTTCGTTCAAAGTTAAGGATCTTGCAGAATCGTGGAATAAAGTCATCAGGAGAGCTACACTCTAATTTTCTCAAGGATTTGATATTTTTAGCCAATTTCATAAATACCTTACATCCCTTTGTTACGTCTTTATGGTTTAGTTCAAATAGTGCAGCTATTTCTTTTGATGATCTAGTGCTCTTATTCTTTTTGCATGCAAAGAGAACGCAATTCGCAATAACGCTTTTTCTATTTATTCCTCTTATAATGACACTCTTTTTCACATTGGCATCATTCAAATAGTACTGTGAGTTTATTTCCTTGAAGATAATTTTTGCGTCGTCTTCAATGCATTTTAGGATACCAATGCTTCTACATTTCTCTTCGATGTCTTTGAAGACCATGTATAGGCTTCTCTCTCTATATGGCATTTGTAGCCAACGATTTAGTGTCTGTAGCTTACCATATTTATTACCACTGATGCTCGTACCAAGAGACGATTGTGGTAGGAGTGCATTGATTGGTCCACTACATCTATTTATTCCCGAACCGTTATTTCCTTCATACGTAGTCCATTCAGGATTATCGTCTAGGATGTATTCTTGCACTTGACCACATTTGATACAGACACTTATACCCTTTTCTTTGTCCCTTATTATTTCAGTGCATTTCGTATTCTTTGGCTCGTCATTTTCTTCACACATGTCCAAGTAGTATAACGCATTCGACATATAAGCGAAATCGAATCTTTCCATTTCTAAATTTAGAAAATGGAAAGATTCGATTTCGCTTATATGTCTTTATAAAACCACATTTACCCCATACGTAATCCAGAAGGCAATCCACAGAATCCATATTTCCAACCATGCTTTCGAATTACGTCCAAATCACGCATTTAATGCATTCTTCAGGCTTGTATGAGCAATATTGTTGCATTCTCACGCTTGTAAATCCAATTTATTTCCAGCCTGTACTACCATAAGGAAACGATACTTTCATACTTGCGCTTTTATACTATTTTTATTTTATAGTATAGTTCATAAATAAAAACTGAAAATTGACTACTTTTATATTTTATAGTATAGTTTCATATATTCTAGAAAGTAAATAGTTTTTTTATAATATATGAAATACTTTCTAAAGTGAGTGATTGAAATTGAGAATATCATCGATTTTCAGTTTTTATATTATTTATATTATTTTATATTATATTATATTATTTTATATTATATTATATTATTTATTTATATTATTTATTTATTTATTTATTTATTTATTTATTTTATTTATTTTATTTATTTTATTTATTTTATTTATTTTATTTATTTTATTTATTTTATTTATTTTATTTATTTTATTTATTTTATTTATTTTATTTATTTTATTTATTTTATTTATTTTATTTATTTTATTTATTTTATTTATTTTATTTATTTTATTTATTTTATTTATTTTATTTATTTTATATTATATTATTTATTTATTTTATTTATTTTATATTATATTATTTATTTATTTTATTTATTTTATTTTATTTTATTTTATATTATATTATATTATATTATATTATAGTAAATAAAAAAAAAAAGAGTAGTCGTGAAAAGCAGATTCTGGATAACTTTTTGAAATATATCGCTATTTATGAGTCATTTTCCGAAATGAGTCAGAAACAGCGATATATTTCAAAAAGTGAGCCAGAATCGGCTTTTCACTACTACTTTCTGAGATATCATTATAAGGTATAAAATTTACAGTTAGGTTCCTAGTTAGAATCCCATTGAGGTTCCCCAGTTAACATTCCCATATTGGATCCCATTTTACTAGTAATAGATAAAAAGCAAGACAGAAATAATTTAAAAAAATATGGTTATTAACCCTTTCACTACCGGATACAGTGGAGCTGAATTGGTAAATGTTGAGTGTAAAATTAACCCTCCCCCTCAATTCAAGTTTGGCTAGCCCTGGGTAAGTATGCACCACTGAACTGTTAAGCCAAGGGCTCAAGCTTCCCCACAATGCCATTTGGGATAATTCTATGGTGCCATCCAGGTAAGTTTGGATCTGCTATAGGGTGTTTAAATGAAATCTGCTCTAATTTTGGACCAATAAGCCAACTTCAGTTAAGAGAGCCAGAGGACATCATACACTGATCCTGATATGTATGAAAAAACTGGTAAAAAAATACAGAAATGACTTCTACAATATTAGAATGGTAAAAGGTTGGTTTGGTTTAATGCTCTCAACATCTATTATCTTCTAAATTTTTATTACCATTGTTCTCTCAAGCTTTTAGTTCCTACATGTATATCTTCCTCTAGATATATATATTTATTTGTTCTCTCTCTTTCGTTTCTGATCTTATATAAGGTGATATTATCCTGCCATTTATCTCAATAGATAGTGGTGAACTTGTAAGCTTTTGCTACTTTGACCACTATGCACAATTTACTTATGAAGCCTTTTTCTCCCTTAATTATCTACTACCCCTTTTTATCATAATATTACTCAGTGTAATCTTAGTCCATCATTAGTGTGAAATAAAAAGAAATCTAGAAATTAACTTTATTATCCTTTCTTTCAAGAGTGAAATTGATGGTCCTGGTGTAAACATTGGCTACAGACACATGCATCAGCGATTACGGCTACAACACAATCTTCCTGTTAAAAGGTCTGATATATTTTCATTGTTTCCATCTGGCAAAGAACATTTCATTCCCTTTTAAAGAGACGTCTGTCTGTATAGTAAAAGAAACTTGTATATTACTGTACTTTGGATATTAATCAACTTGATTTTTACATAATGCCATTCATAGTAATGATGTGTACCAAGTCAAGTGGTCAAAGTAGCAAAAGCTTACAAGTTGACCACTACCTATTGAGACTGAGATAAATGGCAGGATAATATCACCTTAATTAAGATCAGAAACAAAAGAGAGAGAACAAATAAAAATATATATATCTAGAGGAAGATATAGGAACTAAAAGCTTGAGAGAACAATGGTAATAAAAATTTAGAAGATAATAGATGTTGAGAGCATTAAACCAAACCAACCTTTTACCATTCTAATACATAACTGTAGAAGTCATTTCTGTAATTCTTTACCAGTTTTTTTTATGTATGATGTCCTCTGGCTCTCTTAAAGTTGGCTTATTGGTCCAAAATTCGAGCAGATTTCATTTAAACACCCTATAGTAGATCCAAACATACCTGGACGGCACCATAGAATTATCCCAAATGGCATTGTGGGGAAGCTCGAGCCCTTGGCTTAAAAGTTCAGTGGTGTGTAATTAGCTAGGGCTAGCCAAACTTGAATTGAGGGGGGAGGGTTGATTTTACACTCAACATTACCAATTCAGCTCAACTGTGTCCGGGAGTGAAAGGGTTAATAACATTTTTTTTTCTGACTTGCTTTTTATCTATTACTAGTAAAATGGGATCCAATATGGGAATGTTAACTGGGGAACCTCAATGGGGTTCTAACTGTGAACCTAACTGTACATTTTATACCTTATAATGAAATCCCAGAAATACATATATCCCCTCTACAAAATCACTTAAAACTGTAAGAGTACTGACATGTAGTGCATCCAGAATTACGTCATTCGGAGGCACGTTGACATGCCGGCGAATACCAAGGGCCCTCGGTCGTCTCTTCAAGGTGCTAATACTAAATGATTGATATGTGATCATTAACATTGATTGTGAACATTAGTTTTCCAAGATTTTAATAGTATCCTACGTAAACGTAACAGTTAAAAGTGAAGTTTAAGTTAAAGTGCAACTAACCCCATTTTTGATATTTTTCATCCAAAAATTAGGAAACAATTTAAGACTAATGGCGAAAAAAAAATTGAAATCGGTGTAATTCCTAATTTTTAAATCGTGTTTGAATTCCCGGTGAACATGTTTCACGTCCGCGCATTCAGAAATTTTAGGGGACTGGGTCGAGTGACGTAAGATGAAGAACCTTCGGCAAGTCCGGCTTAGACTTTAAGTTGTTTTCACCACGCTTGTCTGACAACATCCACGAAATCGTTTGAAGAAAGTAGTTTTGAAAGAAAATAAGCATGTCCTCGATCAGTTTAAGTTAGTCTGGCTCAGAATTTGAAGAATTGGTCTATGAGTCGGAGGACTCGGCGATGGAAAACCCGGGTGGAAAACTTCATCGAAGTGGAAGATCAACGAAAATGAACTTGAAAACAAAACAGCTTACGACGAAGAGCCACTTGCTGATGCAGAAAGGTTAGCTCAGTACGAGAAAGAACTGGAGGAAACGAAAAAGCTTGAAAAAAGCCTAAGGAACAGATTGAACGGCACTCCGTGAATGCACGGTAAGCTAGCCATGTACATGTCTGCGTATTTACATCGTTTTAGTACATATTCACAGGAGACAGGAAACCCAAGCTCTGTTTGAGTTATAAATCATAAGGGTTTGTATGAGATTTTAAACGAGTATTTGGTTGTATCCGTTAGGACAGAAATACTGAAATTAAATCAATGAAAACCTGAAGTCTTTATCTGTTCTTGGGCTCATTGGGCTCTGTATGCAATTCAGCGAGTTCTGCCGGTTGAAATTTTACCGAACATCACGCTCGAATTTTCATCCAAAATCAATGCAACTAAACCTCAAATAACAACACAACAGTATATATTTCAAGAGCCTCGTGCCAATGAATTGAAATAATCCTCATTTCTCAAGCCTAAATCGAACAATTTCAAACAAACTTGCCCATATTAAATTGGGATTTGTGACTGGGAAAAGTTGGCTTGAGAGCCAATACACAACAATGTTTTTAGTGTAGAAGGCGGCTCTAATAGCTTAAAGTAGAGGAAAAGATTAAATAAAACTGAGAAAGGAGAAAAAGAATAATAAAAAAAAAATTGTTACTGGTGCGGACTCGAACCTCCGGTCGTTGGATCAAAAGCGCGCAATCTTAACCGCTTTACCATAGGACCGACTCACTTAATTACCAGGTTTAAAATAAGGCATATATGTATACGTTCTGAAAAATTTCAACAGAATTCGCTGAAATTGCATAAGAAGAACAGAGGCCAAGAACAGATAAAGACTTCAGGTTTTCATTGATTTCATTTCAGTATTTCTGGCCTAACGGATACAAACCCTTATAATTTAAAACTCAAACAGAGCTTGGGTTTGGTCACACTTTCACTAGTACTCTGGCAGTGGCTGTGTCAGTGCCGACTGTGTTGGGGTTGCAAATCGTCCTCATTGTTGTAATTTCTTTCATTCTTGGAATCGCCGATTTCAAAATCTAGGGTTAAAGCTTTTATATATTGGGAAAAAACAAAAACCACTAACAAAAATACTTTTTAACACCTTTTGCTTCGCCCCGTCTGTGACTTTTGTTCTGGAACTCCAACAGCGTGGATGGCTGAGAAGGCTGACACTCCAAAGTCGTCTCTATTTAGCCAACGAACCATTGGCTTTTTTCATCCAACACAGAGGATAATTTTCTTTCACAGTCCTCTGCTATGAAGTGTTTGGAGCAGATTAATGAGCGTTTTGTTGGCTCCCATTTCGCACGCTTAGACTTTACAAAGTCGACCCACCTCTCAGTCTGTCTTCTCTTTCTCGCTTGTGGCCGATGATCTTCCCAAAATGGAATATAACGAAGGCCAATGCCTTCTTTTGTATTTACAATGTTGCTACATTGTACAACCTGCTAAAACACATCTGCTCGGTATCTTAAAATAGTTTTTTTAATTATATAACAACTTAGATCGCTCCGCTCTTATATAATTTACAAGTATATCTGAAACCCCGAATTCGCGGGTTCTTCATATTACGTCACTAGACCCATTCTCCCATTTATATGTGGCTCCGTCCCGAAACATGCCAGGCTGCTAATTCGCTCAATTTTGCCAACTTCACGAGGTTGTAAAAAAATAAGTATTTGTTCAAATTAAATTTTGTTTTCGGAAAAGTACTCAGAATAATATAAGGAATTTGGATGAAAAATATCAAAAATGGGGTTAGTTGCACTTTAAGCTTACATGTACCTCGATTCCATGCCGTATATATTCCACTATTATTTCATTTGATTTCGACTTTTTCACCAGGTAAATTAAGAATATCTGCATCTCTGGGAATTGATAAGGACCTTATCGATTACATAATCCATAATAATAACTTACATGTACTAACAGAACACTGTACGTACCAGGAGTAACAGCATGCGCTTTTTCGCCTCCTCCGTCCGCCATCTTTACTATCGGGCCGCAGAGCATCATGGTCTACACTCACCGATTTTGTTTTTGAACTCATCGAACTCATCGATTTTGTTTTTGAACTCATGGATTCTGTTTTTGTTTTTGGACTCACCGATTTTGTTTTTGAACTCATGGATTCTGTTTTTGTTTTTGAACTCACCGATTTTGAAATTGTAATTGTAAGAAACAGCGATTCAAAATCCGAAGAACGCGATTTGGAATTGAAAAACCGAAAAACAAAAACCGAAATCCGAAAAATAAAATTCCAAAACCGAAAAACTAAAAACTAATGTAGCGATTCGGAATCAAAAAATGTAAAAATAAAATTCAAAAACCGAAAAACAAAAACCGAAATCTGAAAAACAAATTTCAAAAACCGAAAAACAAAAACTAAAAATAGCGATTTGGAATAAAAAAATTAAAAACAAAATTAAAAAACCGAAAATCGCGATTTCAAATTGAAAAACGTAAAAACAAAATCGAAAAAGCAAAAATCAAAAATAGAAAATAGCGATTTTGAATTTGAAATTGAAAAACGTAAAAACAAAATCAAAAAGCAAAAATCAAAAACAGAAAATAGCGATTTGGAATTGAAAACATGACAAACAAAATCCAAAAGCAGCGATTTGAAATTGAGTAATGCAAAAAATAAAAACAGAAAAGGAAAAACAAAAACCATCAGTGATCCTCCTGGGCTTCCGTAGGTTGTCGGATCGAACTCTCAAGGGTGATAATAGCTTGACGGCCACTGGACAACTTTATTCGTATCTTTCTAATCGCCACCTCGTTCTTGTCGTTAGAAGATTGTACGGCTTTGTCTGAAGTACTTTTACATGAGCTCGCGTTGCAGGAATTATTTTCTTCAGAAGGCACTATTTACATATTGTGAAATCCTATATATTGTGAAATCCTATATATTGTGAAATCCTATATATTGTAACCCCCTATTTTAGAACTCTCTAGTTACAACATCTAGTACCTGAAGAAGGCTAGTTTGGCTAGCCGAAATATAGTACGTTTAAAACTATACACGTTGTTTCAGCTTTGCTATAGTCCTTGGACTTCTCGCTTCTATTTATTATTATTTGGCTGTTTAGATCTTCATACAGATCCAACGTTCAACAAGCAGGATATTCGTCCACGGTTTTTGCTTATTCGCGAGTCATTTTACATTTATTTTGAGCCGTAGGTCTGAATAGATCCGTTTATTCCTGTAATTTTCATGCTAAAATGGGCATCGATATTGTCTCATGGAGAGTTCGCATTGGTTGTTACACTACAGATACCCGGACAACTGGTAATAATATCGACACGACTTGCCGTAATATCACCTTACCTAAAGGACTACTCAGCGTCACGTTTTTCCTCGTCTTACTGACTTATACTTCCAACCTCATGATGTGCATGGATATCCAGCCTAATCCTGGTCCTACTCCATCTCCCACTACTATCATCGCCAACGACAACAACGACCTTCCCACACCCAGATTTACTAAACTCTTCAACATTACCAAAATAATTCAATTGAAGCTCGTTCGATATCGCCATCACCTACTAAACTATACATATTTTATGGATAACAATATTATACCCAAAGGACTTCTACCTAGATGTATACCAGCTTTCACTACTTCCAATTATTGGTTTTACAGACACTGGAATAACATTGTTTGCTCTACCGCTCACCGACATCTCAAGTTACTGCGTAGGGAATGTAGCAAGAAAATAAAATCTCTAGAAACGGAACTTTGTCATCACAAGGAACAATTACGTAAAGTTTGTACTCCTGAAACATTTACCTTTTTTATACATAAACTTGATTCCATGACTTTATCTCTCGAGTCTACCCTCTCCTATAGAAGAACTAATAAATATAATCATAATATCATGACTAACACTTATACACGGCATAATCGTACTAACGTTACTCCTAGGAATAATTCACCCATACTTACTCCTGTTAATAACACTTACAAAAAACGCAATCGACGTAAAAACAAAAAGATCAATATTAGACTAGATACCACTGCTGTCATTAATTTATGTAATACACCACTCTCTAATGAAGAAACTTTAGTTCTATCTCGTGGCTTAACCTTTTGCCCTACACCACAACGCATCAACTGGCCGGAAGTAACAGCTGATTTTAACGACTTTGCTCGACTCATGCGACTCGCTGAATTTTTTCACGACTACAGCACTGATCCCACCCCCCGTAACCCATTCCATAACAGAAGTTCATGGACTCCCCCTGTAGACAGGGAACCTGCCTTAAATGCTTTCTTAAACGCTATTCAACAGGATATAATTACTACTAAACCTAATCACATCTCCGATAACTTATCCACACTCGAACGCCAAGCCATACGTCAACTTACTAATCGACAAGACATAGTAATCAAACCCGCTGACAAAGGCTCTGGTACTGTCGTGATGGACAAAACCTGGTACATCAACGAATGTAACCGACAACTTAGTGACACTAAATTCTACAAACAACTCGACGCAGATATTACTAACGACATACAAAAACGCATTACTTTCTATGTCCATCGCATGTCTAACGTGAACTTAATCGACGCTAAAATTAAACAGTACCTCATACATACTAATGCTAAACCTGGACGTTTCTACATTTTACCCAAAATACATAAAACTGGTAATCCTGGACGCCCCATAATTTCATCTAACAGCCATCCCACTGAACGCATTTCTGAATTCGTCGATTTTTATCTCAAACCTCTTGTCTCTTCTCTCCCTTCGTACATTAAAGACACCACTGATTTTCTTAATAAACTCCTTAACCTTGGTAAACTTCCTGATAATGCCATTCTTGTAACTCTAGATGTATCATCCTTGTATACTAACATTCCTCATAAAGATGGTATTGATGCATGTCATCATTTCCTACAAACTCGTATTAACAAAGATATTCCTACTAATACACTTTGTGACTTAATACGCATGATCCTCTCTATGAATAATTTCTCTTTTAACAACACACATTACCTCCAGATTCATGGCACAGCCATGGGTACTAGAATGGCTCCTTCTTTTGCTAATTTATTCCTCGGTAAATTTGAAAATAACGCCCTTTCTCAGGCTCCTTACACACCACACACTTGGTTAAGATACATTGATGACATTTTCATGATCTGGACCGAGGGTCAAGATCATTTATACACTTTCATTGATTTTCTTAATAATCTTCATCCAACTATCAAGTTCACCTCATCACATTCATTTACTCATGTACCATTTCTTGACGTAACCGTTTCCTTGCGTGACGGTTACATTGAAACTGATCTTTACACTAAACCCACTGATAAACACCAATATCTTCTTAACTCCTCTTGCCATCCCTTGCACACTAAACAAGCTATCCCTTTTAGTTTAGCTCTCCGTCTCCGCCGCATTTGCTCTAACAACAACGCTTTTAAACTCCGCACTAACGAATTGAAAACTTATCTCCTCCAACGAGGTTATAACCGCACATTTCTTAACAGACAAATTAAGCGCGCTGCTGACATTGCTCGTAACGACGCGTTACATACTAAACGTTCGCAAAACTCACAACGTATACCATTCATTACCACTTATAACCCAGCACTTCCTAACATTTCTCGTATAATTCACAAACATCTTAATATACTACTTTCATCCGATCGTTGCAAAAACGTTTTTGTTAGCTTTCCTCTCGTTTCCCACCGACGTTGTCCTAACCTTCGTGACCTTCTAGTTAAATCACAATTACCCAAAAACACTACTAATCAGTCCACGCGCACACTCCCACTTGGCTCATTCCGTTGCGGACAAAATTGTGCCACTTGCCCTTACATCGTCAACGGTCTTAAACAATACACTTTCCATTCCACAGGTGAAACCCGTTTAATCCATTCGCATATCACTTGTAACTCTAAAAATTTAATATACATGGTACAATGTAATCTCTGTCACCTCCAATACATAGGTGAAACCAAACGACGCCTCAAAGACAGATTCAACGAACATAGACGATCAGTTGACAAACCTAACATTAAGTCTAAACCCTCCACTGTTGCAGAACATTTTCTTTCTAACCCTAACCATTCTAAAACTAACATGCAACTCATTCCCTTAGAACTCATGCATTCCTCACGAGACTCGATTCGTAAAGCCAGAGAATCCTACCTTATAGACAAGGCCAAAACACTTGAACCTCATGGCATCAATAGACGTGATGAAACCTAGCTCACTTTTACCTTATTTTCTATTCATCTATTTACATTGTATTAGTTTTTTGCACCCATTAGTTTATCGTAATTTGTTACCTTCCTTTATTTACCTTATCTACATCACTTTATTATTTCATCATTTTTTACCAGTATCCGTTCCATTGCGTCACTTCCTATTTACATATTGTGAAATCCTATATATTGTGAAATCCTATATATTGTGAAATCCTATATATTGTAACCCCCTATTTTAGAACTCTCTAGTTACAACATCTAGTACCTGAAGAAGGCTAGTTTGGCTAGCCGAAATATAGTACGTTTAAAACTATACACGTTGTTTCAGCTTTGCTATAGTCCTTGGACTTCTCGCTTCTATTTATTATTATTTGGCTGTTTAGATCTTCATACAGATCCAACGTTCAACAAGCAGGATATTCGTCCACGGTTTTTGCTTATTCGCGAGTCACTAACCAAGATAACGCGTCCACATTGCTGTGGAGACGACCGGCCCGGTGCTCTACAGTAAATTGGAATTCCTGCAGATCCATTATCTAGCGTGCGAGCCTGCCTTTAGGCTCCATACTGTGTAACCATCGCAACGCGTTATGATCTGTCACAATTCGGAACTGACGTCCTAATAAGTATACTCTGAAGTGTTGTGTACCGAACACTATTGCATAGGCCTCTTTTTCAGTGGTCGAGAACTTCCGCTGCCTCGGTGAAAGTACCTTACATGCATAAGAAACCACTTTCTCCAAGCCGTTTTCGTCAATCTGGAATAGAATGGCACCGACGCCGAAATCCGACGCGTCTGTTTGCAATATGAATGCATGGGGGTCCCACCTAGGATAGCAAAGTACGGGAGCCGAGCACAACAAAGATTGTATTGTCCTGAAAGCGTTTTCGCATTCATCCGTCCAATTAAACTGTGCGTTCTTTTCAGTGAGACGAACGAGGCGCCGAGATTGTTGCAAATCCTGGGATAAACTTTCGATTAGTAACCCGCGAGGCCTAGAAAACTCCGAACGCATTTTAGGGACCGGCCATTTATTAGAGGGGGGGGGGGGGGGGTGGGCTGGTGCAAATGGGGAGGGGGTCATACCTTTTTGTGCACCAAATAATGGGGGGCTGCACAAAATTCTGCAACCATTTCTGAGGGGCCATGTAATTTTGTGCATTCCATTTTCCTTTCTACTAAAGAAAACAGTCCTGAAGGGATCAACCACAATCAAATTTATTATCAAAAATGATATAACAAAACAACAAAATCTGGTGTATAACAGTCCTTCACTCTATTATAAATTTTATTGTGATTTAGGGTGGGTCATGTCATTTCATGTGCACTCTCTTGGGGGGGGCACATTATTTTATGCAGTGACATGAGCAGGGCCACTTGAAATTATGTTAAGGAAAATGAAAATGCACCAGCCCACCCCCCCCCCCCCCCCTCTAATAAATGGCCGGTCCCTTACGCTCGGTGGCAGTAAATATCTTACTTGGGTCGGGTCGAATTCCTGACTGTGATATAACGTGACCCAGGTAATGGACTTCGCGAGCAACAAACTTGCATTTTGTTAATTTCACGCGAAGATTATGGTCTCTGAGTCTAGTAAGTACGGACTCAAGCCTTTCGCAATGCTCACTTAAGGTCGTGACCGAATACTATTAACGTCATCAAGATAACACAAACACGTCGCATACGTTAAACATGGTTTTCTGGAAAGTGGCAGGAGCTGTGGAAAGCCCGAACGGCATGCAGTTAAATTCGTACAATCCATTGTGCGTAACAAATGCTGTCTTATGCCTATCTTCTTCGCAAACGTCCAGTTGCCAGTAACCTTAGCGCAAATCGAGGGTTGAAAAATACTTTGAGTTTCCTAATGAATCAAACATATCATCGGTTCTAGGTAAAGGGTGAGCGTGACCGACAGTGACAGCATTCAATTTCCGGAAATCGATACAGAAACGAAGCTCGCCGCATTTCTTAGTCACGAGTACAATCGGACTCGACCAAGCGCTAGTACTTGGTCGAATAATACCCTGCTCTAACATATCCGTAATTTGTCGTTGTGCTTCGTCTCTATGCGAATATGATAATCGCCGTGGTCGCTGCTTAATCGGCGCGCTATTACCGGTATCAATTCTGTGGGAATACGTTGTGGTGTGACCTAAACTTTCGTCAAATACGTCGGAAAAGTTTTGATACATGATCTCTAGAGAGGAGTCGAGGACTGTTTCGACCTTTTTAGCGAAGGTCTCGAATGTTTCTTGACGAATACCCACTGAAATAGCCTCCTAAACAGCCGTGGAGGTGGAGACTGAACACTGGACACGGCTGTTTAGGAAGCTACCACTGAGACTGCCGGAGTAATTTCGGAGTTCTTAGTGCAAGACTCAACCAAAGGACAAAACTCCGCTAAATTTCCCCCGGCTGTTAATTCAATTTGGCTATCGGACATATTCATGGCTCTTAGAGGCACAGCGTTATTAACGTCCGGCGTGACAACTCCATGTGCAACGTGAAACCCTTCCCTCGATTCTTGATCTGAATTATTGCGTGGCGATATCATACCAATATGACTGTTTGTACTTTTCGTTACTTTACCCTCTAAGATCATTTCTGATCGGGGAGGTAGTATGATATAATTAATTAATATAACCCCTGCGCAACTACTAAATGCAGATTGGCAAAGAATTATATCCGTATAAGGTTTGGCGCGTGCCTGAATAACACCCGCCCGTATTGACGTAACATCCTCCTTGTTATCACAAACAGGGGTTGACCCATGACGCCCCAGCGAGCTTCTTTATCAAGGGACAATTCGTTACTAGTGATAAAATCCCAACCTAACACACAATCATAAGGGATGTTACTGCTGACTAAAAAGTCCCCTTGATAAGAAGATTTGCGATGAATAAAATTGACTTTCGCATTAATACTACCTATGATACTACACTTGCGATTTAAGACTCGTGCCGGCCATAGGCCTGGCCCGAGTAATAAGTTATTTGATGACTATTTTACACTATGGATGCAAACGACTGTCGGTTGCATGGAATAAAAACGTTAAAATCAAACTGTCGAACCGATATAATTACGGCACTAGTGATTCGATCTGGTGTCTAACGTCCACACAGGAAACCCATGTTGTGAACAACTTGTTTACCGAGTGAATTGTAATTTATCACCACCACGACACCCTGATCTTGACGATAGAAAGTACGTTGTGAAGGGTTACATATTAACACATGCTCAACCTGTCCGGATACGATACTGAAGAAATAAAACTGAGTTTTAAGTCCGACCCAAATCTCGGAAAATATAATGTAGTGTTCACAGATTGCCTCGATGTACGTATTGCGGCCGACATACCAAGTAGCTTGTTTGTTTCCACTGGAAGTGTCAAAGACGTGGACAAAACCTTTTCCATCAAATATTGCAAGGACACTTCCGTTAGGTGAAAATACAGATCTTCCTGGCAATGCAGCAGCGAAGTCATAAGACGGAGAAACCTCCTTTACAGCTGCATTATGAATGTCGATTTCTTTTTTGAAAGCTTCACCAAGATACATCTGAAGCTGACAGTCATTATCATAAGTGAGAATGTGTCCAGTGGGACTGACAGCAACAACTCTCCCTTCGATAACACACTCTGTTGTACCCGTTATACCGTTAATGACGTGGATTGGTCCAATATCGTAGTCAAGAACTACTTTCCATTGTTCACCGCCAATGAGATAAACAGCCATCGTTGGCGATAAAGCATTAGCAGGAAACTTAAATGGCGTGCGATCAAGGCTCGGGAGATCACGCAACTCAAGTATTCCATTATTGGACAAAACAAGGTGTTTGTCATCTGTAGATATATGTTTGGGAAATACCATACCAGGTAAACTTTTCTTAACAACTGGTAGATCTTTTTCAAAAACTCTCAGGGTGGTATAAGTGTTCTCCCCTTCAATAATCGTATAAGTTAACACCGTATTCGTACCAATTAGAAAAGCAGTTAACAAGTTAGGATTTATAGAAAAACGCTGCAATCCACTGCTAAATGCGCTAATAGCATACATTATTTCAGTATCGTCGCCACCAACGCTCCATTTAACATATTTAACGTCAGTATCAGCGTACGGCAGCTTGTGCTCCTGAAGCACCTTGTGTGCTCTCTCAACCATATCGGCCGTTGGCTGTGTGTAGAGGACGCACTGGAGAACTATCTCAAGATAACAACGAAATAAAGTAATATGCTCGTCGATCCCATCGAACGTACTCAGTAGATCACGAAAATTGTTCAGTTTCGGATGAATGTCGGCACTCGCGTGGAAATCGCCAGGAAAATGTTTCGTTTTTACAACGCACATGGAAGCAAGGATATCAAAATCACAGCTTAGTTCCAATGTCTTGTCCTCCTCGAAGCCGGTGCATTTATTCATGTGCACGATTCCATAGTGGAGAGCATACCTTTCGTTGTCATCTACAACTAACTGAGCATTATAGTCTATCCTCCCCTTTAGTTTGAAAAGAATATCAAAGCAATGTCTAGCGAGCACCTTATGCCCATCACTGATGCTAACACTGAAGTCATGTTCCTCTTCTCCGCCCTTAGTCAGCCAGTCGAACACTGACTTGTGAAATACTGTTACATGATCATTCTCGACGGGAAACAGAAGTTGTAACGACTTGAGTGCTTCTCTTCTTGCTTTCCTTTCCTGGCGTGAATCTTCCTTGTTCAGACCGAGTATATTAAGAAACAAGTCCTTGGGAAGAAGGTTAGCTGCTCCAATGACAGCCGCAAGCGCGTCGAAAAAATTATCCTCGCCGACTCCAAGTCCATCTTTAAGACGAGTAAAGTACCTCTCGTAAACTGATGATAATCCCGACGGAAATATATCTTTGATTTCACGCAAACTGATGTTGCTGTTTTTGATATCTTCTATCACAACATGCGCGAACGTAAAGAAGCCACCTGATTTTCTTGAAATTTCCTTTGTACATGTAGCTATTATTTGAACGTCATTCATACCTTCATACAGCTGTGTTAGTTCGTCGTTGATATAAATGCGTATATCTTCGTCATTTCGAGGGTCACTGGGATCAAGTTTGATCGTCTGAAACTTAGTTCGTTGGTAGATCTCTAAGACGGTTTGAGGTCTTGCTGTAAAGGTAAAACGCAACCATGAAGGCAAGACATCTATTTGCCTTGAAAGTACTTTGATGAATTCATCTTTGCCTTGCTTCGAGCATTCATCGAGAGCATCAATCACGATGACGAATGTCATTTCAGGGGGTTTGGTTTTAGCAAGCTTACACAATGGCTCCTCAAAGAGGATGGTAAATAGAGATTCACAATTCATCTTCGTAAAATCCTCAAAGCTGACACTCTCCAATCTCTCTGCTAATAAATCTTGAAATCCAGGTACCGAGTCACACAGCTGACGAGCGATTGACTGCAGCATTTTGCGCGGATCGTTACGAGTAGCCACATTATACTGAAAGAAATGGCACGCTGCCAAACGACCCTGTTCTTGTAATCTCCTACAGAACATTGCAGCAACTGTTGATTTACCCATTCCAGGAGGTGCAGTGAGTAACCCAAGCTGAGAATCTCGCTCATTGCAGTCAGTCAGGGTAAATAATTCATCCAGAAGCCAAGAACGCGTTTTTGGATTGCAATCCGTGCACAGTTTAACAATATGGCTCGTAAAGTCGGACTTGTCAAGCATGCGAAGACTCTGCTCTTTTTTGTGGAGAGCAATCTCGGCCACTTGCAGCAATATATTATCAAATAATATTATTTGATTATCAAATTTGCTTTGAATGCCGTCGAGCTTCTTTTTCACTCCGCGAACTTCTTCAATAATTTCTGTGTCAGATGAACACCACTCTTCTAGTAACTGAACGTAGTTAGTCTCTCCAATTAGTAATGACTTTAACATATTGATGTGAACTTGGTCTATTCCAAGGGAAACCAAAGCACATGTTATGTCTTGCCAGTATTGCTCAAATCTTGCGCCATCAATAGCTGTACTAGAGATGTGGCCATACACTTGGTTCCTGTAGTACTTAACCCTTGCTAAGTTTGCCTCTAATGAGTTGTCACTTGAGGATGGCAGGTTGTCCCAGCCAGTAGCTGGTGCTGTCAGTCCACAAATGTTCCTCAGCAGAATAAACAGCAGAGTGATGTCAAAGTCTTGAGATGTAGGAGCAGTGCTGGGTGGTGAAGGATAGAGTTTGTTCCACTGAATAGGATACAGCACTCGTGGTCTACCTCCAAAGGGGAATCTCAAAGCATTCAAAACAGGTTGTTGTGCATGAAGTGTGGCTGATAAAGTGGACGGAGGGTGAATTCCGTCAAATACGATACGCAGGGCATTTGTTCCACCATCAATCAGCAATCTGCTAAGCTTGGTAAAGTTTGTTTTCTCGTCACTGTCCTTTGACCAGAAAGCTGCCATGATGAACAGCAATCAGCGATAGGATTCTGGAAAAGATAAAAACACACAGCTTCCTTTGTAATTAGAGTGCAACAGTTAAACTTAAACGTATGATTTGAAAACGTTTGATTTAAATACAATTTCGTGATGTACAATGCATGATCTATTGGTAGGTTTGCAGTTAGCCTGTTCACAGGCCCTGGATACTAAAAAAATCGGACAAAAGAGAAGAGGAGAACTGGATAGAGAAAGTGAAGGGAGGAGAAATGGGAGAGAAAGAGTAAAAAGTAAAGAGGGTCTTTCCCTCCCCCTTTGCCCCAGTCCCCCTCTTCTTTCTGTCCGCCATTTTGTTTTTCCACAACAACAACAACAAATTCTTTATTTACACTCACTTTACCAAAAATAGTATTACAGTAATTAGGATTTAAAATAATGAGTGTTAGGATGCCTGAAATAGTTTTAGAAAAACTAATCGAGTCAGGCACCTAGGGAAAAAGAAAATTATTAAAATATTTGATTTGGGTCAAAAAAGGAGGAGAAAACGAGAGTAACAAACAAACAGACAAGTAAAATGTTAATTTAGCAAAGATAACAGGCAGTGATAAGCACTGCAAATAGATATAAATAATTGAGTGAAGTAGGTACAGTTGTAATTATATAAGTAAGAGTTAAAGGGGCTGTGTCACGGTGACACTTTACATTCGTTTTTCCGGGCCGGAAAAAGCTATTTCCACCGATTTTGATATGAACTAACGAACCTCTCGTCCATGTGGGATGCTTAAAATGAAAGCAAATATGCAAAAGTGACTAACAAACAGTGTATATAAACAGTCTCCAGGGAAAATATTGAAAATCCTTTCAATCAAGCATTGAGGGAGGGAAGTTTAACGGTTTGTATCAATTAACAGCCACTAAACGAGCGATTACTCGATACATGCGCAGTACCATGATATAGCCCCTTAAGCTACTACTGATACGAGTGAAAAACAACGAGGTAAATAATGATAATATAGATGACTGATCAAAGTGAGGAAAACTAATAGTTATCTAGAAGTTTACATTTCAGATTCGATTTAAAGGCTTTTTTAGAGTTCTGATTTTTTAAATGATCAGGGATAGAAAAACCCCTTAATATACCACAATAACGTACGGTATATTAAATTTCCCATAGTTAGTACGAATTTGTGGAGCATAAAACGAGTACCTAGAGGCCCGAGTCTAGTATTATAGTTGTGAACATTAGAAACCGGTACAAAGAAATTACTAAAAGCAGAAGGAACGTCAATAATATTGGCATTAAAGTCAAACATGAATAAGGCAGTATGTATAACAACTAGATCAGGGAATTTTAGGATATTTAGTTTCTTAAACAGAGGATTTGTGTGAGCATCAAACTTGGAGAATGTCATGATACGCACCGTTTTTTTCCCCATAATTATTAAATTATTAATAGTGGCATGGTAAGTATTACCCCAGGCCACAAGTAAGGCATGGATATATTATTGAATAATATAACATTATTAAAATGTTCAAAGGAACAAAATGTCTCATCTTTGATATGATCCCAATACCCCTCCGAGGCTTGCTTTGAAAGTTTGTGAGTATGGCATTTCCAATTTAGGTTTGCACCAATTAAAACACCAAGGTATTAAATACTTGATTTACAAGATAGCTCTTTGTTGTTTATTGACAATTTAAATGAAGATATTTGTTTTTGAGGAGGATGAAAGATAGCACGTTTTATTTTCGTCATTTTCCCCAGTATCCAAGCCTGTGAACAGGCTAGTTTGCAGTCCATAACTTACATAATTTCTAGCCGCGAAAAGCCTGGCATTTGTTGCCTCTGTAGCCTCTGTAACATCCGATTTTAACTCAGTGTACTGGGGAGGGGTCACCGCGTACATAATAAAGGATAGGTGAAGCGTTGGCTTAATAACAGGACACGGTAGTAAATGCTCTCTGAAAAAACGAGACCTAGATAGATCATTTATTTCAACACAGTAGTTTTAACAGCAAAATCTGATTTATGTAAAATCCATGCGTAAAAAATATTAACATATAATCTAATTATAATGTCTAAATTATATCATGGCTATAATACATACAGTAAGTTAAAGTCGCAAATGGTAATAATTATAAGGCATCGAAGAAGCAAGGAGGTAATTTGTTTAACTTGGTTTCAAATATATTCAATGATTTGCTATTCCGCAGATCTTCTGGTAGTTTGTTCCAAACAAATGTCCCTCTATAGCCAAATCGCTTTTTACCTTAGTTGGTTTTTGGGAGAGGCAATATTAATTTAGATGATGAACCTCTTATACTGTATAGTGTTTTGTATCTTGTAAATTTATTAATTAAATATTCTGGTGCTTGATTATTAAGTTCTTAAACATTTCTATCACTATAAGCTTTCTTCTGCAAAGGGGCTGATCAAAGTCAGGACCCAGCTAATAAATCCACAGATCGAATTTCATGGAATTTAGTGTGTTGTTTTTTTACGGAGGGAGGAAAATCGGAGAAAAACCCTCGGAGCAAGGGCGAGATACCAGAATTTCCAAAACGTTTTTGAAATTCAACCCGGATTGTCATATAATTTTGCTTCAAATCTACACCTGGTTTGCTCAAATCCTCGACCACTACACATCCATATTAGGTACGTCTGTACATGTACGTCAGTGCCCCCAGGGGTTGAAATCAGACTCCTTGGAGCTTGTTGCTGTGCAGCACATACTTGTCCAGTACTCTGACAAATTTATGCATAGCATTGTTTTGTAGTTTATTGTATTGCTTCGTTCTACTATTATCTCGTATCGTTAAGCTATTGTTATGTCAATATGATCAGAAGTCCATAACTAGAAGTGTCCATCTCCCACTATAGGGTTTGGGCCATCAGTTTACAGAGTACTCTATTTATAGAAAGCTTTTCCCGCCATCTCGCAGCCAATCATATTCTTCGAAAATTTATCAGCAGCACCTGATTGGCTAATACAGCGATTTCCTTTGTTTGTAATATTGTACAGTTATTTATATATGCGACAAAATTTTGGCGGACTAGCCGAGCGAATGCTACTTGCTAGTGTAGAAACGTCTTGATAATCAGCTATTTCTCATTTATAACAGGCAAGAACTGGTGAGCACCATATGTTCAGGAAAGACCATTATAAACCAGAACATGTGGGTCCTTTGTAACCTTTTATTTTTCCGTTTCATCCGTTTCAGACTTCGTGTTTACAGCACTTGTGTGATGCCGTATACAGAACGAAGCTAAGTTTTTGTCTTTTGGTTCATAAACACAGATTTTTGTAGTGATATTTGGCATAAATACAGCGAGTGATAAATATCACATACAAATCATGCTATTTTCGTTTATAATATGACCTAAGAAATGTACTGAAAAAGACAATCACATGCCTCTCAAGAGTAATTAAGTGCACCGAGTTTGTTTACTTTGAGTTTGAGCTCAAGTGAACATTTGAAAATCCTGTACTGAAGTAATTTGCGTTTGGCAGATAAAAGAACAGCCCGGCAAATCTCCAAGCAAGGCTTAATAATCGACTGGAACTGAATAAAAATAGCTATATAAACTGTGAAAAAAGTCAATTTCTGGTACACTTAACACTAGCAAGAAGCGAAGTTTGATTTCAGGCAGTTCATCAAGCACAATCAAACAATGAAACAGTTGTCACTTTGCTGTTTTATTAAAGACACTAACTGTTGTACATCTCCAAGAATAAACTTCACAATCGAAAACTAGAAAGCTGAACGCAACTATCACAGCTGGAAATGAATTCCAGTTGTTAAAATTAGTACAAACAAGGGTTTTTTCTTCAGACAACCAGTGAACAAGATTATTAGAAGATTTGAATCAAATGCCTCACGGCAACGGGTCATGTGCGACCGAGTTTCCAAGGCCGATTTCAATGGATTAAAAACAAAACAATTAAATAAAAAAATAAAAGTAAACTTGGCTTACTTTGATTTAATTTTGTCCTTGTATAATGTCAGTTGTTCCTGGCCAGATGAATGTGAATTTTCGGTTCCGTTTTCATTCATTGTCATAATTCAAACTTTTATACTCGTCGCTAGTCAACACTTGAAGACTTGAAAATCACTTTTAACTTTCTCAAATCACCCCACGATCCATTAGCAGAGGCACAGATGATCAGTCTATACATTTCGTTTCATTACAATTCCAATATCTTCAATTTTAGTCGTCAAAAGCCCGACATTTGCCACCGTACTTAGCTTTGTAGTTTGTAGCACCGCTTGGCGAACTTTATGTACTGAGCTTCAAACCGGGGGGCACTGCTTGCATAATAAAGGGGAGGTATGTGAGGTATCGTCTTCAGAGCCCGACCCAGTTTGCAAAATAAAATGTAATGAAGGTGTTTTTATTAACCAGAATTTCCAATAAAATATGAAAATCAACCCGAATTGATAGTTGAATTGCTCCAAAACAAGACTTAGTTTGCCAAATTGGGCTCAAACCTTTATCCGGTACTGCCGCACATCTCATTTACGTCGTGTACATGAGTGCCCCCCCGGAGCCATGACTCTCGCATCTGACCCAATGTCCGCCATTGATTTCCCCCGCGAAATTTGAGATTAGCATTTCTAAAAATAGACTACTCTGTAAACTGATGGGCCGCTACCCCAATACCAGATGGACACTTCTGGTTATGGACTTCTGATATGATACAATACAATACTATGCATAAATTTGTCAGAGTATTGGACAACCCTCGCGCAGCAAGCGGAGCAGCAGTTCATATCTTAACGGACGATTTTTACCACAATGCCTTGTGAACTCGATTCGTTTTCTACCACAATGCCTCGCGCTGGGCTTCAGCAAACTGCCCCTCCCCTCCCCACTGGAGAACATTTTTGCAGTAACTGATGCGATACTGTAGAGCTAGAATAAAGATGAGGTCCACACATCGTTGAAAAGACTATAATTACTGTGTGTTATGTGCTCGGTTGTTTGTATTCTCCAACATTTAAGCTTCCTTCTTAATTCAAGGAATACTGGTACAATAACAGTCTCCACTGGGGAGGGGAGGAGCAACCTGTTGACTGGTTTGTGTTCTTTGCCGTATTGATACAAGCTCGCCAGTGCTTTTTATGTCCTTCTCTCACAATTAGATTTCTCTCTGACTTTTCCAGGATCAGTCCATGGATAAGTGTTCTTCCACTTATAATATCCAATGTATCCAACGAGCAAGCAATTAGGTTTACGGTAACGTGAGTATCAGGCTCTCGAAGAAGAGAAAACGGGAAAAGAAAAGGAAAGAGAGCCTTTCTTCTTTTTTCCCTCTCCCCATTCACCCTCTTATTACCCCTCTCCCTCTCCCAAACTAGGCCTGATACTCAGGGTAATTTATGTATAATTTTTTGTGTCAACCCAGAAGTTGCTGTGACCCAATCAGATTACACAGGAGCCCATTGTTTGATGAACAACTGAACACGTGACAGGACTAACCAATCAGATTCAACACCGCTCGGATTAAAGATACTTGTAGAGGCAAAGATTGATGAGCGAATTCTTAACCATTATTTTGCTGAAACCAAAGGTTTCTTCGACTGAAATACCAAGATGTTCAGTTATTCTAGGGCTGACAGGACTTTTAGAGGCTTTTGATGGAAAATCCTCACATTTACAAAAGGAGATGTAGTGATCCCACACCGTCAAACGCACAACTTGTCTGGCCAGGTCAAATTATGGACATTTGACCATTTGTAAGTAAACACAAACTTTTAATACAAGCTTGCAGTGTTGTCATTTATTAGGATAATGGCTTCAAATAATAGAGTAGAAACTGGCCCGATTTCTCAGTTCTTGGATCTTACAGGAGGCCAGCACTTAAATTATCCAGGTTAGGAGTACTTTTAGCTTTAAACATTCGGACACATCTAGAAATCTACCACAATTTGGTGTGAAGTACGACAGACAACCCCAATGATCCAAAAACCAAGTGGAAATTGCATGTTTATTTCTGAAATACGGGGATCAGTAATTTGTTAGTCTACCGGTATTATTTATTTGAGAACTAATAATTTACTTAACATTTCAGTTATTATGTATAATTTTATGTATAATTTATAATTTCATTACAATAGAATTATTTATTTCTTTTGATTAATTTTATCTGAACTAAGTTCTGTGTCGTAGGCCAACACAGAATGCAAACAAATCTCTGGCAGTTGGAGTGGATATAGTTTTATATAGAGAGAGTTTATTAAAACAGTATACATCCCTCCCCTCAATTAATATAATTTTTGTAATATTTTTGGGCAAGTTATGTTCAGAGACAGTGGTACATTTGTACATGTATGTGGAATTGATTCATTATAATTACTGGGAGCAGTTATGGTATAATACTTTGTTAGTGAATAAATTGAGCTTGTGATCTCCATGGGCAAGATATCTTTAACAAGAGGCTGTGTGCAGCCTGAACTCGGGCTATATACATGTATCATTGTTTGTTTGGAGAGTTGAAATGAAGTACAGTTGAAGCTCTCATAAGCAAGCAACCTGGGAATCAGGAAAAGGTGGTCATAACTAGAGCTGCTCACTTATTACAATTCATTCTTGCAAGTGATCACCTGCATAATCAGGAGTAGTTGGTCGCTTACAAGAGCTTGCACACACCACGCCCATGGGAATACGTAAATAATAGTGTGACTGATATCACAGTATACAGTACTACTGTACTATAACAGCATGAAGGTCATGAATCTACAGTGCATGCATTGGTCAATATACATTAATCGATACAGTACATGTACTTACATTGCATACACATTAGAACATGTACAAAATGTATTATGTCTCTGGGGTGGTCGCTTACGAGAGCTTAAAAACAAATAAAAATTCCATTCTCAACCCCCAAAGGTGGTCGCGGTTCCTTATGGGAGCTTCTAATTACAGAGTTTTACTGATAATTAAATGTAAAGTTTAATGAGGGTGGTTGCTGAAGGGACTGGTCAGAAATTAGCAGTGGGAGGTTCATAAAACATGAGCAACTGAAAAAGGGTTAGTTATTTGTCTGGGTTTTAGACTTTTTAATTTTATTCTCCACCTCCCTTCCCCTCCCCCCCCCCCTCCCCCCTGAATCTCCCCTGCTAATTTTTGACCAGTCCCTAGAGCTTGGAAAATAAAATTAACTTCATTTAAATAGGGTAACATCAACTAGTATATACAACTATATATATCCACTACACTTGAGGGTGGTCACTACCAGAGATTTGGTTGCATTCTCAGTGTTGGCCTACGATTTAACATTCTGATCCAAGAAGACACGAAGGTCTAACCATTTGCAGATGTCAGAGCAAAGGCTACCCTGGGTGCCAGAGGTTCTAGCCAAAGTTTAGGATTGACGAGAAGGCTGGGAGATTGTAACCTCTGAGCGTGCGAAGTATGAATCTCACATCCATGCCAGACTAATCCCTTTTGATTGACACCTGAGAAACCTTTTTCTAGCAAAGTATGTTCATGTAGGCTTAATTCCCAATGGTTTATGAAAAGCCAGCACTTTCGGACAGCTGAAATAAATTACAATTTCCTCTCCCAAGTGCCGAAGCACTACACAGAACAGGTCAGCTGGTTTAAAGGGCCTTTAATTATGCCATTTTCTGGAGTGTTATAGAGCTTGAGGGAACTTGTGCAAACTCCAGCGACGTGACGGGCGACCTTGGAAACTGCTATGGTGTGATTCAATCGCAGCAATCGTTATAAATGAATTTGCTCTTAGCCAATCACAAGGCCAGGGTCAAATTCTGACTCAGACAGAGTCATGATCAGACATACTTAGCACACCCAGAGATTCTCCCAGCCTTCTCGTCGATCCTAAACTTTGGCTTAGAGAGGGCAGTAGAACCTCTGGCACCCAAGGTAAGCAAAGACAGTACCAGTTCTCCCACTTATTTGAAGGTCCAACCGGGATTTGAACCCACTACCTCCTTCACAACAGACACTTAACCACTGAGCTTACTGGAATTCAGTTTAAGCAAACTGGAGGCTACCATATTTCTGTTATGGGCCTAAACTTAGTTCAGATAAAATTAATCCAATTGTAATGAAATTATAAATACATATTCAAATTTAGAGACTGTAAATTATTAGTTCTCAACTAAATAATAGACTGAGTCCAATTGATGTCTCGTATTTCAGAAATCCACTCGGTTTTTGGATTATTGGAGTCATCTGTCTTCACACCAAATAATTAATTGCAGTTGTAGATCTGCCCGCTTAAAGTATTTCTGATCCGTATTCCTAACCGGAAGAACTGATAAATTGGGCCAATTTGTGGAGCCCATTTTCTAGTCTATTAGAAGCCATTAACCCTTTCACCACTGGAAGTGTTTGGGCTGAAATGATGAAATTCAGAGTGCTAACTCAACCCTCCCCCCTCAGTTCCAGTTTGGCTTGCCCGGGGTAGTTAAATACTGCTGACTTTTTAAACCAAGGGCTCAAACTTTCCCCATGATGCCATTCGGCAGAATTCTACGGACTCGTCGGCGGTAAGTATGCTTTCTTCTGTAGGATTTCCAATGAAATGTGCTCTAATTTTGGACAAATAAGCCACTGTAAGAGAGCTAGAGCTAGGGCATCATTAAGTCTGATGACGGCTGAAAAGTACTTGGTTTGCTTTTAGTAGGCCTTGTGAGGGGTTTCACAGGATTTTTCTGTTGTGTTTGTGCTTTAAGACACATGAAATAATTCTTCACTGAAACCCTTGAAATTCTGCAGTTGGTTGTCTTTTCCCCCTACTCAACCTATTAGGATGTGTTTTTGTCACTTTAAAGCAACGGCTGGAGTCCAAATCACCGCTCTTGGTTGTAGGGGTAAAAGACTTATAAAAAATCCTACAGGAGTCCCAGAGGGGGGGTCCCCTTGTGCATTTTTTGTTGATTACCTAGCATGCAATTGGAGTTGGGGAGCAGGAAAACATGGTGGAGAGAAGTGCAGCATTAAGAATAGCACGCTTCACAGTCGTTTGGTGGATTTTATGCAAACAAACCTGCTGGTTGGAAAGATTAAACAAGGTACTGTAATGACTGAGTAGTTATTTTGTGTTTGCTTTTGATTTCAAGTGCGAATGGGAAGGTTTTCTTGAGCCGATTTTCAGCTCCTCAAAATTCGCGAAAATCGAAGAAACGAACAGCGATCTCCAAAACAAATGCGTTTTTCTCCAAAACAAATGCGTTTTTCTCCAAAGTGGGAGAGTCAAGCGATCCCTGTTATAGCTCTGACTTTGAAGTTATTCATCCCTTGAAATAGTATCGCAACATCGTATCTCCAGCATGTCTAGGTTTGATGCAATAATTTTTCCCAGGTACATGCTTCATATTGGCCGCTTTTGAGGCCTGTAGTGGTGAAAGGGTTAATACATTAAGAGGAAATAATAAATATCAACACTGCAACCAGGTATTAAAAGTTTGTGTTTTATTACTTACCAATGTCAGAGGGTTACAATTTTTTGGACCCCCATTGGCCAGTCAACGTGAACATTTTTCATGCAAACGGACTGTAAAACTCCTGCCGGCCCTAGGAAAACTGAAGATCTTGGTATTTCAGTCGAAGAAGCCTTTGGTTTCAGCAAAAATGGCCCAAAACTACATGTAGGTGATTTGCTATTATAACAAGGCATAAGGCAACTTTGCATCTTCCTTTGTAGCCACCATCTTGGATTTTACAGAGAGAAGACTGTCCCACAAACTATCACATGTACACATGAACATTGTGTAATCTGATTGGTTGATGGTGAAATAGCTCGATCAACACTAAAAATAAATGAAACATTTGGAAAACTAGAATGCTGTTTTAGAAAGATCGACAATCGATTGGAGGTGGGAAATATAATTTACAAACAAGTTTTCCTAATAACACTATACTGATCTTGTACAAGTGCCTTTAAATTATATGAATTATTAATTCATAATAATTCATATAATAATTATTTAAAGATCAGTAGTGTTATTAGCAAAACTTGTTTGTAAATGCTATTTCCCAATACAACCATTATACTGTATATAAATTAATGATCATGAGCATGATCATGAGTAGTGAATCAATAGACCTAGTCAGCTTGCATGTTTGTTGTCCATTTCAGACCACCTAACTTTTTCCCTTGAGTAATGCTTTTTTGTTTTTCTGTATCCCATGAGGAAATGTACCAATTTCTATAAAACAAAGCACTGAATCCTCTGGAGAACTATCACATGGTCTGAAATGGGGCAAGAAACAGGCAAGCTGACTTACATGTAGGTCTATTATCTGACTCCCCTAGCACAAACCATGTATGAGACAAAAATATGCTAGAACTCCATGAACTACATGTATTCACCTATTCCTAGGTGGCCTGAGTTAAGGCCACTCATGGCCTCTTGTTGTACATAAACTTAACTGGAAATTTAAAGAAAAAACTAACCGTCTCTGAGAGTAGATTAGTGTCAGCTCACTCACCTAGGGCTAAAGTTCACAAGTAAACAACTGCCTTACATGTACATGTAAACAAATGTGACTTGGTGATTTGACTTGGACTTGATTCGGGCTATGGATTTACTCTGTACTTTACACTGGCAGGTATCCTGTAGTCAGATGGTATAATGCACTAGTCAGTTGTTTCCACCCCCCCCCCCCCCCCCCCCCCCAAAAAAAACATACAGGGCATTTACCGGGCAATGGTGGGAGAAATACCATAGCTTTGCATCAGTCCCCTGGAGATCATAGTGGGGAAATTACCGATCAGTTGATAACGTCACACACATGTGACCAAGGTCCTAGATGTTGTGCTTGGTTGGTCAGGTATCAAATATGGCGACTCAATGTGCTATGGACAAGTTTTTTTGAGTCCTCAGTGCTTGAAAATTATCACACCTCATGGATAAGTTTATTGGTAAGTTAAATGTCAATTCTGTTTTTCATTTTGTATATTATTCAAGGTCCAGAACGATCACTGTGTTGGACTGATGGGAAAGCCGGAAGCAAAGACTCAGTGGCTCTGTCCGTTATGCAAGGAATAACGGTGAACTGTGATCATGCACCTTCCCATGTGAATTGGCATTTAAAACGTTTGCATGTACATGTAGTTTTAAACACTTAATATGTTAAACCATCTACATGTATTGTAAATCTTGCCAGTACTGTGTACGGTTTGTTTGCATGTGTTGAAACCACAGGGAGCCCAGGCTCACAACATGAAGACAATATAAGGATTTCTATGAAACTTTATCGCTAGTAATAATATATAGTTGATGGAAAATGATAATAAACATCCATTAAAGTTTACATACCACATCAAATGTTGTCCAGCTGTCGTTTCTTGTCTGTCTTGGAGCCTTCAAGCCGCATTTCAGCAAGAATTTTTTTTTTAGTTCACCTCTACCTAAAATATCACAAGGGTGCACACTCGTATACTCGACAGGCCGACAAAAAAACGCCATCAATCAGCTTTAACGGATCCCAGTCGCTCAAAAACCTCACTCGAGTGTAGATCGAAGATTACTTTTCCCAGGTAGCGTGATTTCCCTCCCTAGCGTTTCTCCATCGCTTCAAGAAGACGGAAATATTATCACAAAGTTTCAACTTTTCGCTTCCGAGTATGGTTGTGAGCTCAAGTCGAGACACATAACTGCCATCATGACATGTAACCGAGCCTTTCATGAACAGCGCACGCTATGATTGGTGGATAGTCGTCATGGAAATGAGACTCCATTCTCCCATCGGGGAAGGTAACGAACGCAACAGTCGTTACAAAACTCGACTTGCCCGGGAGGCCAAAAGACACTTTGCAAAACTCCCGCCAATCAGAAACAGCCGACATTTGTTTACAAATTTCAAACAGCACGGAGGGAAAATGTCCGCGAAGGGTCCAACTTTTTCTTTCTTTGTAACGACTGTTGCGTTCATTACCTTCCCCGACGGGAGAATTGAGTCTCATTTCCATGACGACTATCGACCAATCATAGTGTGCGCTGTTCATGAAAGGCTCGGTTACATGCCATGATGGCGGTTATGTGTCTCTACCTGAGCTCACAACCATACTCGGTAGCGAAAAGTTGAAACTTTGTGATAATATTTCCGTCTTCTTGAAGCGATGGAGAAATGCTAGGGAGGGAAAGCACGCTACCTGGGAAAAGTAATCTTCGATCTACACTCGAGTGAGGTTTTTGAGCGACTGGGATCCGTTAAAGCTGATTTATGGAGTTTTTTCGTCGGCCTGTCGAGTATACGAGTGTGCACCCTTGTGATATTTTTGGTAGAGGTGAACTAAAAAAAATTTCTCACTGAAATGCGGCTTGAAGGCTCCAAGAAACAACAGCTGGACAACATTTGATGTGGTATGTAAACTTTAATGGATGTTTATTATCATTTTCCATCAACTATATGTACTAGCGATAAAGTTTCATACAAATCCTTATATTGTCTTCATGTTGTGAGCCTGGGCTCCCTGTGTTGAAACCCATCTTCTCTACAGCTACAGGTGAACGCCAACCAGAGACCCTTGGAGGAAGTCCATTAAATGTCTAGTAGAAATCCTGCCCCTTGGGGTGGGGATTTGGAGGGGATTTTACATGGGAATTTGCCCCACAGTTTAGGGGAATTCATTCAGATTACGTACCGATCAATTCGAAACATCAAGATCTGAATTTTTGGAGTCTGGATTGTTCAAATTCCCATCCCCCGGGCCAAAAATGTTGTTCAAATGCCCTACCCCATCGTCATATTTGGCGATCAAATGCCCCTACCCCCAGGACTTAGTATTAGTTGTGACACCGCATTTTTTTTTTAACAGACAGTTTAAATATTCGCAAGCAATGTACATTTATATTTTAATTCCCTTTGTTTTTAAGCCAGTAGCTTAATATAAAATCACAATTTTGTCTTTTTTGAAGTCATCTAAAGTGACCTACGAAGCCCTGTAAGGGCCATCCACAAACACAAATGTTATGAAAGAATGTCACGCGATACTGCTTTACTATCGTGCGATAAAGTGTTACTATCGATTTATCGCACGATACTGTTTTATTATCCCGCGATAGTGTTTAATATCGCACGATAATGTTATTTTAAAATAACGTACATTACTTAGCTAGACAACATGGTGGCGAACATGCTACGTGATCATGATAATGCTTTTGTCCTTTATGTTTCTTTTACTTCCGACAACGAATTTGACTTTACCCGAACACTTACCGGCGATTCAAAATGATATTGAAAATAACAGGGATGCATTAGTCGAGAAATACTAGCCATCTAAATGCCATATGAAGTTAGGCCCTGGTGCAAAATAATACTCACGCTTTAATCTGTGTCTCGCTACCGTCTTTCAACTCCTTCATCAAAGCGTATCTAACAGTTTCCTTGCTAATTTAATACCAGCAAATATTTGTTCCTTAACAAGTGGTGCATTTGCCTGTTGCCTAGACAGCTCCCACTTCCAATTCCCTGGAGTTCCATTTTAGTCAGGGAGCATGTGTAGTCCCGTGGGAATTTTGTGAAAAAAGCAAGCCACCTATCTATATGTGTTAAGGGGACCCCAAGGTACATGAAAAATGTTGTCGGCAATTTTGCGTCACGCACTGACGGTTGCTAGGCAACGTTGGAAATATGGCGTATTTAACCCAACATGGAAACGAGGCTGGACCAAAAAATGCTGAATAAACTTCATAAATTGCCATTACATACTACCAAAGCCACATGTTTCTTTGGATATAAGTATATCTATCACATATCAATAGCTAAGGGTACTTTTAAAGATGGTCACGTGACAAATCCAGCATGGAAACGAGGCTTAATCAGAAAATTCTCGTAAATGTTCTCTAAACATCACAAATTGCAAATATTATTATGAAATTGTTTCTTTTAGCGTAAAAACGAGGCTCCGAGCCGATAACTGCTACGCGTTATGACTTATGATGACAAAAAACTACTATTCAGAAGGTCATGACAGAAACAATCAAGGCTGCTCTAGAATGTGGATATTAAGGGTATCAGCTACCATACCACGAAGTAATGGCCCTAGACTAATATGCCTCATGCGTCACCCTCGTCCTCCTGCTCCTGCTCGTCCCCGGCATCGTGACTATCAGTGAGGTTATCACAGGGCTCTTCCTCGTTATCGCTGCAGCTGCACAGGTGATCAGTGCACTTCAGTCCCGCCTTGCTGCACTGGCATCTGTTCGTAGAGCATCTCTCCTTAGCACAACCACATTTGATGAGTTGGAGGACGGCGTTTGGCGCTGGTTGGAGCCGTGTCATTACTGGGACACATTCATCTGTTAAAATAGAATAAACAATCTACTACTTGCTGCATCGGGAACAAACTAAACTAAACTTTTGTGATAAGTGTGTACCTTTCTCCATTTTCCACCCATAACACTCGGGTGATGGCAGCTCAGGATTTGGAACCTTGTCGTCATTCCACACCATGGTCTGATAATGCGCTCTCAGTATAGCCTCTTCCAATGCAGCCAGCGTGGGGGGTAATCTCTCAGATTCAGCCTGTTTCTTGCCGAAAAGAAGCCACCTGAGGTCCTTCACCTTTGATATGCGCGTCTTTGGAAGAAACAGCCGACATACTAACTTCTCAATACCAGCAACAGTACTAGGAGAGGGCTGCACACTTGTTCCCAAATCTGCAAGGGCAGCGATGCTGTCTTCGTCCGCTTCAAGGAATGCTTTCCAGCACAGTGGCTTTACCTGAAAGCAAAAATATTTTTATTGCTCTGCCTATTTATTCATATTACTCAATGCATTTGTGGTACTGTGGTTATTCGGGCTTACTCGTAAACAACGATACGTTATAGTCAAACATACCTGAAAAGCTTCCTGTTATATCTGCCCCGCTCCAGGCATGGAACCCAGGGAGCGCTGCAGTTCTTGTAGGTCCAAGGGCACGAACGATGGGGCTCAAATATATCTTTCGATGACGCTGGCCTTTTCCTGTCACAAAGGAAGTGGACTCGCATAGTTCCGGGAACCGTCTGAGAGCCAGCACAAGGACATCAGTGTCGGGTGAAATTATGTCAATGCTGGTTGCTTCAGAGTTTGTTGCGTCGATGGCATGGAGCAGAAGCTTCGTATCTGCCTCCTCTTGGTTACTCTCAAGGTAAGCCATTTCCTTGTGGGTTCCTTTGCAGAAGCTGCTCCAAGCAACTACCACACGCTTTCCACTCTGCTGTCCCCTCTCGAGCGTCTTCTTGGCAAGGTACTGGGTCAGTTCCATCTTGGTATTGACATGTGACAGTAGCCGCTTCATGGGAACTTTGGCGATGTGTGTCGTATCCGTGATCTTATAGTAGATTGGGTCCTGATCATGCAGTCTGGATATACGGGTAGCCGTCTTTAAGGACTTGGGTACATCGTATCTGAAATATCAACAATATGATTATTAGCAACGGCAACATTTATTAGAATAGGTAACCACAACACATTAGTGACAAACCTGTCAAATATAAGACGCAATTCATCACTTCTGCCGTACTTGTCGAGGATATGTGAGGTGAAGTGGTCTGCCAGCTGGAAACAACTCTTGACCCAGTCAGGCTTGTCGAGTGCTTGCACCTCAGCCATTGCATCAACCATTGACACCTTCATTTGGGTTGCTGGGACCTCCTGCTCAGTACCACCATCTCGCTTATCGTCCAACTTCTCTAAAATTCCCATAAGACTGCTCTTAGAGGTGCAGTGGAGCATAGTGTCATCTGCTGCAAACATAGACCTTGGGACAAAAGCAAACTCATATTCGCCGATGGCTTCCTTGATGTTAATCTCTGGACGGGATTTACAGACCATCATCATTCGCGCGAAGAGAGAGCGATCTTCTTTGAGCTCGATTACTTTGTTGTCGGCCTTGACACGCACGGTTTTCCCTGTACTCTTCCATGTGAGGAGCTTGCGCTTTTTGAGTGGTGACCAGATGCTGAACTTGTTGGTCTGGATCCGGTCTTTGACAAACTTATCAAAAAGCTCACTCCCGATTGAACTTTGCTTGCTCAGATCTTCCTTCACATTCTCAGGCAGTACTACTTTCGTCACCAAGTTGAAGAGATCGTTACTTTCTTCTAAGAAAGGATTTGTGAAACGCATGATGCAGCTGGCTAACTGCTCAATGTTCTTCTCCTGACGCGAACGCACTGCCGTGGTGAAGTTGTGGTGACGCATTGTAGAGGTACAGGATGCACCTGTCATCTGTTTGGCTTGATCCGCCAGTCGCGCAAGTTCTGGGGCGATCAGGAAGTGCTTAGCCAGGGCATTAGGATTAAGTGTAATGCCAACGAGTCCCCCGGATACTTTCATCGAGCGGTTGACGTGTTCCAGGGCGTTGTCTGCTCCTATGGCACAGAACGCGCAGATTCTTGTTTACCACCCAGTTTCCTTGCTGGAACTCTTCATATATCTCTGGCTCGGACTCCTGCAGTATCTTCATCTCTGCTAAATAGACTGGTATCATACGGGCATAGTTAAGCATGTCATGAGAAAAAAAGTATTTCGTAAAAAGTTCCAGTGCTTCTAAATGAAGTGTCCAGTCTCATGTTCTAACTGCTCGGATGAATGCCATAAACTCCATGACCATTCTCATATATTGACGCACAAACTTGAACAGCGGGATCTTGTTCTGCTTGGCATCAAAGGCCTCCCATCTTCTGTACAGTGCCTTTTGAATCAATCGCTTGCACCAGCTTGTCGTGTACCTCCTTTACCCGTTCTTTTGTACCGTCAGGCAGGCATCACCAAGCTGCTTCGCTAACTGCTCCAGACTTTGACAATGTGTCGGATCTTCTTTAAACACTGCTTCCTTGTACAACATAAATAAGGCCTGTAGCGTAATTATGTGTGCTGTCTCCCCTCTCTTCACGTGCTTGCCCTCAAGGATTTGCTTGACAGTTGCAGGACCATACAGGTCGGATTCGATCCAACACATATCTAGCCCGCTGTTTTCGATAAACGCACCAATTGCTCGGAGCTGGGCCATTACTATATGAAGTTCACCTGGACGTAGTATCAAGTGTTGTAGATCCTGCCGAGTACATTGCAGCTTCTTGGCTGGCTGATAGAGCCCCAAATCAAGAGAAATCACCGTCTTCCTTTCCAGGCCTATAACCTTGGTCTTGATGTCTTGGGCCTGCATCAGAACAGTGAGGAGAGTTTGCCATTCGTGCGCCGGAGCAGCAATCAGAGGCGGTGTTCCAACACGCGTCCCAGCCAGTGTATCGTTAGTCAGCGAGTTGTATGCAGACCATACTGGTATATCAGTGATCTTTGCAGACTGATTTTCAGGCGGCTCCTCGGTACTCGTGTTGCCGGTGCTCGGCGTTGATGGTCGGGTTAAAGTACGCGAAAGAAGCCATGCAAAATCTTGCTTCCGAACTGTTATCGGAATCTCATCCTCTGCGAAGAGACCAAACTGTGGGTAAACAGGACCAATAGGCTTCTTAGTGGGCTCAGCACATTCTAATAGGCAGGCAATGGACTCGGGAAGATCCGTTATTGAGCGACTCTGGTCAGTGACGGGTTCAACCTTCAACTCTGGCGTCTTGTCATTAGGATCAGTCCTTTGATATATGGCCATTGCAGTGCCATGAAATGTGCGTTTCCCATCCGGGGTGTCTTCGGCAAAGTCAACATTATCAACGGCAAAAAAGACATGCCTTCCCATGACTATGTCTGGGGGTAGATACACGCCGTCATTCTCATCCATGCGTTTAATAACACTTGATTCGATTTGCGCCTCCACTCTAAGGACTCTATTGTACTCCACCGACATCCCAAAGCCATGTAGCATGTTGATCAGCTCCTTGCTCCGTACAGCCTGGTGGACAGCCAGTCCGACAGCCAACTGTTGAGGCATTTCAGACGAGGATCGAACAGTCTCTGATTTCTTGTTCTTCAACTGGCGCTCTGTTAAACACATTGAAACAGTACTTTGTGCAAGGCTCATTGAACGCTTTTGAATTTCCATGGATTTCTTCTCACAAGAAAATATATCGTTTGGGCCTTGTATTACCCACCTGAAAAAACTAAACAGCTCCATGGGTACGTTTTCATTTGAAATGCTTTCTAGAGACCCAGTGAATTCCCACTTCTGAGAGTTCTTGATGGATCTTCTTAATAAGGCAGCTGCATCAAACAATGTTTGCATTTTATCATCTCTATCACTATTTTCATCTTCGGCTAGCTGGATTGCTTCATCTCTTGTTGTCTTGATACTAACTCTCTCGGATTCATTGACACGCTTGGCCTTATGGAATTCGATGCCAGATATATATGCCTGTAGGAGCTGCTTCAGGGCCTTTCGCGAGCATGTTGGATCAGCAACATTGTTTGCTTCTAGGATCTTTTCGTACGCTTCTTGTAGATCGGCCATGGTTGCGATCTTTCCTTCACGCAAAGCAAGCTCTGTTGTCGTCAGAAATTCTATTTTGCTGCTATCTCGCTAGCTAATTTAGAACGAGCTTGTTCGTTGGTCTCCGGCTTTCGTAAAGCATTTGTTTCATTGCTCAACCAACAGCTAAGGTGATATTTTATTTCAATTGCATGCGCATCGTTAGCTGCAATAGCAGTGTTAAGCTTGACAGAAAGCTTTTCGTTACCTGCCAAACCCGCTGCAGAACGCAGCGATTCACCAGCAGAAAAGGTTTTTACATTATGCAAAGGTCGCCGTTGGCTTGCTTGGCCATCACAAAAAAAGCAAACCTCTTTGTTGAATGGGGTGGTTTTTGAGCGTGTCAGCTGGGAACTTTCCACGGCCACCTCTCGCGATTTACGCCTTGACTCATTTGGACCTGACAATTGCCTCTCATATCTTTCCTTCGCTCTTTTCAACATACCTGTATGGGCAGCATCCTTATAACATGAACGATGCCAAGATGCTTGCTTTGCTTGTAGCTCCTCGACTGAAAAAGGCTGTAGCTTTCCCCATGCTTCTACATAACTGAAATTACCGTATCTTGACCATTCTTCGATCGAGCTCAAAACTTTTTCGTGTGCAATTGGATTTTCAACTAAATCTTCATCCTTTTCTTTTTGACAGATTAAACAATGATCAAAACTTAAAGTCGAATTTGTAGTTTCTGTGATCTCAGATTCCATGATGTCGAAGAGAACACAAAAAACGTTGCTAGAAAATCTGCCAATCCAAGATGGCGGACCACTAGAATGATGATAAAAACCGCTGACCAGTGGTAACACAGGCTTGTACATTTTCCCTTTAACCATTAATAATTTCAAAAGGAAACATTACTTAAAGGGAAATCAAGAAATATATGTAAATGATCGTAAAAAACAAAAATGTCATTTTTTTTTTTTTTTTATGTTTAGAGGACATTTACGAGAATTTTCTGATTCAGCCTCGCTTCCATGCTGACATAGTCACGTGACCTGGCCAGCTAAAACACCCTCAGTTCTGTATATGTGCTAGACATTCTTAAATAAAACGCTAAAATAAACAATTTCGTAATAATATTTGCAATTTGTGATGTTTAGAGAACATTTTAACGAGAATTTTCTGATTAAGCCTCGTTTCCATGCTTGATTAGTCACGTGACGGTCTTTAAAAGAACCCTTACCTGTCGGTCTGTTTTAAATATACTCATATTTAAAGAAACATTTGGTTTTGGTAGCATGTTATTGCAATTTTGGAAGTTTATACAGTATTTTTTGGTCCAGCCTCGTTTCCATGTTGGGTTAAATACGCCATATTTCCAACGTTCCCTAGCAACCGTCAGTGCGTGACGCAAAATTGCCGACAACATTTTTCATGTTCCTTGGGGTCCCCTTAACACATCTAGATAGGTGGCTTGCTTTTTTCACGAAATTCCCACGGGACTTTATTTCATGACATATGCTCCCTGACTATTTCTATGGCATCAATTATTTCATCTGAACTACTGTAGTCCTTTCTCCTTCGTAAATTCTTGCTTCTCAGAACACGTTTAAGCTGGTGAAGACTCATCTTGATGGTGTTATATTTATATATAAATTAAAAGAAAAGCGAGGATTTCCATATAATTCAAGCCTCAGTCGACTAATGCATCCCTGTTATTTTCAATATCATTTTGAATCGCCGGTATTATCTTTGTTATTATGGTGCCTTAACATCCCTCAAGTTGTCAGCGAGGATTAAAGAAATAAACATATAAAGGAGAAGAGCATTATCATGTAGCGTGTTCGCCGCCATGGTGTCTTGCTAAGTAATGTACGTATTTTAAAATAACACATTATCGCGCGATAATAAAACGGTATCGCGCGATAATAATGCGGGTATCAGCGGCCATCCCGAGGGGGCGGCCCCCGGGCAACCCACGGGCAACCCAGGGGCTTAGCAGGGGATTTGTAGCAAAAACATGCCCCATTAGAGCGCTTTTGCGTTTTCGTCAAAATACGTAATCTGCTGTCTCAACGTTCAGCGGTTTTCGCCACAGGACTCGCTCGATCGATCGACGTTCTTCGATTTCTTTGTCCTTGAGTTAAGTAATATCATTATCATTCAAATTAAGAGATTAAATTAAGCCATCCACTGTCGGAAGACAGAACAAAGAAATAAAGGATAATATTTGTATAAAACTATTAAGATTTTTGACACTTCTAAACCGTTTAGCTTCTAATACTTATATGTTGCCCAGGTTTTTATCACAATTTTCTGCCCCACCCGAGGGGTTTTAGCATGTATTTGTCATGGCTGCTGTGACAAATGCCCCTGGGTGCCCGGGGGCCGCCCCCTCGGGATGGCCGCTGATACCCGCATAAAGCTGTATCAGTTTCATAAAATGTGTTTGTTGATGGCCCCTCACAAAAATTGTGCTTCAAAGTATAAATGAGCACAGGGCTCCGTAGTGACCTCCCCGCTCCAATTCTGCCATGATTTCGATCGAGGAAACCACGCAGCACATAACACGAAATCGGTGGGGGGGGGGGGGATGTTGATGTTTCGAATTGATCGGTACACAATTACCAATGGTCATTAACGAAATCCCCCACTAGCACTATGTCGCGGGGGTTGGGGGCGGTGGAAACAACTGACTAGTGCATAAAACAAAACGCTTTCTACCTCGATCGTTACCAAACAACCTTGACTTTCACTCATTCTTCTGTCCAAGAAAAGGTTTATCATAGCACAGGAATACACAGAGCCGAAAGGAATGAGCTCCACATGTATAATTTCAACTTACCCGTAACTCCGTTTAAGGCGGAAGCGAGAGAATACTCAGTCAAAGGTAAAGCGTAGAATAGGTCAAAACCTAACATCAAACACATAAATAAAGAGATTAAATATAACAGAACGAAAATTTTGTGGTAACTATCAAACTAAGAACTAAAATCCTCCAGTTTATACTTACTTTCGTTATGCTTTATATGTAGAAGCATTCTGATCTGTAGCGTGGCGCAGGCCACACCGCGGCAAAACGGTATGCTCCGCTTGCCAAAAGAACGAAGGCTCTGCTATCAAATACAAATTACCGAGGGTTTCAACTTTTTTAGTAAACAATTTTATAACTTAGTAAACTCACAGTGGATTACAAATTAAGAAAACTTCAACCTGTTAAAGTCTTAGGCTTAGCTTTTAAGTAGTTTTCTTAGTTTTTGACAAAACAGTTCACAAATGAATACTTTTAAGCAGAAAAGTTAAAATCACGGCATGTGCCTGTTGTTTCTTTTCAGTTTTCGCGGGAAACTGGGGGCGGCCGCGCGCGGACAAGAACTAGCAAATACGCATGCGCGTGACGTTTTGCCGCGGTGTGGGCGCAGGCAGTCCGTATGCACCGTACCAGTCTTACTCTTTCTATCCAACCACAGGCAGTCCAAGCGCAAACTACTATTACAATTTTACTATTATATTAGTAACGAATGAAAAGTCCGAAGACTACAGCAAAGCTACTGTGGTTATTTGGAGAGCAGCAACATTTTAAACGGAAGTTTGCGCGCAGTATTTGCAGGACAGTGTATGAGAATGCATAAACTGAAATATCAGCCTCAATTCCATGCCGTTATTAAGTACTGTGATCTTAGAACTTTTACGCTTTTACTTTTATTTTTAAAACGTTTTGAAGCTTGATATGTATGCCGATTAGTTACACAAGACCCTAAAGGTGTCCTAGTGTAGTTTTTTGGGCTTAGTTGCAGAATACCCCTCCACTCAAAAGATCGTTTGAAAACTGCGCTAAATTCTACACTTTAGTTCAGGTGTATTTAGACTCGTTCTATGAATGATTTTGGGTCGAAATGGTTTTTTTTTTTATTATTTCAGGGTTAGGTTTTTAGAAGGTTTGTATGAAAAAGTTGAGAAATGAATTATTAATGAACCACTGGAGGGGGTATTCTGCAATTACTCCGTTTTTGGGGTATCAGAGATTGTTTTAACCGGACTTTTTGTGCAAAGTTTAGATGCCATTGCCGTACATAAACTTACGGAAGTGTGTTCATAATTCTGAAACCCATGAAACTTTTTCCATAACATACTCAGTATGTGTGTTCACTCCTGCAGAAAAATCATAATATTCCATGAAAGATTTGGTCTTCTAAAAGCCAAAAACGTAGGAGAATGTTTCAGATCTATTAAATGCAAGAGATTTATAAGCGGAGGCCTTGTGATATTAGTGATTTACCAAAGCCCGTACGTAGATTCACAAACACATCGTTTCGATGAATGAACGATTCCAATGCTTTCTTCTGCTCTGAATACAGCTACGAGATGCTGAAAACTTTACAACTTCGGTCGACACATTGCTCAAGTTCTTCCCCAACGTCATTTAGAAAAATATGCGAGCACATTCCTTAAATTCCAGACTTTGCCAAAAGTGTAAAGTTCGCTCTAATTGGTTGAAATTATGACGTCAGGAACATGAAAGTCTATGAAGTCCAACAGACGGGGAGGGGGAGGAAGTGAGCGGACGACCTCGTACCGTCGGGAAATCAGGCTAGTAGACACGCGGCCAACCGTCAAAACTTCGAGGCCTAATAAACTGCTTTAGAAGTCCCAAAATCGACCCAAAACCACTCACACAACTTCATTAAGTATCAATCTTTTATTTTTGAAGATTTATTTCGTAGGAATCGGAAAAGAGAATTCACAAGGATCAATTATGTAAACTCTTCCGAGATCGCTTATGAAACATACCACAGGTCGGCCCAACAGAATAATAAGCGGGAAACATATGTCGAGTCTGGACTACCTGTGGTAACAGCAAAGACCCCCAGTCGACTGTTCCATTCCACTGTACGTTGTTCCAATTGACTTAAGCAAGTTGCGACTTAAGCAAGGTCGATCCCATTCCCTTCGCGAAGCCCTAGAGCTCGCCCTCGAGCTAGAGTCTTACCAACTGGCCCATAGCAATAAAGAACGACGAGTCCGTGAGGTCAAGTATGAGCCAATCCAGCGAACCCAAGCGGGAACCACACCCAACCACAGGGACCCCGAACAAAGCAAAAGTAGCGCTAGCGATGAGTCTGACGTACTGATGCAAATCGAAGGATTGCTTGCCGAGATCATGGGAATCCAAGGACAAGGAGCAGCCGGCATGCGGAATTTCTCCGAGGACGAGTGCCAGGGGGGTGCTGGGGGTGTGGCAAGAGCGGGCATATTAGACGGGATTGCCCAGATAAGTTTGCAGAGGCTGCAGGAAAACTCCAGAAGGAGACAAGCAAGCAGCAGGAAAACTAGAACAGGTCGGCCTTATGGGGCAAAGTCCGGCCGGAAAAAGTGACTATGAAGCTCCAACCATTATTGTTATGACCGGAAAGTTAGCTTACGAAGAGGAAAGTCTTACGGTGCACGGATACATCGACAAAAAGGCATGCCCAATGATTGTGGACACCGGGGCAAATGTTACGGTAGTCTGTCCCGGCTTGTTTGATCGAAAGGGAACATTGGAACTCCAGCCTTCAAATAGTGTACTCAGAACAGCTACAGGTGAAACGGCTACGGTGCTCGGTAAACAAAGGGTGCGGATTAGAATAGGGACACAGGAGTTTAACCACGAAGTGTTAGTGGCAGAAATCTCAGATCGTTGTATCCTTGGGTTGGATTTTCTGACAATGAACGGTTGTACCGTTGACATTGGTGCTGGAATCCTTCTTATTGAGTCAGAGGAGGTACCGCTTCGTAAACCTCGGGTTCGCCATACGGCCAGCTGCTATCGCGTCGTTGCATCGGCAACCACAGTTGTGTTACCGTACCACGAAATGATCGTCCCAGCTCGGATAGAGGAAGACGTAGGTGGTGAAGCATGGGTTGCGATTGGACCATCACTGACTGCTAAGCTTCCACAAGGCATCGTAGTTGGTAAGACTCTAGTTAGTACACAACAACCGTTCGTTGCGGTTAGAATGCTGAATGTGTCAGATAAGCCAAAGGAAATCGCTTGTGGAGCGGAGGTGGCTGTCTGCGAGCTCGTTGAAAGCGTCCTTCAACCGCACGGGACCGGTAATGATGACACAGGTACATATTCGCTTGAGAACAGTGATGTACCAGACTTTATCCAGGACCTCTATGAAAAGAGCTCAGTTAACTTGGACAGCCAACAGCAACTGCGGTTAGGTAACCTTCTTGCGGAGTTTCAGGATGTCTTTTCTAGAGGACCTGAAGATTTAGGGCGTACGAATGCAGTTAAGCACAGGATCAACACTGGTGATGCTTCGCCAGTTCTCCAGCCACCAAGGAGGCTGCCATTGGCTAAACGCGAGGAAGCATTTAGTGCAATCGAGGCCATGCGGCGTGGGGTGTGATTGAGCCATCTTCCAGCCCGTGGGCGTCTCCGATCGTTATGGTGAAGAAACGGGATGGTTCCACACGGTTTTGCGTGGATTACCGTAGACTGAATAGTGTGACCAAGAAGGACTCGTACCCCTTACCTAGAATCGACTCAATCCTTGACGCCTTGTCTGGCTCTGCCTGGTTCTCCACCTTAGATCTCAAAAGCGGGTACTGGCAGGTGGAAGTTGAGGAGGAAGACCGTGAAAAAACGGCCTTTACGGCAAGTAATGGACTATGGCAGTTTGTGGTTATGCCGTTCGGTCTTTGTAATGGGCCGGCAACTTTCGAGAGGTTAATGGACAGTCTGCTGAGGGATCTGCGGTGCTTAGTCTACCTTGATGACGTCATAGTGCATGCAAGTTCATTTGAACAAGCTCTGGAGAACTTGCGCCTCGTCTTTCTCCGATTGCGAGGGAACAGTTTAAAACTCAGTCCAAAGAAATGTGAACTGTTTCAGCGCAAAGTAAGGTTCCTCGGCCATGTTGTCAGTGAGGAAGGCATAGCGACAGACCCAGAGAAAGTCGAAGCAGTGAGGAACTGGCCCGTTCCATGCAACGTGAATGAGGTAAGAAGATATTTCGTGCTGTGCACCTACTATCGGCGGTTTTTTCCAGGATTCGCTGATGTTGCTTGTCCACTCCATAAACTCACAGAGAAAGGTCACCACTTCCGGTGGACAGAAGAATGTGCTGAAGCTTTCACAAGGCTGAAGGAAGCCCTTACCTCCTCTCCAGTCCTGGCATACCCAGTCGGCAACGGTCCCTATATTTTAGATACGGACGCCAGCAACTGTGGCGTCGGTGCTGTATTGTACTTGTCACAGATGCAAGACGGACAGGAACGCGTTATTGCATACTACAGCCAAACTCTAAGCCGACCAGAGCGCAACTACTGTGCAACCATGCAGGAAGGAGCTTCTAGCCATAGTAAAAGCCATTGATAATTTCCATCCCTATCTTTATGGACGGCACTTCACCGTAAGAACCGACCACGCATCGCTTCAATGGCTGCTCAATTTCAAGAATCCGGAAGGGCAAATTGTACGATGGCTAGATAGGCTACAGACTTATGACTTTCAAGTAGAGCATCGCGCCGGTCGCAACCACCAGAACGCTGATGCTTTGTTGTGACGTCCTTGTCTCTCGACGGGCTGTAAACACTGCCAACGTTTGGACGAGAAACGAGAGGTAGAGATAGGGGAGGCTGCGCGCGACACCATGATACCCCTGAATAGATCAAGCGTACAGGAGGGTAATCCCGAGCCTGGGACCAAGCAGTCTAAAGAAGAGGAAGCCCATGATGTATATTTGGATGGAGAACCGAGGTCACTCGAGCAACTTCGTACCTATCAGTTGGAGGATAAAGTGATCCGACTTATCGTCAAGTGGAAAGAAAGTGGAAGACGTCCTTCGTGGGAAGAGGTATCAATGAGATGTTCTGCAACGAAAGCGTACTGGGCTCAGTGGAACTCCCTTGAGCTAAAGAGAGGTGTGCTGTACCGACTATGGGAATCCCCTACAGACAAGGAAGTCTCTTGGCAGCTCGTGCTCCCCAAAGTGCTCCGACGAGAGGTGCTTCAGTTCCTACATGACAGTCGTATTGGTGGCCACTTAGGAGTTAATAAGACACTGGAGAAAGTTCGGGCTAGGTTCTTCTGGGTACACTGCCGGCGTGACGTCGAGGAATGGTGCCAACGTTGCGATGTTTGTGCCGCAAGGAAGGGTCCACGGAGCAAACCGAAGTCGCCCCTGCACATCTACAATGTTGGTGAACCTATGGAACGTGTTGCCATTGATGTTCTCGGCCCCTTACCTGAAACCGAAGGAGGAAATAAGTATATTTTGATCGCTATGGACTACTTCAGCAAATGGCCGGAGGGTTACGCCCTACCGAATCAGGAAGCGACTACCGTAGCTGATGTACTTGTGTCGCAGTTTTTCAGTCGTTTCGGTGTTCCGGATGAACTGCACTCGGATCAAGGCCGGAACTTCGAGTCTGGTGTGTTCAAGGAGGTATGTACCTTACTGGGAATCCGAAAGACTAGAACCACAGCGCTACACCCACAATCCGACGGTATGGCAGAGCGCTTCAATAGGACTATTGAGAACCAACTGGCTAGTTTCGTTGCAGACCATCAGAGGGATTGGGACAGGCATATACCGCTACTGCTGATGTCATATCGATCGTCAGTGCACGAGACCACCAAGTACACTCCAGCGATGCTCATGTTTGGCAGGGAACTAAGAGTGCCTCTGGACCTGGTTTTCGGTAGACCTCCTGAAGATGATTGCGGAGTAAGCTACAGCGCGTATATGGATGGACTCGTATGGCTCCACAACCCACAGCGAAGGAAGGGCCGTTCACCAAAACTGAGTTGCCATTGTGAGGGTTCTTACGTTGTGTTGAAGCCAATCAATGACGTTGTCTATCGAATAAAGCGGAATTCCCGATCCAAGGCTAAGGTCGTGCACGAGACCGGTTATGTCGCTACCGTGGAACAGAAAAGGCAGACTGGTTCGAGGCTTCAGATGTGGGTACGGACAACGGAGCTGACCATGATACGCAGATCGCCACAGATCGTGTCCCTGATACGCGGATCTCCACAGCAGAGGTCGACGATACTAGTGGTACTGCAACCAAGGCATCGGGGCCACCGGACATCGACACCCCAGAACCCACAAGGCGAAGACGTTCTCGAAGGACGAGGGGACCTCGTCATGGACAGTGGATATATGACAGACACTTAAACGTTGTTGTTATTAAACGAGTCGGTTAATCTAAGGGGGAAGTAGTGTCACGTGTGTGCCTTGTCACGCGTGTGACGTATGAGGACCCCCAACGGAGTTCGGGGAAACGAGGAAGACTCGTGCGAGTTGATGCTTCGAGTTCAGCGTATAGCTTGTAAACGAATACCCTGGTTCCAGAGGTTTTTTAGAGAGAACAGCCGCGGCGAAAGAGCCGCGAAGCGGCGATCAGTGAGCTGCGAAGCAGCAAGAAAAACCTCTGGTATCGGTGAGTGCCAATCTCACTTTCATGTTTTGAAAACTGTCAAACATATCAACTGAGTAATTAATAAATCGACCAATCAGGAGAGAGATACCACGTGCGGGTCACATTATAATTTTGTTCAGTGGGGTAGCCAGAGTAAAAGAATGCCAGAAGTTTTCGGGTCGAGATTAATTTGTTTACATGTCAAATGCATGCGATTCAGTTCGTCGACCCGGGGATGTATTCACAGCAGAGCACTCTCCATAAAATTAAAACACCATTCAAAGCCGTAAAATCTCAGTCGAACAAACGACCATTGCAGAGTCTGCAGGATAAATATTAAAGCACATAGCCAATCTACAACGAATACCGACCTAAATGGCGTTTCACATGTGATCCAGTGTCAAGAAAATTATGCTAGAAAACACAACTATTCTAAAGTTCGAGAAGACCTTAGAGCAATGTGAGAGTCGGCCACCAATGATTTCAGAGGACAGATAACAATAACTACTGCGTTCCGTGGATAACTAAACCCTCTCAATGATAATTCTGGTAATTTTCATGCGGAATTTGACTCGTTTTTACAGACAATGTATGGAACACTGAAAACACGATTGCACCCTTCCCAGCACAGCTACATCCCTCAAATTTCGATATGTTAACCTTTTACCTGGTATCTTAAGTTGTATCTGAAGAATATTTCAGAAATTCGATTTTACGGATTTTATTTGGCATCGGATTCCCATCGATTCCCATACAAAAACTGCATTTCGCGCCATGTTTGCACCGCTTTCAAAATGTCGGAATTTACCGCGAACTGGTCTATTCACAGGTGTGAAACTCTGCTTCATTCCACCTCTTCCATTCGACGCGTAGCCAGCTAAGCGTAGGACATAAGAGTTGTGGGGTATTGTGAAGTTTAGCCGTTTAATGTTCAATGTTGTACTCTGGGTGTCCGGCTGGTAATAAAATACGCGTGCTTTTGCCCAACGCCTGTTTTTCACTTGGTCTCAGCTCGATTATCACATCACTGAATTGTGGACAACTGAAGTTTCTTGTTTTTGGTACCATCGTTATCATAGATGGGATGCCAATAATTTACAAATTACAGGTTCAAACTCCATCTAGTGGACAAGTAAAACGAAACAGAGAGCATGACATAAATATCAAAGACACCCATTGGGATGATGGGACAGGTATAAATCTGCTTATTACTGAACGAGAGACTGGCTATGACAATCTAACTTAGGTCAGGTAGTCTATATATATATATTGAACAAGAGACTGCATGGCTATGACAATCTAACTTAGGTCAGGTAGTCTGTTTATATTGAACAAGAGACTGGCTACGACAATCTAACTTAGGGCAGGATGGGACAGGTATAAATCTGCTTATACTGAACGAGAGACTGGCTATGACAATCTAACTTAGGTCAGGTAGTCTGTTTATATTGAACAAGAGACTGGCTATGACAATCTAACTTATAATCCGAGTAGAAGTAATTAATATAACTTCCTCGATCCCATTTTTAAAACCTATATCCTAAAGTGTACATGTATGTTGGAGATGAAGCTCTTCACCAACGAGAAATACAAGGGGAAAACAAGCAAGATACTGTTTTCGGTTTCATCGGATCAGTGGTTTATTTATAGCCATGTTTGGAGTCCAGATTATTATACAGTATCTTGAACTGTTTTAAATTTTACAAACTATTATTCACCTTATTCATAATAAAGGCATCAAAGCGAGGCTAGTTGTCCCAGGAAGAGAAACATCTACAGTCGATGGCAGAAAATTACGTTAATTTCCTTGACACAAAAGAACACAACAGTGTGGTATGACAGAAACTAAGACATTTCTGACCGACTCCAATTTTGCGATCATTGGGTCAACTGGCCTCGCTCTGGTAAAGTGGTTACCAGACTTCTTCCCGAGCAGGCAGGATATGTATGAACAACGCGGTGTTCGTGCTATTCCTGACAGAATGCCAGAACCTCACACAACTTGTGACTGGGTTCCAAAACAAGGTGGCCAAAATCTTCCTTTGTTATTGTTGTCAACCAGAAATCCACTGGTTCTCGACACAAACCCGCCACTGTTTTAAAATCATGTTTGGCATTATTTAAGTAGTATACATTGTATGTGCAATGTTTGAATATTAGAGTGTATATGTGCAACATTCACCATCCTGAACCAACCGACCTGGCTTTCATTTTTGGACTCTGCAATGCTTTGCATATCGCTTTATGGGATATGTATTTAAATTTACATAAGCTATCAAAATTATGGCTAAAATAAAAATATGTTTTTTTACCAAATTATGTAATCTTTGCATTTTACAACATCTTTAAAATCCAAGATATTAATATGCATTACCTAAATATAATTTCCGACCTACATTTATACAGTTATTTCAAGAAACGTTGTCTAGGGCATTGTGTATGTTGCCAAAATGCATTTTAATGTCCATTGTTTGTTTCAAATATGACACGACTTAATGGTTCAATTTTCCTCAAGATTTGTTGGGACATTAATTCACCTAAATAGTTTAGAACACAATGCAATGTACTCAATGGCCGTTTTTATACTACAGATGCATAAACGAGCTCTAAGGAGAGGAATCGTTCACATAATTAATTCATGAAATGACAATATAAGCTAACTAAAACCCTACCCTGAACCATAAAAAAACCCTAACCGGTCAGTAAACGAGATCTTACCCACTTAGAGTTCTCAAAAATAAATTCTCAAGAAAATGGTGAGGTAGGAAAATTTGAGATTTTCTGGAACTCGAACCCCGCTCCTCCTACTCATAAGGCAAACGTTGCAACCACTACACTACCATCGTCACTCAATAGGCCCTTTGCAGCTAACAAATCACGTGGTTGTACTGGAGAGCAAAAATATCTGACTTCATTTATTCAAAGGCCTTGTACGAGATCGGTAGTGTTATTAACAAATCCTGTTTGTAAATGCTATTTTCCACCTCCGATTGTCGATCTTTCCAAAACTGCGAGTTTAAAGATGGCTTGATCTCCAGCATCCATGTCAACACCTTTCCCATGGGGATCACGAGCTCAATTCATTCGTTAATGAAGTATAATATCAGCACGTGACTGTTAGCTGCAAAGGGCCTATTACTGTCAAGTTTTAAAACCAATGCTAATCTTTGTATTTTTAGCCAATCAGAATGAGTTCCTTAGGAACTCTGGATGCATAAATCCGTCCACCACTGTTGGCGCCCTTTTGCTACAAATACATAATGCGGCTAAACGTATATTGGACAAAGAAAATTAGTGCGTCTTCTTAGTTCGTCTAGTATAAAAACGGGCACAAGACGCATTATTTATACTAGACGAACTAAGAAGGTGCACGAAAAAAGACGATGCACTACGTTTTTTACCCAAATACTCTAGTATAAAAACGGCAATTGAATAGCAAGACAACCGTTTTGCAATACAGCCGCCGAATATGTTATAAGTACATACAGACACACCCAGTCAATAGTCCAGTTTCGTATTCTAAAATTACCGCTGAATGCGATGACTACAGGCGCATTTATACAGGGTTAGCCTTGTTCTTAAGTTAAACATTGATAAATACCAGCGAGAAGGTGCAAAACGCGAAACTACAACAATGCGAAGAGTTGTAAATAGACCACCTTCTAAGCTTGCTGATGTTTATGAATGTTTAACTTAAGAACGAGGCTAACCCTGTATACATGCGTCTGTAGTCATCGCATTCAGCGGTAAATTTAGAATACGAATCTGGACTATAGGCAAATGCAAGTTCTGTATCTACACGTGTAATTGTCAGGGACAAGCTAGAATGAGCACTGAATGGAGGATATTATAGAGGGGAATTCGTTAATACCTATTCAGCACTAGAAGAAAGAATCACCCATTCTAGCCTAGCCAGTAAAATAGGCGCTTTGAGGAGAGATCTTAAAATGTACATCTTACGAGCAAAACGAGTTCGTTACCATTCCATTTCCGCGTGACGAACATTATTTATCAGTTTCTTTGCATTTAAGTAACACCGAGGATCTGTTTCGCAGGCTAATTTTAGCCCCCATTGAGTGCTTGTTCAGCTCATCCTCATATTAAACTACATTGTACGTCATTTGACGACTACCAGGAATCGTTGTTGTCACGGACGAGCGACAAAGGATTGTTTTAAAACAATACTACAGTTTGCTCTGCCAAGTATTTGGTTTCATTAGTAGAACATTCAGTACAATGATTACATGACTAAATATAATTAATTTAGCATCTTCACAAGAGACAATGATGATCACATACAACTGACAGATGTGACTGCAACCACAGAAAAGTACTCTTGTATAATGTTCAAGAGTGGCATTTTATGTACAGCATAACTCAGTTGAGCAGTGCCCTTTACTAAGATGAGTAGTGGGAGAGGCATGGAATTACCCCCCTTTTTGGTGAGCTATGTTAATTTCTGGTGAGCTCTCATTAATTCAGATGACGTCACAGTCTTATTGTCTTAGGTCATGCATAAATTAATTAGGGCGTACGCCCTTTTTTAAGGCGCTATGCTAATTTTTAAGGCGCGCTCATGAATAAAGTGAGGCGCGCTCATGAATAAAGTGCGGTAAAGTGCGGCGTCTCATGAATAAAGTGGAATCTCATTAACTCAGAGGATGATCTATTATTTCTGTGAATGAGGTCATCGATCTATTCGGGCATGTTTGGGTAAAACCTATTGTTTGGGGTCGTCTCTACAACCAGGAGCTGTCGACCCTGAATACATTCGAAGTTGAATGAAAAAAGTAAAACATATCTCGCAATATCTAAACCCCTTTCTAGCGTAAATAGTAAGAACAAACTACTCGTGATAGGCTCTAAACTGTCTTTATTATTTTCCTTTACAGTTAATAACTCATAAGTATACAAAATCCGGTATGGTTTATTAGATCAGCTCTGCTATTGTTCTTAGGGATTAGCGATAAATGAAGGGCCTATTGTTTTGAGGAAAACTCTTGTGATGCAAATTCTGCTCTAAAACTGAACTATAATTACCATACGAATATAAACAAACTACTCGGAACAGGATTTTATTGATTCAAAACACGATAAGCGATACGATTTACAATGTTAATACTTGTAGGGATAAGGCTTCCGAATTCGCATTGATCGTCTGATCCGATCAGCTTTTAGATAAGGTCCAACACTTTCTTCGGCATCATCATCCAAGTAATTCTTGAGTTCCAAACGTCTGCGTTTTCTTCTTTTTCGTAGCGGGGAGAGTAGCTTTTTGGTTGATGAGTTCAAAGAAGACAAAGAAATATTAGGGAATGGGGATTCGTAGGTTCTCTCTGAATTGGGCACTATGGCTGGTTCAGACGAATCTAGGTGTAATTGTGAAGGTATGGTTGGTGAGCTCAAAGAAATGTTCGTGGCTGGGGACTGATATACTTTTGCTGAATACGGCACTGTGGCTGGTTCAGCTGAATCGAGGTATACTTGTTGCGGTGTGATGGGTGTATCGGCTATTTCTTGTTCTTGGGGTTGGGTTGCGATACCAGGTGAAAGAGTTGTAGGAGGTACAGGATATTGACTCATTTGTTGTTTATACCTCATAAAGTTGTTTTGAAGCTGGACATAATTTCTTGCTTTCTGGGTCTGACTGAGATCATTACGGTTTAATACCCTCTTCATATCATCCTTCAAGCTTTGCATTTTTTGTACTTGCGGGGAAATTGTAAAGCTCTGCTGCTCGACGTACTTACGCAGTACGTTAGAAACGCTATCCTCGTTAGATATTTCTTGTGGTTGTTGCTGTTCACCGGGTAAAACATTGGTCCTTAACCTACAGCCCTCCGGTGTATTTGGTTTTAAGTCGACAAACAAATAACCATAAGGTCTCCTAACAGCCTGTTCGTACTTGTTGAGAAAATACTCTGTCTGCCTGGGATACATTTGCTTGGCCAGTGTTAAAATTTGTAGTTTGTCACGTGGATTCTTAAACAGCACTAAGTAATGACTGTTTAAACTGATGCTGCGATTGCCTTTACCCTGATGGAATAGGTTCTGTAAAATGTAGAGGACACTCAGATTTCGGTGATGAGATCCTTTGGTAAACAGGTTGACAATTCTATTATCATTTCCCGTTTCAGTCATCTGGTCATCAATGACAACCAGGTTTCGTACATGTACATCAAAATAGTGATCTTGCTCGATATCAGGGGGGATTCCTTTCACAAATTCGATATCAGGTATCGTGCTAAGGAGTGCTGTATACGCAGGCTGCCACTGTGAATAGCACCAGACAATCCTCTGGGGTGGATGGGAAATTGTTTGATGGGCTTCTTCGAGTAACGTCTGAACCCAGTCCGTTTTACCACATCCTGTCATACCAGCAACCATACAAGTAAACGGATGAATGAGTTGAAAAGAGCTACAAATGTCCTTCGTACTTTGAAAACCATTGTTCTGTGATGAAATAGTGGTATGGAGTCCATTCGATAGAGCTTCAGTAGGATGAAACTTATTTTGATGACGTTTTAAATCATATGGTCGGGAGAAGCCTCCATGACAACTAGGACAGAACATTTTTTTTGACATGTTGATGCTTCAAGAGATTAAATAAAATGAACCCCACGGCGATGGTATACCCCATTTATGCTAACAATTCTGCCGCCGCCCGCCAACGCCCGCCGCCGCCCGTCAACGCCCGCTAACGGGCGCCAACGGCCGCTGACGGACGCTAACGGCCGCTAACGCCCGCTGAAGGGCGCTGATGCCCGCCACCCGCAACATCCATCGGTCGCCCTAGCGCTATAAATATCCTAGCGCATTCAAATCGCAGATCAGTTTCAACCATGTCTCGTACAGTAAAGAGAAATCGTGGCTTTCTCCATTTCTTAGCTTCTTGCCCCGACCATCAACGTCAATTTCTCCTCGAAACGGCATCTCCAGAACAAGTACATTCACTCGTCCAAGCGACACATAATGCTGTTAGAGGATATGTACCTATCAGTGAGGAAGACAGGCGAAGATTAACTCCACACAGAGAATCTATTTATACACTCGTGGATCCAGAGGTTCCATTCAAAGAAAAGAAGCAACTACTAGTGCAAGAGGGAGGTGGATTTATTGAACATTTGTTAGCCCCTATTCTCACTGGGCTTCTGATGGTATAAATAGGGGAGTCTTAGGTCTTTCAAGATCATTTGCTACAGAAGTCACTCTGCGGTGAACATGAAGAGAAACATTGACATGGAAAGTGAAGAAAGTGACACCTCGAATGATGAGAGTGAGGATGAAGAGGAACCAAGAATTAAAGATGTTTTGGATGATCTTCCGAGAGTCGTCTCCCATAAAGATGCTTCGGATTTATTGCACAGTATGGCCTCTTTTAAGGATATTTTATTTTGGACGCCAAGAGGAGAATTGCTTCGTAGCAAGCGTAGAATTCCGGTGACGAATATAGCGGCCCTGGTAGAATATGTTTTACTTCCCTTTAATAAGGATATGCTGAGACCTTGCGCTCTCAATACATTTCTAGAGGGTCTTGCTGAGCTAGGAATCAACAAATGTCTAATTCACAACAAAAAGGTTTTGAGCGATCTTATCGAAAAAGAAAAAACATACCAGCAAAAGGAGCCTGAAACCCCGCCTGAAACTACCAGCAGTGAGCAAGAAGAGAGTCAAAATGAGAACGAGTCTCAGGAGAGTGACAATAACAGTGATGCCGAAAACCAAGATAGTACTATTGCAAACGAGGAAGAACAGAGTAGTGACGAAGAGGACAGTGAAGATAACAACGAAAATAAAATCAATGCCTCTTGTGATCATTGTAACTCTACCAATGTTCACGCAACAGGTGTTGTTGGCTGCCCCAAATGTCTATGGTATGATATTTTACTTGACCCGATTGTTAAGAATGCCATCACCACATGTACCATTTGCGAGAATGAGTTTCCATTGACAATCAAGTCTGTTAAGAACATTTTGGTACGATGCCAACATTGTCAAACAGTACGGCATATTCATCCCAAAAGTAAAAAGGAAGAAACTTATCACCCAACAAGTGACGATGAGGACTGATTGTAAACAAACCTTAAATGCTAAAATACGCTTTATTTTTTTATGCCTCATTGTAAATCGTATCGCTTATCGTGTTTTGAATCAATAAAATCCTGTTCCGAGTAGTTTGTTTATATTCGTATGGTAATTATAGTTCAGTTTTAGAGCAGAATTTGCATCACAAGAGTTTTCCTCAAAACAATAGGCCCTTCAATTTATCGCTAATCCCTAAGAACAATAGCAGAGTTGATCTAATAAACCATACCGGATTTTGTATACTTATGAGTTATTAACTGTAAAGGAAAATAATAAAGACAGTTTAGAGCCTATCACGAGTAGTTTGTTCTTACTATTTACGCTAGAAAGGGGTTTAGATATTGCGAGATATGTTTTACTTTTTTCATTCAACTTCGAATGTATTCAGGGTCGACAGCTCCTGGTTGTAGAGACGACCCAAACAATAGGTTTTACCCAAACATGCCCGAATAGATCGGTGACCTCATTCACAGAAATAATAGATCATCCTCTGAGTTAATGAGATTCCACTTTATTCATGAGACGCCGCACTTTACCGCACTTTATTCATGAGCGCGCCTCACTTTATTCATGAGCGCGCCTTAAAAATTAGCATAGCGCCTTAAAAAAGGGCGTACGCCCTAATTAATTTATGCATGACCTAAGACAATAAGACTATGACGTCATCTGAATTAATAAGAGCTCACCAAAAATTAACATAGCTCACCAAAAAGGGGGGTAATTCCATGCCTCTCCCACTACTAAGATGCAACACCAATTCCCTTCCTCTCCTCCCCTTACCTTCTCTAGCTATTCCATCCTCTCTGCTCTCTTGCCACCACTCCATCCGCTCCCCTCCCTTCTCTTACCATTCCTCATCCAACTCTTCCCCTCCCCTCCATTACCCTCTCTTACCATTCCATCCCCTCCATTACTCTCTTACCATTCCATCACCTTCTCTTCTAACTCTTCTCTTCCCCTCCCCTCCATTACCCTCTCTTACCATTTTATTCTCTCCACTCTCCTCTTGTCATTCCATCCCCTCACCTCCATTACTCTCTCTTACCATTACATCCTCTCCTCTTCCGACTCTTCCCCTCCCCTTCCAACTCTTCCCCTCCCATCCATTCCCCTCTCTACCATTCCATCCTCTCCTCTCTTGCCATCCCCTCTCCTCCATTACCCTCTCTTACCATTCCATCCTCTCCCCTCTTGCTATTCCATCCCCTCCACTCCATTACTCTCTTACCATTCCAACTTCTCCTCTTCCCATCCCCTTCCCTCCATTACCCTCTCTTACCATTCCATCCTCCCCTCTTGCCATTCCATCCCCTCCATTACTCTCTTACCATTCCATCTTTTCCTCTTCCCATCCCCTCCATTACCCTCTCATACCATTCCATCTTCTCCTCTCCCCTCTTATCATTCCATCCCCTCCACTCCATTACACTCTATTTCCATTCCATCTTCCATTCCATCCCCTTCCCTCCATTACCCTCTCTTGCCATTCCATTTCATCCCCTCCATTACCCTCTCTTACCATTCCCATCCTCTCCTCTTCCAACTCTTGCCATTCCATCACATCCCTCCCCATTCCTTCTATTACCATTCCATCCTCTTCTCTTCCCACTCTTGCCATTCCATCTCCGCATGTCCCCTATCATTCTCATACCATTCCCTTCACTTCACTCCCCTCCCCTTCCATTCTTTTCTCCCTTTATTGAGTTCAATCCACCAGAACCACTAAACTCTTGACAGAGAAAATGTACTTTATGACAGTTGGCCAACACATGTCGGCTGAATCATGAAGTACAGTTTCTCCACTTTTGCCTTGCCTTTTCTTGTATTTTTCACCCAGTAAACATTCGTTCAGACTGGTGAACTACAGAATTCCTGCAATTCAGTATGGAAAATTGTGAAGTATGAAAGTGGATCATTCCCATTTTGTTGCATGCAGTTTTCCAAGTTACATACATTCTAGTAGCCGGATTCACCCACTCTCACATTACTCTGTGTCTTCAATGTTATATGCGAAAGCTTAATTTAAAAAAATGTTTTTGTTAACTGAAATATTTACAACATTTTATTTCCCAGTATTGACTTTAACACCCATTATTTTCCTTAGAGGTAAGGCAAACTAATTTTACATACAGTTACGACAATTTTACGACTTTCTTTTTCGAGAGTACTTGATTTGTAGAATGTCACCGACCTCGTCAATTGCAGACAATGCCTAGAAATGAAAACGGAAATACTTGTTTATCAGTACAACTCTTTCATGAGGTTTATAGACCATCTTCATAAATACATATTTCTGTTCAATCGATTATATCCACATGTTTAGAAAATATCATTACTATTATGTGAAAGAGCATGTTGTGAAATTTGATTGGTGTACAAATTGTAGCTTAAAGTGTTTATCAGGTCAAACATTGTTATCACTAATATCGATTCTAAATCAAGTGAATACTGGTAGTTAAATAGTAGAATATTTCTCGATTTGATGGGCATGAGTTATAGAGGTTTATATTTATATCTTCAAGCCAGTGTTGTAAACCCAGTCTCTGTTTATTATACAGACATATACTGGTAGAGATAAACGACCTAATTTGTCAACATCTATGTTATGTTTGAATGTTATATCAATTATTTTACCAAATATTTTTTTGTCAAAATCAGAACATGGTTTCATTCATAAGGAAAAAAGAAATTAAAGTAACTTCCCGAATTTACGTCAAATTTACATCACATATTAGCACATTGGAAATAGAAACCTCTGTACCTCATATATGCAACACTCAAATCAAGAAATATTCTACTATTCAAATATTCTACTATTCAAATATTCATTTGATATATAGAATCGATATTAATGATAAAAAGTTTGGCCTGATACAAAACATGTATACACTTTAAAGTCCCTATGAACCTTACTATTTATTTCAGATATCAATTCTACATCAAGTGAATAGTAGAATGGTACAATATTTCAAACATCAATTCTACATCAATTGAATAGTAGAGTGGTACAATATTTCTGGGTTTGAATGTCATGCGAATTGAGTTTATAGAGGTCTTAATTTCCAAAATGCTAATTACATGTCAGGGTAGACAGCATTTATTATACAAAATTTGTTGTTACATATACACAATATTTTTTTAATATCAGTGTTTTATTTGTAATTTAAAGAAATGATTTTACAAATTTGTTTTCCTATACATTCAGCAAATATGTTCATGATTCATAAGTATTAAGAATGCAAATACCTATCATGATGTCATGTAATTAGCATTTTGGAAATTAAAACGTCTAACGCATTGGCATTCTACTAATTTGCTTGATGTAGAATTGATATTTAAAAAAAAGCTTCATAGGCACTTTAAAATAAATGAAGTTACACCAACAGCACACTGAGCTACAGTATATGCATTACCAGTAAAGTGTTAAACATTTCAAGTTAAAAGGTACACTGTACCTTAACAAAAACTCACCTCATCCAGCATTTCTCGGGTGTGCGCAGCTGACAGACAGAACCGTGCTCTCGACCCACTGATGGCTGTGATAGGGAAACCAACAACCACCACACCAATCTTCCGTTTTATCATCTCACGGCCAAACGCTCTGAAATTAAACATAAGGAAGTACAAGTAAATAATGGCACAAAACTGAAATATAGCTATTAAGGTGCTACTTCAGTGATTACCGCTGAAACCATCAGTCCATACAAATGTAGGCTGTCTACTTTGATAAAACATTCAAGATTTTTGAAAATTTGCACAACGATGCAATCACTTCTATTAGATGTTCATGAGGATTCTCTGCCATCTTTAATATTCCAATCCTCAAAACAACAATGACAAATGTGAAAAACACATTCTCTCGATCCTGTCTCAAATTAAAAAGATTGCTAGGGTTGAAAACCATGGATATTCACTCATTTCTATCAACCTAAATCTGCAAAATGAAATGGAAACTGGCAATGCTTACATAGTCTTGGCCGGCATGTATGTCAACAATGGTACGACAGGAGACTCATCATGGCCATAGATGATAAAACCCATCTCCTTCAGATGTTGTCTGAAATATCTAACAAAGAATGAAGACAATAGTATTTGTAAAAATTAAACTGATATCCACACGTGTACTGTACTAGGTAAAAATTACATGTAGTTTAAGTCACGTCCATTATAAATACAAAGCAGTTTTTGATTGAGTACGTGTTGCAATACCAAAACCAAAGTAATGACATAGCCAGTTATGGGAGCAAGTAAAAATGCAATGAGCCAATCATGAACTGAAGTAATTTGTGATTGGCATTACTTGGACCAATCATGAGGAAAAGTAAATGCAATCATGGATTTGTAACTCTCACTAAAAGACAAATTTATTGCATGATGAACCAAAACAGTTTTAGTTTAGAAATTGACTGGCTGATACTGAATTACGAAACATTTTTCACAGCCAGCTACTAGGAAGGCAAAATGCCAAACCAAAGCAATCACATATTTACTTTCCACACTCAATCAAAAACTGCTCTAACATGTGCTGACCAATAATTAATTGTATAAACTAAGGATACATGTTGGTGACAAATTTTGGGCTAAAAATCTCCACAACTTTTAGATCATTAAAATACTATAATTACTCTGCTGGTATACATGTATAAACAGTCACAATAAAACAATGGGATAGACAAAGACTTTACATAATTATATGAACATGCAGTTACATGAAATCACTCTCAAGGAATTTTAACTACAGTGAAAATAAGAAATGTACAATATGTGAACATACCTAGTATTTTCTGCCAAAGCCTTGATTCTCTTTCTTCCTGATGATTCAAAAGCAAAAGTACATTAAACTCATCACCAATAGATGAGCTTGGGATTAGGTGTCATGAAGGCTGCCATGCTGGCGCGTGCATGCCAGCACAACAGGAGGTAACCATGGTAACCAACACAGTCCACCACCTGACACCAGTCACACTGAGGATTCAGTGGAATACTTACCTTCCTAATACTTACCTTTGGGGAGAGGAGGTGGGAGCAAAGGTCTGCTAAAACCAGCAACAGCAAAACCAGCCACGAGTTGGATCCGCTACAATCCGCAACAAGAACCTCGTGGGATCCAAAAGCCCCTGCTCTGGCTCCTGGACACCCCGCATCATGCTTAGAATAAAGGGAGAGACCGCTGACCAGCATTGTCTCGATTCTAACTTTGCTTAAATTACATTTAGCCACATTTAAACTCATCACCAATAGATGAGCTTGGGATTAGGTGTCATGAACGCTGCCATGCTGGCGCACGCATGCCAGCACAACAGAGGAGGTAACCATGGTAACCAACACAGTCCACCACTCAACCCCACTCCAAAGTGCTTGGAGAAAGGAGGATCTATGTACTAAGGTACCATGGAACCTCCCTTCCAAACATCCCCCAAGCACCAACCCCCATTCCAATGCTAGCAACACAGTGAAAAGAGAATACATACCGAGAGTCCACTGTTATGTCAGATGATTTGACAGGCTTGCCAGAGCTTCCGATGGTGTTCTAATATAGAGCTGATAGGCATTGCTATTCCAACGACCAAGTGCTTGAATCAGGTGATCAGGCACACCATTGCGAGCTGCCACTGTGGCCGCACCGATACGAAAGCTGTGACTGGAATAGTTGCCCGCAATCCCAGCGCTAATCAAGATGCGTCTCAACCAGCTTGTCAAAGAAGAACTGGTCAGTGGTTGGCCATTTTGAAACGTGAATAGAGGCCCTTCGGAATCCCCACGATAAGCCAAATATGCCAGCAGTGCACATAAAGAAGAATTACCATGCCCAATATGAATAAAACATCGCTTCCGAAAAGGATCTGTTTTGGACGCCTTAATCCTAACACGCAAACAGCAGGGGCTTGATGATGAATCAACTGCTATATCCTTCACCTCCAGATGAAATGCAGATGAAAACGTAGGTTAGGGACTGTAAACTCTGGTGATCGGAGAAAACCAAAATCTCCTAGCGAGCATGCTGCCCAGAACATGCAATGATCAAAAAGGCTCATATCTAAGGACTTAGCAATAATCACCATAATATCATCTGTGATTAGCAAGCGCTCCACTTTAGACGAACATTGAACACGTTTAATACCACGTACTACCCTTTGAAGTCTTAAGCAGTTCACTAAGGGATCTGCATATCCTTGCTCAATGTGGAGAGCTCTCATTGGATGAATGCTGAATAGATTCTGCTAAGAAAGTTGCAAAAAGGCACAGGGTCCACTCCTCTGCAAGACATGGAGAACCATTAATATGCAATTTACCAAGTTGGACACAAAAGTTAAAGAATTTATTCTGCCCCATAGCATAAGACCGCCGAGTAGCTGGGGCTAAGCCTTGAACCAGGAAGCTCCTGCATTTAAGCTCTAAAATGGAGAGATCAAGTCGTCCAACAGCTGCTGGGGAACTTGAACTGGAATAGGCTGTGCCTTGGGTGCCAGCAGCCAGAACTTCTGCCAATGGAAACGAGAAAGTGCCGTTCTTGCAATTTTAGTTTGAATATTCTAAGAACCGTATTTCTACGGAAAATCTGTACGAAGTCTCTGATCGGGATGGCAGTCGCGGCACAGTGTCAAGATGTTGACGTGCGCTTGCAACTTGTGAATTCGCCGTTGTTGTCGAGTCGTTCCATTGTTATCAGTTTGCTCTATGGGTTCTCATGTATTCAATAATTACTTCTGGAGCTTCATATGTATGTCGATTGGTCACAAGGATCTCCTCTTTCAGTTTTCCTTGTTAGTTTGGACATTAGGGATTTATTCACGAAGATTTCGTACACTTAGCGAGCAGATGTCGAAACTAGATAAAGTTCGCTTGTCACAGAAGTTCGTAAACAGAAGTAGCGGTTTCGTAATGTTTGTTCTCGGAATTTTCATGCTAAGGATAATAACTTTTAGAGCTTCATATGAATGTCTATTGGTCACAGTACTATCCTCTTTCGGATCCCCGAGTTATTTTCGACATTTAGAGATTTATCCTTGGAGATTTCGTACAGTTTAGCGACCGTGTGTCGAAAGTAGAAAAGTTCGCTTGTCACGAAAATGAGTAAACTGACTAGCTGTTTCATAGCACTTCGATGTTTTGACTATTATGTAGTCGATAATAACTTATATAGCGTCATATGTATGTCGATTTCTCACAAGGCTATCGTGTTTGAGTTTATAAGATTGTTATGCCAGCAAAGAAACGTTTTATCTAACTTTTCGTACAGTCTTTGCACTCCATATCCTGTCTTCGTCTTGGTTTAATTCAGGAAACAATCTGTCACTTTTTTTTATTCAATCATAATGAAACGGCTCGGGCAAACAACCTATCTGTCAACGGTTAGCCAATCACAGTGCTGCGTTCGTGGACGAACGCGGGCTACTCTGAAACACCCGCCTTCCGGGCAGGCTCTCGTTCTCCGCCTCGCTCGGGTCCGGGCCTCGCTCGGCCCACAGGTAAGCAACATCGACCCGACCCGAAAACTAAACGCGAGAGCCTGTAAGCAGGCTACATGAGGTTCTGCCCCAGCCTCTGATACTGCTCCTCCATGCAGACTACGTACAGAAGCTCCCGCAGCGTGGAAATTATATATCTGCACGTTCATGGTGGACCAGTCTGTGAGCTTAGTGGCCGCAGCATGCTCTCTGAAAGCTTGGGCGTATGCCAGCCAAACAAGGCCACTGAACTGACGATATGTACGCAGGATCAATAGCTTGTATGCCGTCAAATCCTGCCAACGATTTGGGAAGTACGATGTCATGCAGCACCATGCAAAACAACGTAAACGCCTCAATCCAGCTCGTCGAGGCGGCGGCGTTGCTTCTTTGCACTAAACGTGAGAATTATGCGTCCGTCAAACAAACGCTGGGGTTCTGGCTCAGATTGTATGAGATTTGCCGCAAGCAACTCACTTAAATCCACATACTTGCCGGACGTTATTTGCGAGACGAGTTTCGCGGGAATGGGAGAGTACCCTGGGCCTACCACGAAGGGTTGATCCAACGTTGGTATCGCCGGAAACGGAGGAATGTTTGGAGTTTTCGCACCAAGAACAGAGATCGTTTGAGCGGGATTAGAGATAGCCGTCGCCGAACCCGCTGAAATTATAGGGGAAAATGTACTGACAAAGGATGGCACAACAATAGGTAACCTACCTTGCTGGCCCAACGATGTCGAAGCTTGGGGCACCACAAAACCAGCCCCCGAAGCGAGAAGCTCTGAAGCCCTCGAGTCCAACCCTGTCGCTATTAAAACGTCGACGCAGAAACCATGCTAGTAGTGCCCACACTTGGAGTCGGCAACGCGCTTGCAGCTACCGAGGAAGACTCTTTTTCGGCTGCCAAAGCCGCCTTAACGGCCTGAGTTACAGCTGATAATATTTCTGGCGAGAGGGCAACGATCCCCTGACCATTCTGAGACGATCCGGCACTCGTGTTTGTATATTCACCGCCGATGTAGCCACAACACTCGAAGTCGTAGACACGGCCGTAAACCGCATGCTGTCCAAGCTATTTCTTGTCTGACGAGCCATGACGTGAAAAGCAGAATAACGTAGCAGGGATCCGCAATAATCCGCTCAAGAAGTCCGATAAAACCAGCAACAGAAAAACCAGCCACGAGTTGGATCCGCTATACTCTGGATGCCAGAGGCTCTCGAAGGCGTTGAGCGAAGTCAACACCCCCCATCATGCTTAGAATAAAGGGGGACACCGCTGGCCAGCATTGTCTCGATTCTAACTTTGCACATTAAACAAAACTCTTACAAAACTAAACTACAAGTAATTACAATAAATCAACTGTACAGGTATACATGCAGCCACTTGGTTTGGTACTGTTATAGAGCAGATTTTGTATGAGTGGGACAAACTACAGCACCTGACTACAGCACAGTTACTGTACGGCATGCCGTGACATTGAAATGGTTTCCCTATTGTTTTTGTCCTGCTGATCCAATCAAATTACAGATACGGTACAGCACAGTTACAGCAAGGACATGCCGTAGTTTGTCCCACTCATACAAAATCTGCTCTAGTTGTGACTGTATGTTCAGGGTTGTTATTGTTTTAACCAAAACAATTAGGTACATCAATTCAAACATCAAGAACACTGCATGACTACAGGTACATGTATATCACATACACTGTATGAAGATCGTTTTGACAATGATTTGCTAACACCTTAGTGAGTGAGCAAGTGACAGACAATTTCCCCCTATCTCAATAACTCGTTTCTGCACTTGCATGCATTCACGAGTTAACAAGTGGGTGCACAGCCAACAGGGAGTACAGTACAAATGTATTAGCATGTCCATTTGAATTGAAGCATCAATATTGAACACTGCATGACTACATGTACAGCACCTATGAACTCAAGATCGTTTTGATGACGAATTTGCTAACACCTTAGTGAGTGAGCAAGTGACAGACAATTTCCCCCCATCTCAATAACTCATTTCTGCACTTGCAAAACCTTTTCAAAACAAATTAAACGTTATCTACTGTCAGAACAACACCTACATGTATGATTGATATTTTACTTGTTGTATAAACATCATTATCTTGAACTTCTTAATTTCTTGAACTTCTTAATTTGATTAGCTTTAATTCCTTCTGTTTTTCTTTTCCTTTCCTGTTGTAAAATCTTAACAAAAGAAGGCTGGGGGCTAACTAGGAAACCTAATGGTTAAAGGGGAACTGAACCCTAAAATCAACCCAACGTCTTTACAAAGATGTATTCGAAAGAAATAAGTTCTGTTATTTTATTTTTCTGTGTCAATGAGGAGAAAATTAGTCTCCAAGTTTGATTTTCTGCTGAAAAATCTATATTGTGTGGCGGCTGAATTCAGTGCAAATTTCCCTTTAACGTACGTCACACATACCAAGGAAGAACGATCACACCTGCAGCATAAAGAAAACACAATGATCCGCAATTAGAAGCTGCTAGTCCTGCTATTCGATGTCAGGGACAGCATGGCATCACAAATTACAAGACTTGAGCCGTCTGTACATAGCGGAGGCTGTGAGGACGGTTTTCGGATTTTCTCTTCCTAGACGCGCAACACAGAAAAATTAAATAGCAGAACCTATTTATTTCGAATATATGTTTGTATAGACATTGAGTTGATTTCAGTTCTCCTTTAATTTAGCCTCCAGGCTCAAACGTAATTTATGTTATTGTATTTGCCCATTTTTATGTGTATGTGTTTATTATTGTAAAACAAAAAATCGAAGAGCAAAATGAAAATAAAATTGAATTGAATTGCATGCATGCATCCACAAGTTAAAAATTGGTTGCACAGCCAACATGGAGTACAGTATTAGCATGTGAAATTTCCATCATTCGATGACAGTGCAGACTGTATATTTTTGTACACCAATATTATTGTCCCTTAATAAGCCTCAACAGCTCAAGTATTTACCTTCATTGGTTCCATCTTCACCAAGAAGAATCTTCATAGATGTGTAGATTTGCATGATGACAGGAGGGGACATGGATGATGCATAAGCAGCACTATGAGAACACCCACGTATGTGGTTTATAATATCCTTTTAAAAATAAAAATAATCCCTGGCTTTTAACAAACACATTACATTGTACAAGCAGAGATTCTGTTGGATTCTGTTAATACTATCTGTTAATTATTGTCCTAGCTAGGGTTATATCAATAGGACAATAATGTAGTAGGACAGTAAGGACAGTAATTCAGCACTAGGGTTAGATCAATAGGACAATAATGTAGTAGCTAGGACAGTAATTCAGCACTAGGGTTCGATCAATAGGACAATAATGTAGTAGCTAGGACAGTGAGGACAGTAATTCAGCACTAGGGTTTAAGTCAAGATCAATAGGACAATAATGTAGTAGGACCGGTAAGGACAGTAATTCAGCACTAGGGTTAGATCAATAGGACAATAATGTAGTAGGACAGGGAGGACAGTAATTCAGCACTAGGGTTAGATAAATAGGGCAATAATGTAGTTGGACAGTGAGGACAGTAATTCAGCACTAGGGTTAGATCAATAGGACAATAATGTAGTAGGACTGCAATTGGACACTAGGGTTAGATCAATAGGACAATAATCGTAGTAGGACAGTGAGCTGAGGACAGTAATTCAGCACTAGGGTTAGATCAATAGGACAATAATGTGGTAGTCCGACCGTAATTCAGTGCTAGGGTTCGATCAATAGGATAATGATGTAGTTGGACAATAAGGACTGTCATTCAGCACTTAAATTGCCAAAACCTTGAGTGAAAGGACACCGAAACTAATTGGACCAACATCCTACATGTACCATTGATTTTGAAAATCTACTGGACAGTTTTGTGAAATGATTGGTCATAATCGCTGTCCAACAATAATTTCAATCCCTGGTATATTTATATTTTGATTACAACTCTACTACAAGACTTTCATTTTGTTATGTGTATGCGTGGGGCGATATTAATCAAGGCTTTACATTTGCACTGTACATGTTTATTTTTTATTACCCCTCCGAGCAAACAACCAATTATATGCAGAAAGAAATAGCAAAATACATATTTGAATGTATGCTACATAGAAATAATGTCAAACTCCATGCGGAGGCAAGATAGCACCATGACATGCGAGCACAAAAACAACCCTGTATAAAATCAGATGTAATTAAATTTTAATTAATTATTAGCCTGATTTAATTAATTTAAGGTTATTTACACTTTAGTCTACAGTGTATATGTATTCTCTGTGTAAAACTCCAAATAAAAAATGTCAATGTAGATATGTTTATGTTATAAATTTAGAAGATGAATTATTATACATGTGGGGAGCTATTTGTACATAATTATTATAAGAGATCGATCAAAAACTTTGCTTTACTTTGCAAAGGCATTTGATTCCGTATTCCATAAGAAACTTCTTACAAAACTGAAGTATTTCGGCATAGAAGGTAAACTGTTGAAATGGTTCGAATGCTATTTAATTGGCAGGAAGCAAAGAGTCGTCATTAATGGTACTTTCTCAACATGGTCTGATGTCAACTCAGGAGATCCTTAAGGATCAATCTTGGGTCCGATCTTATTTCTGATTTATGTGAACGACATGCCAACTGTGATAAGATTTTCCAAACTTGCAATGTTTGCAGATGACTCTAAATGTTATCAGACTATCCACACCATGAAGGACTGTAATGCTCTACAAGAATATTTGAACTCCCTCTGTGATTGGTCATTGGCCAACGAACTTTGCTTTCAACCCTCGAAATGTGTAAACTTACGCATTAGCCGAAAACGTGCTAGCACTGAAAGAAATTACGGCCTGCAAGGGAGTCCGCTAAAAATTGTCACCAAAGAACGAGATCTCGGCATCATAATTTCCAAAGACTTGAAATGGAATGACCACATTATGGTAATTACTGCCAAAGCCAATAAAATGTGAGGATTTATCAAGCGAAACTGTGCGGGAAACTTAAATCAAGACGCCTTGAAACTGTTCTATATTTCTCTGGTGCGCTCAAATCTGTGCTTTTGTTCTCAAGTCTGGGCACCACAGTCTTTGATTTATAATGTAATCGTTATAGAAAAAATCCAGAGAAGAGCTACTAGGTTTATATGTAAAAACTCTGGCCTTAACTATACTGAACGTTTACTGAAATTGAACCTGTTACCTATTAATTACTGGCTAGAATACCTTGATCTTGTTTTTTTCTTTAAATGTAAATCTGGCGATGTCAAGTTAGATATACACAGTTACTTAACTTTTTGTAATACTCGTACTCGCCGCTCTGAATCAGGCCTCAACCTTAATGTACAGAAATCAAGAACTTCTCTTTTCAGAGACTCATTTTTCAACAGAATTGTGCACTCATGGAACGCTTTACCAGTTGAAGTTAAATCTAACACTTCTCTCGGAATTCTCAAAAAAGATCTTAAATCTTTTTTCTTTGAAAGACTCAACACAATTTTTGATCCTGACAATATTCGTACGTACAAGCTATTATGTCCTAAGTGTCGTCGAATTAATGCTATGTCGGTTTGTAGCTGTTAGTTAACATTCTTGAATATTTCTTTATTTATTATCTTTACAAATTTACCTATATACATTTGAATATGTCTAAGTTTTTTTTTCTCTTTTTCTTTACTGCTATATAGCAATTATTTTCATTAATTTCTCTACACACATATACATATGTTTTTAAGTGGGTAGCGTAAGGGTGGGGCTAGAGTAACGATGTTCTTATAGAGGTAGGGGTTGCGGTGTTCTGTATCTAGTAGGGGACCTCATGTCTTATTGTACAACACCTGCCCTTTGGGCGAATCTTGAAATAAAAATAAAAAAGGGCCTAAATGCTTCAACCAGAGAATACTGTAACCACAACACAGACAAAATCAGCTTTACTGTACATAGATGTCCTGTACCTCGTGTCATTACGGTAAAAAAAATCAAGGCTTTTTAAATCATGAAACTGCCATGGAAGATGCTGTAAATCTTGTTGGACCCTGATAAAATACCATGCCAAGCAGCATCAAATGCTTACTTCTGTAGCACCAATATAGCCACCTGCAGAACCAAAACTCTTGGAAAACGTTCCCATCATGATGTCAACATCAGCAGGATCAACCCCAAAGTACTCAGTGACACCCCTCCCACTAGGACCTACAGCACCAATGCTGTGGGCTTCATCCAGGTATAGATATGCCTTGTACTTCTTCTTGAGGTCAACAATCTCAGGTAGTCGAACCAGTGATCCTTCCATGCTATGGTAACATGGACAATATTAACCCACAAGAATATGTTTATGTTATTAATAATAATCACAGTACACATGTACATGTAAATTTAATTCAAGGGGTTCATGCAAGAACAGTGTTAAGTGACTACTGATCACACACTCAATTCACCTTTGTTCTGTGTTTTCTAAAGGAGAATTGGGGACTTGATCAAAAGTCACTTACTGTATACACATTTATGTAGTCAGTTTAACACAGTTTCCAACACATGTACATGTATAACAGAGAACATTATTAATAAAGAATGTGCTTAAATTGTAAACATAGTGCCACAATGTCGAATTCATGGATGTTAAGTGTGTTTTAGTGTGTTCAGAAGGAAAGACTCGCTCACAGTTTAAGTTATTTTTGTTGTTACATTGAGCCTGAGTAGCATCTAAAATCATGTGACCAATGATATAATCATTATGACATCACCACTAAGTGATTGATGGGGATCCAATACCATGTCTGTCAAAGTTTGAGCGGCCTCCAATTAGAAATGAGGGAGATATGGGCATACACTAAAATCATGTTGTCATCATGTACAGTACTTAGCACATTTGTACCCACTCCTGGCTCTGTGATCTGTCTATAATAAATTCTCACAATTGTACAAATGTATCTGTACCAGGGGCATAGCCAGAGTTTGAAGTGATGAGGGGGGCTGCTGCAAGCATAAGCTTTTAGGGGGATCTGGGGGCATGCCCCACTTGGGAAATAGCATTTACTGCATTTTGAGAGTAAGAAACACGCTTGGTAAAACACGTTTTCTGGCAGCTAGGGGGTTCCACCGGCCCTGCAGTCAAATATTTTTCAAACTAAAATTGTGATCAAATTAATTAGGTAACTATGTCTTTTGTTACATGTACTTACCCACTCTAAGCTCTGTGATCTGTCTATAATAAATTCTCATTTATAGGCAGTTTCATCATATCCATTGGAGAAGGTTATTTCGCACTTTCTTTATCTGTCTTCTTTTATTTCATTTTCTTCTGGCTTGCAAAAAAGAGCGGGGTTTTTCTTCAGGGAAATAAAGTGTTTTTTTTTCCAGAACCCCAAGAACCTCTCCCTGGCTATGCCCCTGTGTACTAAGGAATGTACACAGTTGCTTGCTCGATATGTACATGTACATATGTACTAAGTTGGATGCACACATTCTGAACCACGCCACACTGCAATGTTCCACTGATTTACATTGTACCTGTAAACACCTTCCACAATTATCAGTATCTTCTTCCATGACCTGTGGCTTCTTGGCTGGCCCTGGACAACAGAGCTTCTCAGGATATTCTCTAGGCTATTCATGTCTACAAAGTAAGCATCGAGTTTACAAGCATTTCAATGACGTACATTACTAAGATTACTTCAATGGATTACTCAAATACAAAGAGCATGCTTAAATATTGTAATAATTATCATCACCAGGAGCATCAAGATCTCCTATTTAGCTGTCACAGTGTTTTTACAGAAAAATCCTATTCACAAGACACTCACAACCCATGGTTTGCCTTTAAGAAGCAACTACAGTAGTTAAGATGACTGATGCAAATTTCACTGGTTGCAACCTCTTGCGAATTGCTCAGAACTCTGAACTGAACATCCTATATTTTATCACTAACAGTTACAAAATAAAAATGAATATTTTTCAAATTATTATAAAGACTTACTATTATGCTTGAAGACTTTAATTCTGGCCCCAGAAAGCCGAGCCCCAAGCACAAGTGAAGAGTGGTTGAACTCATCACTAACAATAAGGTCCCCCTTGCCTACCAGTGTTGGGATGTTAGTAGAGTTTGTTGCAAAACCCATGCCGAACACCATGGCTGACTCTTTACCCACAAACTTGGCCACCATCTTCTCTAGCTCTATGTGAATATCAAGAGTACCTAAAGCATAAAACATTGAATGAGCCAGGCTATTTTATTACAATGTACATTATGTAATTATTGATTGAGCCTAAAGTAGATGGTGATCAAGCATATTCATACAAAGAATTCACCACGCTCGCTGTCGTCCGTGAACTCCTTCTATTTCAAGAAAGGATGTTTAAATCATTTACAGACTCGTTAATCCAGCGAGTTGATAATCTTGTCGGTAAAGTTGCAGACTTAAAGGCGAATATGGAATACACGGGGAAAGATATTGATGAACATAAACTGAGACTCGCTTCAATCGAGGGCGATTTAACGGATGTCAATTCCTCAATCGGTACTCTTCAAACCAATGCCAATAATCTACTCAAGAAGTCGACTGACTTAGAGAATCACAGCCGAAGAAATAACATTCGCATTGAAGGAATACAGGAAGGTGGCCCTTTCGAATCATGGGAGGAAACCGAGAAAAAGGTGAAAGAAATTCTTACGGAGAAATTACAGCTCGCGTACACCCCAAAAGTTGTAAGAGCACATCGTGTATCCAGTCGCAAGTCAAGTGGCCCATCTAACAAACCTAAAACGGTTGTCTGCAAACTATACAATTGGAAGGAGAAGGATCACATAGTAAAGACAGGATATTTTGTGTTGTTTTAATTAGTTTTGTTTGTGCTTTCATGGTCTATGATGATAATCCCATAGCACCTGGCACAGTATTGGCCCTGAGTAGTGGCAAATTATCTTGCCTATTTATTCAGATTATGGCCACGTTATTGTGCAGCATTAATAGGGAGCACTTTGCGGCGACACTGTGCTTGTATTGTCAGCCATGCTACCCTGCTGATTATATGTTGTTTTGTTTATTGTTGAGGTCATTGTGTTGTATTGTTGTGTTACATATCCAGATATAACACATAACCAGTCAGTTGTTCATTTTTAGGGCTCGCTCCTGTGGGTGTGCCTTTTTCTTTTGATTTATTACACAGAAATATGCCTCGTACTACTAAGACTCGTAGGCATCCAGTGCCAACTTCTGTTCCTATCGCTCCTCGACGAAGTCAGCGGGCTGTGCGCCAGTCCTCCTTCGTGTGTTTTCCAGGTGAGCCACAACCTACCACAGAGTCTGGTGGAATACCTACAGGCACACCTCCCATCCCAGTTTTGCCAGCTGATACATTGCCCAGTGACAATGCACCTTCCATTGATGGAGTAGCTCCAGGAGTTTCTGTGCCTTCACTGAGTCTATCACTAGCCGTTATGCAGCAGTTGGCCTCGGCCGTGTCACAGGCTGTTGTGCAGGCCTTGTCGGAGCGTGGGACCACCGCCTTTTGCCCTACAACTGAGTCACAGCACCCGGCAATAGAATTTCCATTCCAGCCAGGTCTTCCAGTCCCAAACATAGTGCCAGCTGACAGTGCACTGGGGGCAGGTGCCACTGTACAGGGGTCTGTGGCATCTGTCCTTCAGTCCTTATCAGGTGAACCTTTAGCTGTGGGGGCTATTGCACAACCTGATAGCAGGCCAGGGGATGTTTTTTCATCGGTAACCCTACCTATTGATGCTCGAGTGCCTACTAAGCTAAAGGCCAAGATATGGGCAAATGAGTATTTTGATTTTAGTCAACTTATTTCGACAGTGCCCTCAGAGGAAAAATATAACCTTTCTATTACACACCCAAAAGACCCTCCTGGCCTGTCTACCTTGTGCCTTGAACCTACGCAGAAGGTTAAGCCAATTGCTAATATTTTTTGCATGGACTTCTGCTTTTCAAATATTTGTGGGCATTTACACTCGCAAATATCCAGCAGAAGCTCCTGCACTCATGAAATATGGGGAGGTTGTACGTGACTTGGCTGAAAAGGGGGATAACTGAAAATATTATGATACAAATTTCCGTTACTTGAAACAACAACAGCCAGCCACTATGGCATGGGGTGCTATACACTTTGAACTTTGGATGCGGTCACAACAGTTTCAGCAGTGGCCTCCTAAGCCTTCAGTTGCTCCACAGCACCAAGCACCATATGTCCCCAATGGATATTGCCGTAAATACCATAAGGGGGTGACTGCGGAGGTTGTTCCTTCAAACATGAATGTTTCAAATGTAATCATACCCATCCCAGTTACAAGTGTGATTTGCGTGCCTCTAAAGCTGAAAAATCCAAGCCCTCAACATGGCCAAGCCTCAAACTGCCAACCCCAGTCAACAAAAATAGGCTCACTCCTCTTTTTTCAGGGTACCCCCAGTCAGAGGCAGAATTTTTAGTTGATGGTTTTTGTAATGGGTTTTCCATTCATTTTCAAGGCCCCATTCATTCAACTTCTGCTCCTAATTTACTATCAGCTGAACAGCATAAAGATGTGGTGGATGAGTATTTGGCAAAGGAATTGAAAGCTCACAGGATTGCTGGCCCCTTTTCTCAACCTCCATTTGACACATTTCGTGTTTCTCCATTGGGGGTTGTGCCTAAAAAGCAACCGGGGCAGTTCCGTTTTATCCAACATTTATCATACCCACATGGCTCTTCGGTCAATGATGGCATCTCTACTGATGATTATAGTGTCAAGTATGCCAGAATTGATGATGCTGTTCGGCTGATAAAGCGATCAGGTGTTGGCAGTTCCTTAGCAAAAACTGATATCAAGAGTGCATTCCGAATTATTCCTGTCCGGCCTGATGACTACAGTCTCCTTGGTATATGCTGGCGTGGTAATTATTATTTTGATCGCTATATTCCCATGGGATGCTCAAGCTCCTGTAAGACCTTTGAAGCTTTTAGCACTGCATTGGAGTGGATTGCTCAGACAAAGTTAAACATTAGTCATATGTTACATCTGATCATTGCACCATCACAAGAACAATGTTCAAGTCAGCTTACTTCCTTTCTTGAGCTCTGCTCTTATTTAGGTATACCATGCAATAGCACCAGACAAAACTATAGGCCCCTCTACCATTTTGTCATTTGCTGGTATCGAGCTAGATACCATGCGCTCTGAGGCCCGCTTACCATTTGAAAAAGTGATTCGTTGTACTACAATGCTTTCGGGTTTCCTAAAGCGCAAGAAAGTTACCCTGCATGAGCTGCAGTCACTTATTGGTTTGTTGAATTTTACATGCTCAGTTGTTATCCCAGGGCGTGCATTTCTGCGGCGTCTAATTGACCTCACTATAGGAGTAACACGCCCTCAGCACTTCATCAGACTTACTGGAGCCATCAAGTCAGATTTGTTGGTATGGTCAACATTTTTGTCAGATTTTAATGGCTGCTCTTTCTTTATAAGCGAACGATGGACAACTTCATCCAGTCTTCAGCTTTATACGGATGCCTCAGGGTCCAAAGGTTTTGGGGCCATATTTGGAACACACTGGTGCTATGGTGCTTGGCCTGATTCATGGAAATCTTACAGTATTTCTGTATTAGAATTTTATCCAATTGTGCTCAGTGTCCTCTTATGGGGTCACATGATGCGCAATCAGCGTATGATATTTTTCACGGATAATGAGATCAATAATGTAATCAATAAGAACTCTTGTCGAGATAAGCTGCTCATGTCATTTGTGCGTAGATTGCTTCTTGTGTGTTTAAAAAACAACACCTTATTTTGTGCACAACATGTTCCTGGCATAAAAAAATGACCAGGCAGACTCTTTGTCCCGTCTGCAGATTCAACGCTTCAGGCGCCTCGCACCAGCACATGTACAGGTCTCTCCAACAGCTATCCCACAGTCTCTTCAGCCACACAATTGGCAGATGTGGTGACCCATTTAATTAGTTCGAGCTTACAGCCATCTTCCCTCCCCACATATAGGCGGGCATGGAAGTTGTACAACACTTTCATGCTCTCCTTGTTTAGACAGGCAAATTTTGCATTCCATATACTTCCATCTAACTTGGCCATTTTCATAGCTTATTTATATCAGCATAATTATGCCGCCTCCACGGTTCATACAGCCAAATCAGTTCAGACAGCCAAATCTGAACGCACACGAATTCGGATCGGTAGACAAATATCTTTATTCTGTGGACTCCACTTCTCTTGAGTCAATAAACATGTTGGTAGACGTGTGGTTCGACTAAAACAAAGAATTACATAGTAAATACCAACCGAAGGAAAGCTAATACAACTCAAACAGTCCGTACTTACGATTGTATGGCTACTCGACGTGGATTCTAGAAGGACTGAACTAAACTAAAAAGGCTGAGCACATGGGCTCTAGGCAAATGTCAATCAAATGTCAAAACTACGGAACCGGAAGTAAATATAGCGACTATTGAATCTTACACCTATGTTTCAGCACTGGGTTATTCACACAGGTTGGCTGGGTTTCCTGATCCCACTAAAGTGTTCTTTATTATGGAAATGCTAAAAGGGTATGGAAAAATTGGGGCTCGCTTCGACACTCGACTTCCCATTACAGTCCCAATATTAAACCAAATTTGCTCAAATTGTCCAGGCATATTGGACTCTCCCTATAGTGTGGGGATGTTTAAAGCTATGTGTGTCATTGCTTTTTATGCCTTTTTACGCATTGGTGAAATAACTGCCACCAAGCAGGCACCAGAGGTGCTTCAGCTTAGCCAAATTACTGTCTCATCCCTTGGGCTATATAGATTCACTAAAGGTTACATTTTACAACTTTAAGCATCATTATAACAAACCCCCCATATCCATAGTCATTTCTCGCCAGCCTGATGTTTGTCCTGTTCAAACTATTCTTGCTTACATTACTGTGCGTGGTACTGTACCTGGACCCCTATTTCAACATCTTAATGGGACACCTGTCACACGATCTGAATTTACTGATTGGTTAGCTAGGTCCGTAAAATGTTGTGGGCTTGACTCCACTAAGTACAAGGGTCATAGCTTTAGGATAGGAGCTGCTTCGCATGCAGCGAACTGCGGTTATTCAGACTCTCAGATACGGGTTTTGGGAAGATGGAAGTCTGATGCTTTTAAAAAGTACATTCGTCTTTCAGGTCTTTCTTGTGCGTCACATACAACTACCTTTCCCCATTCATAAATATTGGGGTAGAGAACTTGGCTGTAAGTTTGTTTATCAGGCTAATGTGGCTCAGTTTACAGGGGTAACTGATTCAACATTACATTATGGAAGAGTTAAATACCGAGAACCGAGGCTTTTAGCTGAGGTTCGAGGTATTTAACTGACTTATTTCATACTTGACGAGGTTTTCGCAAAATTTTCATTGATGTAGCTCTTTTTAGGTAGATTTTGGGCAAGTACCAAGACGGAGAAAAGGTTCTAAATCATTATAGTGATATTTAGTAAGTTTGGCTGAAGCCAAGGTGAATGAATTCCTTGGAGAAAATAATAAGCTAGAAACAACAAAATATCGTTGAATTGTATTGAATTGCTCGTTATAAATGCAAGGGATGTATGACAAAAGTTCCCGGGGTGTATCTGGATAAATCCCGGGAACTTTTCTCATACATCCCTTGCATTTATAATGGAGTATGTATGGAAAATAAAGCCTCATTAACAACAAAGAAAACCGTGTCAAGTATGAAATAATCTTAATTAATGATATCACCATTCGAACTTGCAGGGGCAGTTCATGGTTTGTTTCTCTGCTAGACTTCACCATATTATTTCCATATCCTGAGCATTGTAACCTAGGTTGCACTAATTTGAGTAACTTGCAGGGGCAGCTACTCAACTTAGTGCAGTTCATGGTGTTATTCAAGGTGTCATAATCATCACAATAATCTGGCTATTTGTGTTGTTATTGAATACAACAGTTCTTCGACATAGTGGTATTTTTATTATTACACTATTAATGGTTTATACATGCTGTCCTGTGTGCTGAACAGTTTACAGGGGTAACTGTTTCTGTTACAAGTACAGGTATGTCCTAACTTATGGATATTAAACTAAGGTATATAAAGTTACCTGGACACACTATAACTTCCATTTATACACATGTTTCTGTTCATGAATATCATGGCAGGGGCCGCTGTATTCAAACAATTGTTAGGGCTTGGGTGGGGCTGCCTCACTTTACCCAAGTGGGCTTTGGCGGATTATTGCCCTCACCTTTGCTGGGTAAGGCCTTTGTTTGCCATATATTGTGTAATAACCACATGAATTTAAATGATCATTAAAGCGGCTATGTGTTCAGGCACATAGCCCAAAATTTTATCCAACACTTTGGGTTAGTGAAATGTTTTGTCCCAGCAAACGGAGCAAGCCCTGACAATAGTTTATTATTATTTATTATTAAATGCAGGGGGGCAGCATAAAGAGATTATTGACCTGGCAATAAAAGTTTTATGTTGCCCCTCGATTAACATATCATTTTAACTGCTTGTCGCGTGTGGCAGGGATATCAATAGGAGGTTGTCCCTTTCAATGAAATGTTAACCCCATCTAGGCAATGACCTGCACACCACGGCCATGTGCTCTCAGTTGGGGCCTCATTTGGATGTAATAAGCGACAAGTGGTGAAACACTGTCTTTTTAACCCACCTCCTCCCCTTATCCTTGCCGCATGTTATACATTATAGTTAGGCCTTTGTTTGCCATATATTGTGTAATAACAGTATGAATTTAAATTATCATTAAAGCGGCTATGTGTTCAGGCACATAGTCAAAAAAATTATCCAACACTTTGTGTTAGTGAAATGTTTTGTCCCAGCAAACGGAGCTAGCCCTGACAATAGTTTATTATTATTAATTATTAAATGCAGGGGGGGCAGCATAAATACATATAAATCACGTCGGGCATAAAGTACGTCAAAATCGGCATCAGTGAGCGTGGACAAATAATTAAAATTAACACCATTTCTTTACTTGTAGTCTCAATTTGAAGAAATGCTGGTGACTTGTTAACAAAATGAAACTACATATTTTAGGTGTTTTATGTTAGTATGATGACGTTGTTGTGACGTCATAAGTGATGCCTCCTTTTTTGGTAAAATTCCCCCTTTAATAGATGTTACAAACAGACTACACCATCAAAGGGCCTTCATGACACACATTCCTTTAGCGCAAATTTGAACGTTCTACGACTATTATAGCAAAAGTTATAGAGGAATGACTGTTGCTATGACGTCATATTTAGTGACGTCAGGTGTCATACCTAAATAAGGCTGCCTATTGTTAAAAAATCAAGAAAAGAAAATAATGTGGGTTTTGAGTGCCAGACTAGCGCATTTCATCACTAAAACTCGAAAATCACTCAAAGGATTTTTTTCTAAGGGCATGTATAAAAAATGTATGACGTCATAATGACGTTGCCGAAAATATGACTTCAATTTTAATAGAAAACTAATAAGCAAATACCGTGGACAAAAATCCTGTTAAAATACGTTGGATCCGAAGTGAGGACCTATGCAGCCAAAAATATAAACAATAACGAATGAAAAGTCCGAAGACTACAGCAAAGCTGATATACAACGTAAAAATCTAACACAAAGCACTACGGTTAGCTAGGCCTGACACGAAAAGCGCTCGGACCAGATTGCAGCCATAGACAGCTGTTTCGTTCTTATTAGAACTCGTCAGTATGGCATAGCAAACAGCACGCAGGCTTCGGTACCACTGCACCATCGACCCGGACTGAGCTAAAAAGCATCTAGTTTCGAGCAACAGAAATGCTTGGTTATCGGCTCACACGTCATTACGTGTGGCGAAAAGCCAAAAACCAAGGAAATCTGAACTAAACGTGTCAGTGCCTTGCGAAAGATATAGTTATGCTGGCCAGACCAGCTTTATAAATGATGACAACAGGAATGATCGGATCTATATAAGACCTACGGTACAAAAATCCATAATAGAAAACTAATAAGCAAATACCGTGGACAAAAATCCTGTTAAAATACGTTGGATCCGAAGTGAGGACCTATGCAGCCAAAAATATAAACAATAACGAATGAAAAGTCCGAAGACTACAGCAAAGCTGATATACAACGTAAAAATCTAACACAAAGCACTACGGTTAGCTAGGCCTGACACGAAAAGCGCTCGGACCAGATTGCAGCCATAGACAGCTGTTTCGTTCTTATTAGAACTCGTCAGTATGGCATAGCAAACAGCACGCAGGCTTCGGTACCACTGCACCATCGACCCGGACTGAGCTAAAAAGCATCTAGTTTCGAGCAACAGAAATGCTTGGTTATCGGCTCACACGTCATTACGTGTGGCGAAAAGCCAAAAACCAAGGAAATCTGAACTAAACGTGTCAGTGCCTTGCGAAAGATATAGTTATGCTGGCCAGACCAGCTTTATAAATGATGACAACAGGAATGATCGGATCTATATAAGACCTACGGTACAAAAATCCATAATAGAAAACTAATAAGCAAATACCGTGGACAAAAATCCTGTTAAAATACGGTGGATCCGAAGTGAGGACCTATGCAGCCAAAAATATAAACAATAACGAATGAAAAGTCCGAAGACTACAGCAAAGCTGATATACAACGTAAAAATCTAACACAAAGCACTACGGTTAGCCTGCGTGCTGTTTGCTATGCCATACTGACGAGTTCTAATAAGAACGAAACAGCTGTCTATGGCTGCAATCTGGTCCGAGCGCTTTTCGTGTCAGGCCTAGCTAACCGTAGTGCTTTGTGTTAGATTTTTACGTTGTATATCAGCTTTGCTGTAGTCTTCGGACTTTTCATTCAATTTTAAGCCGGTTATGGACAAAAAATCAAAATTCAAAAAACATACGATTTTAGCCACCAGCGTGTTTTATGATTGGACAAAATGTCATGCAACAATATTTACAACTCTAAAAATTGAATGAAGCGATGTTTTCATAAATGCTTTTGTGTTGTTTATTTCCCGCCATATGGGGAGAAAATGGACAAAATGGCGGGAAAATGGACAAAATTCAAACTTTCATAACTTTTGATTTCCTTAACCAATCGACATCGGGTTTTCGATTCCTTCATTCTCATCACGAGTAGATTTTAACAATATACGACATTTCGTTTTTAGAGATAATGAACAGTTGCAAGAAACGTATTACAAATGGATAAATGACGTCATTGTGACGTCACGATGGTAGTAACATAGCTTAAAAAATCAGGTTATATTCCTTTTGCAATTCTACATCCTTCTACCAAAAGTCAATCGTCTGCATTGAAAACTTTTTTAAATATAGAACTGATGCCGTTTTTATGGTCGTTTGTGCCCACCGTGTAAATATGTTAACACATCGTACACGTACAGTGAATATACAAATTATATAAAATAGATAAATGGATTTAATGAACACAAAATCATAATAATAATAAATATGTTATCGGCTTAGTTGTTCCGGGTTACCTGTGTTATCAGTTGCGTTCCGACTTTGCATTTTCGGGCTACCTGTGTTATTCTAGGGTAACACCAAGAGAAATGTCTATCGTACGATCTCCTTATAAGGAAGCACAGTAGGCCGCCTTATGTACATGTAGAGGGTCACTAAAGTACGTGAGAGAGGTCACTGATGTACGTACAAGAGACTCGTCCCAGCTTTCGATTGACCGTGAATTGTCCAAAATGGCGCAGGAAAGCGGCCATGAATCTTTTCTAGTCCCACTCGTTTAATCAACCATTTTGAAACTTTCAGCCTCACAAACTAAGTAGGGACTTATTCCCTTTTACCGAAACTTCACATGCACTAACACTAAACCCTAACCCGTAATATAAACCTAACCCTAACCGTCGGTAAACAAGTTCCCATGCAGGTAAACGACGAGGTCTCACCTACCTAGAGCTAGGGTTCACAGGTAAACGTGTTCTCACTTGCCTTGCCTTGTTGTAATCCCCATTACAACATTGACAACAAACAATTGAATTCTAATTGAATACCTTCGAGCGAGAGCGTTGTTTAGTAATGTTAACGATCGTTGAATGAATTGAAGCTCATTAAAAATTTTCATGAGTTATTCAAATCATTAAATAGCCAAAATTCTCAAACATATCTCGAAAATCACACAACAAACAAACCGTGGTCGATTGCGACGGAACTTTCTTCAGAAATTTTCAGTCTATTCAATCGTCTATTCAGCAGAATCACTTCCCGTTTCGTATTTTTCTCTGGGGGAATGGGATATTTAACCCCGGGGTATTTAACTCTTTCAGCCCCAAACACGACATTTGTTGTGTTTTCCTGTTTACAATGCTTTGAGGATTTCAGTCTGGCTAAGTTGAAAGAGCAAGGCCCTGAGATTGACACACAACATAATGTATAGACAAATGATCCTACTGAACTGCATTTAGTCATATTAAAATTGAATCATTTCATCTAAATCCTCCTTTCTTTGCAGAAGTTAACTACAGTATACATTATTTCATTTCAGAAAAAAGACTAAAATCACACTTACAGAAAAAAATAGTTCTCCTCAGATTCTAAATTTTCTTACAAAAATGCATGTTTCACATCAAATATAGGCTTTCAAGTTTCCACTAACCTCACTTTCTGTCCCTGAACACTGAAACGTGCCCAGCACCAAGCCACCATTCCATAAGCACTTCAGAGCAAGCTAAATTCAACCACTCTGACCACAAAGCATGCTGGGAAATCCAATCCACCGGCGGCATAGCACTCCCCATCATCATTCTTCAAAATATATACTAAGTCTAAAGCCATTTCAACCTAATAGCTTCATATTGGAATCAATGGCAAGTAAATATTGTCCAATATTCCCAAAAAGCTATGATACTGTAGGTGGCTCCAGACCCCCATTTATAAAGCCCACACTAAAGTGACAGAAGAAGTCCTAGCCCATTCACAAGTGGGAAATAAAGCTCGTTCTCTATCACAATTACACTGGCACAGACTTGGTTCTTTGAGAAAGTGCTGATTGAAGCTCTCATCAGACTTAATGATGTCCTCCAGCACTAAAGGCTTTAAAAAGCCTGAAATTCTGTATTCCCCCAAACAAACTTCCCTCCAGCTCGGACCGTAGAGATCTGACGTCAACATATCCAAAATGGCTGACAAAAAACTTTGAGCCCCCAGTATTATAGGTCAGTTAAACATTCCATGGTAACAGTGACTACAGTTTACTTAGGGCGGGAGGGTTTGTTGAAGTCTAGAATGAGCCAAAAATCAGTTAAAAGCCCTTGGGGCTTAAAGGGTTAAACGTCTTGCATCGACAATATCAAATCCATAATTTATCTTTCAAATGGTGGCTATGTAGCGCTCTCTGATTCTGAAGTCTGATTATCAAGCAGTTCCTGTCTCTTCTGGAGTAACCGTTTGCCCAGACGAATGCAAAATGGATTTTTCATAAAGCCAGTGTCTTCGTTGAAAGCTTGGTCATATCAGACGAAATCGATCTCTTGTCATTCACTTTAATTGGTTTCATCTAATTGCTTTAACTCCTTATCTGCCATCCACATAGAACATCTGACCTCATATTGTATTTCGATACCTAGGTTTGTCAAGTCATTGTTGTTTTATCAAATTACTCATGCGGTCGTAGACCAGAAGGCACCGTAGTTTCGCCTGAGTCAACAATACTTCCTTCATTTTAATAATTCGGTTAGAGAGATGATTGAGGCAAATATAATCGAGTACTTCATGACGTGATGGTAGCCTTAAACATTCTAAAGCTCTCTTCCGAATATTTATCTTTCAACTAATGCCCATGCCTGTTTATCGCTCGATCACAGCGTCTCCGACCCACATTGTTTGCGGCAAAGGTCTGAACTGATCAACTTCTGTCGCCGATAGAACAACAAAAAAGACAGACTGCATTTTAAGACTCCGGCCGCTGCCCCCTAGTAAAAAAATATCTGCATAGCAGGCTAACCCTCGCAAATGCGAATAATATTGTCTGGTTTATGTTGATTCACTCATTGGAGTGTGCAGCTACAGCTACATGTTTTGGAAGGTAAACAATTAAGCTTTTAAAAATTACATCTAAATATTCTGAAAATTCTAACATGTACTAAACGTCTTGCTTTATTTCTTTCAAATTCCTATAAATTCTTTTCACTGACTATGCAAAATTACGCGATTCAATGCAATTTGAGACTGATTGTGCAAAATCACCAGCAAATAATATCAGAAGCCCTGTATAAGTTAGAGTAGTTGCCAGAGCCTCTAGTTCAAGCTCAGGCTTTTACATGTATTGAAACCTTAATTTGCATCAGTTCTGTATACAATGTAGAATATAGTACTAATTACTCCTACCATATTCGTGCCTCGCACTACACCCAGCTATGCCATTCTCCAGTACTGCCTTTTCTGCTGCTTTAGCACATGGACCTTCATTTTCAGCAAACCCCAAATAATTATATGAACCAAGATTTAGAGTCTTTGTTCGTTTTCCAGATAATCTAAGGGTGAAAAGTACAATAATTACATTTAAATGTAGTACAGTAAATACCTGCATACATGTACATATATAACCACACTTTTTTGGAGATTAACATTGAGGGACAAACTCAAGATGAGGAAGAAGGTGGACCAATTGGACTCGGACAGATGCACATATCAGTTCTGCCAGAAAACCTTGCTACATTGTAGTTCTTTGACACACACATGCACATTGTAACAGAGCCAGAGCGCTTATAATTATCAAAAGACCCCAGCTGATTTGAGATCTGAGGTCCCCAAACAGACAAGGGTCTCTTCTGAAAGTTTTACATGCCATTCAATTAAGTCTATGGTTAACTTGATTATTCCTGGCAGGAGAAAAACACTTTGGGTGCCCTTTTAATACCAACAAGAGGCTGTACCAGCCTTTACTCGGGCCATATGGAATTTCAACAAGGAATAGTAAAATTGGTACAACTTTGCAGATTCAGTACACTAACTTGCAATATTTTTAGCCTTTGAGAGAAGAATAAATTACTTTAGATTCTTTTTACAAGAGTTACATATATAAATTCTTTTGAAGAAGAATTGTGATTCTTTGTCTCCAAAGAAGCCATATAATAAGAATATTATATTAGTCATGTAAAAATAATCCTATTTTACATTGTGCCTGTGATGAGAACTTCCATGGAAAGCAGAGAGCAAATTTCAGCCATGTTTGTAACATTAACGTACATCAGCTACATGTGTTTGAGAAAATACACATGTGGCAACACAAGACCAGTGATAAATAGTGAACACGAATGATTAATTGAATGCTGTTTATACACATCTGAATAGTTGTAGCTAGCTATACTGGGTTGATTGTGTTCTATATATACTAACTCCAACTAATACCACACGGCTGCAAAATGTGCTACGAATGCTCAAATGAATGATAACCACATGAAACACACATGTACATATAGCCACATAAGCATCGCATCTGATGATTTAATGTTACACAAAGATAATTACAGTTTTATACCCAGATATATCCCCTTTTATATTAACATATAAGTCAAGACATTCAAAATTAGTTTAAAATAAGCATTTTTGATCAGGATTATTTACACCATCCACATCATTGCAGCAATATTTCAGCCTTTTGTGTTGCCTTTTGTGAAGCCTAGTCCTTTCTCTTATAAAAATATGTTAAACGCACTTTGATAATCTATGATTACTTCTAGTTTAACTCCTGTCATAGCTTTGTAAACAGTATCGAAGCACTTGTCGATCATGCCGGAGTGCGAGTTCTGCACACATGTATGCTTGTAGCTTTTATTTTCTCATAAGATGATGGAAATGTATACAAGTAATAAATAAGGCATAATAAGAAATACAATGATGAGAAGGTAGGTCCTTAATGTGTTTATGAAACCAAATTTTGCATTTTTATTTTATTGTAGAATAATAAAGTTCATTCTTTTCTGATTATCAAGAATATATTTATTTTTCCGTTCCGCCTTCGGAAAGGTCTCTTTTTCGCCAATCAAATCGACTACTTTATGCTTAAAACTGTCTGGGGCCTGGAACCGAATCCGCCATTACAATGACGTCACTGTGCAAGTGACAATTCCTGAATATGATCATGTAGGACGACATGCATTTCTACAAAAAAAAATACAATAGGATAAAGTACAATGCAATTCAATACAAAAAATGAAATAGAGTAGAATGCAACACAATACTTAACAAATAAAAGACGGTTCTCCCTGTTCTATAAAAAAAAAAATTGCACGCTCGGTCTTGAAAAACTGCGGATGCACGAGCAGAACGCGGGTAATTTAGCAGCATTTCAAGACCTCTAAAGTACAGTATTACTCGGGCTGCCTGTGGCAGCACCGAGTCTTAAGGTGGCCCGCGGCTATTTATTTTGGCAACGGGGGTCTTTTTAAATTGCGTTTTTGAACAGCTAAACATTATCCGATTTCCGAGATTTTTTGAACTTTTAATAAAGAATCCTCGAATGTTATAAAAAGTACAATTAGAAAGTGATTAACAGAGAATTGCTGAAGATATAAGCGATTTTCGAAAACGTTGTTTTTTAGGAAAGAGCGTATATTTCAAAACCCAAAAGATGGATTTGTTCCATTTTACTTTCAACGAGTGCCCAACCTCCAAGGTCTGTGACAGGCAAGTTTCAGGTTAATCGGCACCATACAAGTTTCTCAGCAAACGGCTGATCAATTTTAACCTTAAAATGTTATGCTCAGGCATCTGGTTCAACTGCCGGAGAAGTATTACAGTAATAATTAAATCGTACATACCATATGGAAGTTCAATACCACTTGAAACTTCTGTGCCAAAGTCAAGAAGATCGGAAAACTGCAACTAACGTTATGCGGCGAACGAAGTAAGATAGGTTATTGCTGAATATTTGCGAAAGTCGAGAAATTTGTATTCTTTCGGCATAAAAAAAATCACTAGTTTGTTTTTCTTAAGTTTCTAATATGACTTACAGTAGCATATTTTAAAGTACCTTACCGAGTTTCAGCGCGCTTTGACCATACGCTTTTGAGAAATAAAGGCTGTAAACTTCAGCTTGTGCGAGACTTCTAAAATCTAAATGCTTGGAAAACCCCTCATGTTAGCTAATTTATTCAATGGGTTTGTTTTGAATTTCCGCACGGGTTCTGCCACTTGGGAATCGCGAGGCAAGGAATAATTAAAATTATTGTTGAAATTAAAATTAGGATTACATTGTAATTCATGCGACTGTGTGCAGTAACCCATGAAAGTGTGACAACTAACGCGCAAATCCTGGCTAAAATAGTGTTCGTTTTAAATAAGGGACAGTTATTCAAAATAAAAGTAAAAAAAGATCCGTACCGTCGAGAATTTTTTTTAATAAAAAGCAGTATTATGCTTTTGATACCGGCTCTGATACTCCTTGGCACCAAAACATTACTCAGCCTGGACTATTATTACAAACTTGCAAAATTAATCCTCATTTTAATTTCAACATTAATTTTAATTATTCCTTGCCTCGCAATTCCCAAGTGGCAGAACCCGTGCAAAACAAACCCATTGAATAAATTAGCTAACATGAGGGGTTTTCCAAGCATTTAGATTTTAGAAGTCTCACACAAGCTGAAGTTTACAGCCTTTATTTCTCAAAAGCGTATGGTCAAAGCGCGCTGAAACTCGGTAAGGTACTTTAAAATATGCTACTGTAAGTCATATTAGAAACTTAAGAAAAACAAACTAGTGATTTTTTTTATGCCGAAAGAATACAAATTTCTCGACTTTCGCAAATATTCAGCAATAACCTATCTTACTTCGTTCGCCGCATAACGTTAGTTACAGTTTTCCGATCTTCTTGACTTTGGCACAGAAGTTTCAAGTGGTATTGAACTTCCATATGGTATGTACGATTTAATTATTACTGTACTATTTCTCCGGCAGTTGAACCAGATGCCTGAGCATAACATTTTAAGGTTAAAATTGATCAGCCGTTTGCTGAGAAACTTGTATGGTGTCGATTAACCTGAAACTTGCCTGTCACAGACCTTGGAGGTTGTGCACTCGTTGAAAGTAAAATGGAACAAATCCATCTTTTGGGTTTTGAAATATACGCTCTTTCCTCAAAAACAACGTTTTCGAAAATCGCTTATATCTTCAGCAATTCTCTGTTAATCACTTTCTAATTGTACTTTTTATAACATTCGAGGATTCTTTATTAAAAGTTCAAAAAATCTCGGAAATCGGATAATGTTTAGCTGTTCAAAAACGCAATTTAAAAAGATCCCCGTTGCCAAAATAAATAGCCGCGGGCCACCTTAAAATGCAAGCGGTAATTTGTTTGTTGTTGTTGGGTGCAACAAAATGTGACTTTTGACCCATGTATTAAATTTCAGCACCAATCAGATCGCACTGTGCTGGTCACGTAACACTCGCCAGGTTAATTTCTGTCCAGATGGGCTCTTGTTTTGTTATAGAACAAGGAGAACCATCTTTTATTTGTTCTATAATATATATAAACTTCAATCTAGACGAAGGAAATTTCGTACATTGTAAGCTATCTAATTTTAAGAACCCACATAATAATCTAACTAAGCAAACTGACTACAGCGAAAACTCCATTTTACTGTACTTGACTTAATGTTTACATTTCTCGTCGCTGATTGGTTCATTTCTGACAGCTTGACATTGACGATCTGAAAGCTCGTTTCTTATTGGATGAAATAACCTGCTATAAAAAGAACATGTCGATTGATAAAGGTGAAAGACAGAAATTGCAAGGAGAAGTTAATCTGCACATTGTTATAGTGTTGAAAATGAAAGATGGAAAAACATTCATAGAGAAAGCATTTATAGCGGCATCTGAGACTGAGTTATGTGAGTTTCCATGGTGAGTTGAGGTTCCCGACTATATTTTCTACAACAACTGCATCGTTGTTGGACACTGGTCTGAAGAAGGATATTTTCATTGTCTTGAAAAAATCTTCATTTCGGATTACTTACTCAGTTACTCACTTACTGCATGCTAGATTTTCTTCCCCAAATTTATAAACATTACATGTGCATATATAATATATTAAAAGGCCCCTATCAGATCAGAGAACTGAGAAATCAGGTCATTTCTACTATACTTTCGAGAGGTTAATAACAATAAATAACAACACAACGACAGTCAATTGGTATAAAAGTTATCATGTTCAGATTACTTACATTTACAAGCTGTTGTCTTTATAGTTACCCTGGTTCCAGAGGGGCTCAGGTACGAATAAAATTATACTGTAATGTGCCGCGATCGAAAGAGTTTTGATTCCCCGAAGGATCATGCAGTTTTGTTTTGCGTGATGACCCTTGATTTCACCTGGTCTCGCTTCACTCGCCCCGACGATTTCGAGCCTCTGGTATCCAGGGTACTTTATAGTCAGTGTTGATCGCAGATCAGACTGTCACGAGCATGTTGCATACTATGTGATAAATTCCCGTCCAAAGCCCGTGAAACACCTCTCAGCTTTAGAAAAGACAAAAATATTGGTATTGCACTTGAAGAAACCTTTGGTTTACACAAAGAAACAGCTGATATTAAAGGTTTTACTAAGTCACAGCTCCCACTCGCCGCCATCTTGAAAAACCTGCAAATGTTGTCCACTGTTCATGTGACCAGCACAGCGCAATGCAATCTGATTGGTGGCGAATAAAACTTGAAAGAAGGCGTAATCTGATTGGTTGACGGCACAAAATCTCAACACAAATAAAACTAAAACTTGCAAAACTAGACTCGAGCCTGCCACAGGCAGCCCGAGTAATGAGTAGATTATACATTTTGCATCTCTAATCCCTTGTACTGTAAACAGATTTCGCATGGCTTTACACCTGATGCCCTTTATATGTATGTTGTAGTTCAAATTGGCCATTCAGTTCAATTTGACCATGGGTCAAAACAAACTAGTTCAATTTGACCCGGTCAACACAAACTATAAGTTCAAATTGACCATGCATGGTCAAAACAAACTAGTTCAATTTGACCCGGTCAAAACAAACTATAAGTTCAAATTGACCATGGTCAAAACAAACTTATTTAATTTGACTCAAACAAATTAGTGAGCACACATTGTTGACGTTTAGGATTTTTTTTTTATGTAGGGGTAGGATTTGGATTAGTTCACATGATTATTGATTGATGGAAGCAAACTAAAGCAAAAAAATATATTGGAGTTTCATGACAGATTCCATGTGGGTTACTACTTCATGTAAGTGTTGACTTGTTGACCCGAGAGGATCTGCACCTTTGGATATGACTCTTGCAACACTAATCCTTTAATTGTTATGGACCAGAAGCAGCGCGCAACCCTGCAGTTCCTCTCTCCTCCCTTCCACCCCCCATTCAATGTTGGGGAAAAAAGTGACCAAACCAGTACGAAAGTTTATCCAACATTGAAATGAGGGGGTGCGGGGGACGTGGTCCAACTATTCATGTCCAAAGCTGTCTGAATATCGCATTTCTTTTCTCGTATCAAAAATTAATGTGACGTACGCGTTCGTGACAAGATTATTGGGAGTGTTATGACGAAAGTTCTAAACCCTCGCACGTTCGCTGGGCTTTAAAACAGTATTTATATTGAGTTCAGCTACTTTATCTACACACAAAGTATACTTTGGATTACATTTTGATTAATGAGAATGGTATTTCGAGGCAAAATCCCTGTGGGAAAGCGCTCATACATTTTATATTTACGAGGAGTTCAAAAACTATCCCTGCGTCAAGTAGCAAAAGAGTGTGAAGTGTCTCCATCTACAGTTCTGAGAATATGTAGGAGTTCCTGTGAAACTAAAAAGGTCAATGGGAAAACGGAGGGCAAGAAATCTCCAGGAGGACAACCAAAATTAACGGCCCGACAGAGAAGAGCTATATTACGTTCCCTGAACTCATTACGGGAACAAGAAGGACATTTTTCATCGAAACGTATCATGAAAGATGCCGGGATTCATCAAGGGAGTGTTAGTGATGAACAATACGCCGTGTTCTAAACAAAAACGGCTACTATCATCTTCAAGCTCGTACAAAAGGTTTACTGAGTGCGAGAGATAGGAAAGCGCGGGTACATGTACATTTCGCAAAAAGCCTTCTCCGAAATAACTTGTCGGATATTTGGACCGATAAAATTGCATTGGATCTCGATGGAACCTCATTTGTTTATAAGATCAACCCAATGGATCAAGCACGTGCCCCAAGGAGGTGTGTATGGAGAAAAAAATGCGAAGGACTCTCACACGGTTGTACGTCTAAGGGAAATAAAGAAGGGACTGGTGGTAAAGTTGTTAAGATGATTGTTGAGAAAGCAACATATTGCAGATAAGACGGACTTAACTCTGTGTTATTACATTGTATCATAGCCACCTTTAGAAATAAAATCCGAGGTTTTGCGAGGTTTTCAATGCACTTGAAGTTGAATTGTTGGGAATGCAGGCTGCTCTAAATTCACCGATAACTCGTTGCACAAGAACAATACACAACGCGAGAAATAGTCATTTTCAAAGTTCTTCGTAACATCGCATCATAGCCGCATTTAGAAATAAAATCCATGCATCTCGACCTTTAAAATTACATGTTTAGTGAGGTTTTCAATGCACTAGAAGTTGAATCATTGGGAACGCAGGCTGCTCTAAATTCACCGCTAAGTCGTTGCACAAGAAGAACAATGCACAACACGAGAAGCCGCTTTAACGAAATAGTCATTTTCAAAGTTCATCATAACATTGCAACATAGCCGCCTTTAGAAATAAATCCATGCATCTGGAGCTTTAAAATGATGTTTTGCGAGGTTTTCAATGCGCTAGAAGTTGAATTATTGAGACGTTCAACGTAGGCTGCTCTAAATTCACCGCTAAGTCGTTGCACAAGAAGAACAATGCACAACACGAGAAGCCGCTTTAAGGAAATAGTCATTTTCAAAGTTCTTCATAACATCGCATCATAGTTGCCTTTATAAATAAAATCCATGCATCTGGAGCTTTAAAATGCTATGTTTTGCGAGGTTTTCAATGCACTAGAAGCGAAGAGTTAGCGGTGAATCAAGAGCAGCCTACGTTCCCAATAATTCAACTTCTAGTGCATATAAAACCTTGCAAAACATACTATTTAAAGCTCGAGATGCATGGATTCTATTTCTAAAGGCGGCTATGATGCAGTGTGATAACACGGCGTTAACTGAACTCGGTCTTTTCTGTAATGTTGCTTTTCAGCAGCTTGCTGTTCGAATCTTTTTAGTGGGCACTGGTAAAGTTAGTTTACCACGAAAATTAAAATATCCCTTTCAGATGAAGTGAAATATCACTTCACCTCTTGTGAAGTGAAATTTCCCATTTGGGGAAGTGAAATTTCCCTTTTGGTGAAGTGATATTTCACTTGATGTGAAGGGATACACTTCAGGTGAAGTGATATTTCACTTCTCTAAAAAGGGAAATATCCCTCAGGGGATATTTCACTTCACCTCTGAAATTATTTTTTTCCCAGTACTGTAGCTACATTATCCAGTCAACAAAAAATACAATTCTAAAATATTTGCATCTGACGAAATGCATACAGTGTACTAAACTTGTGCAGGCTATCCATGCTTTCACAGGATTACTAAACTGAGATTCCTTTTCACACTATTTGAATAATTAATACTAAACCATTGTGATGCAATGCACGTGCACCTATACAGACTGTTTCTGGCTCAGCTTCTGTTTTCTTCGTTTGTTTGCTAAGTTCCAATGAAATGTACTAAATATTGTTTAAAACCTTGTACTATTTACATGTATCAAAGCCTGATGGATGTGTGTACTACTTGTGGAGCATACATGTACTGTTGCTCCACAATGGTGAGCTCGTGGATGGGAAGCTTATTTTAGTGTGGATTCCCATACTACACTGATCAAGGAAAGGATAAATTTATATGGAATCCCCAACAGGCAAATGAAAGCATTTAAATTTATATGCTCTTTAATAAGAAGTAGCCAAAATCTGAGGTTGGTATTTTCAAAAATGCCACTTGACAACCTTTTCCCCTAAAACGGCAAAACAGCATTTTTTCTACTACATGTAGGCTGTTAAAGTTTGAGCACAAGTTTAGGGTGTACTTGCAGTAATGATAATACATTTTAACTTGATTGGTACACTGTATATTTACAACCACATAAGCTAGCATGCCAAAGTGACAATGACTTAATTAATACAGTAATAAGTAAATGTTGTACATGATACAAAAATGTGCTTAAATGCTTAATTAACTTTTTCCACCCCCAAAAAAGACTACATGTACACACATTGTACACTACTATGTTGTGTATAAATATGTACATGTCATAATTATGTAAGCAGTAAAATAGCTTCTCTATTTTCCTTCAAAGGGTACAAGCAAGAAAACACTGAATGTGGAAATACATAAATGCCTTGTGCTGAACATTAGTGCTATAATATTACACTTACCTAAATGTCCAACCATAATCATCTGACGTTCTTTCAAGAACTTCAATTTGAGCTCCTGGGGCACTAGCAATAGGCCTATTCCAGCAATCTCTTACTCGAATATATAAATTTCTAGTGATAAAGCTTTCAAAGTCTGCATAAAGTGGAACAAACCCCTGAAAGAGAAAAACAATGTTAATTACTTGCAGTACCACCCAGAACTTAAACCTCAAGTGAAATATTCATTGGGTTTGCTTGAATTTAATGCAGAGAACCCAACCGCCAAGGCATGCAAACACTTCATTAGTGTTCACTTGAGTTTAGAGTAAACCCCAGCATTAACATTTTATCAGTATCTTGAAAAAAATCACAATTCTTCAAAAAGACAAAATCATCTTCAAGAAAACAATTAACATATGTAAGTCTTGTAAAAGAATATTAAAATAATTTATAATTATCTCAAAGGCTCAAAAAAGTATTGCAAGTATAAAAAACATTTTAATCGAACGTACAAAGTTGTCTCCCCCCTCTAAATTCTCCTTCAAATTCTTTGTTTTCTAAGAGAGAATTTGAATGTGATCGGGAGTCACTTCCACCCTTGTTGCATACAACCCTTCTTATTTTAACCGCCTTTAAAATTTCAACCCAGCCTGAGTAAAGGCTGCATACAGCCTCTTGTTACAGTTATAGGGTTGTGTAAATACTGTATATCTTTATTTGTAATGTACCATGTATTAATAAACTATATGCATGTATGTACTTTGTGTAGAGTATACTGTGCTTTTAATTTCAGTGAATTTCATTTCTTGTATTATTTGAAATTTTGGAACAATGTGATGGGTTATTATTCTGGATATTACGAAATACTTCAATATATTATTTTATACCACACTATACAGTGTACATGTAGCTACAAGTTAAAATGCATTTTTGTTTCACCAAGAATATTGGAGGACTCATTTTATAGGTGTTTTTCACCAGTTTAGTCTCTCCTGGACAGTAGTCACAGGACAAATTCTAAAAAAAAAACATGTATGGATTTAAAAAAAACACAATAATGCAATTCCCATTATAACATAACCTCGACAATTAAAGAGCAAATAATGTTTTTATTGGTGATGAAATATAAATTCTCAATACATGAAGCGCGCGAAAAAAAACGCATAAATTAAGCTGAGCGTTATATCCACTAAGAATATTAGAGTTCTGGCTAAATATCTGAAATCTGAATTATACAACTCCTTTAATAAGCGGTGGAAGGACCAGGTTCAAGTGTGCAGTAAGTTGCGTACGTTTAATCTAGTGAAGCCAAATACAGGTTATGAGAACTACCTGTCGTATGTCTCGAGCGTTAAGCATCGTCAGGCGGTGACAAGATTTAGGATTTCTGCGCACAAATTCCCTGTTGAAACTGGTCGTTACGCAAACATTACTTATGATGCACGCGTTTGCCCTCTTTGTAACCTTAATGAGTTAGGTGATGAATTACTTCACCAGTTGTAATAATATAAAATTCGTAAATCTTAGAGAACGATTTTGGGGCAATTTGTTAGCTATCAATGATTCATTCAGTTGTTTTAGTCGGCGAGAATTATTTTCGTACTGCTTGTCAATGAAGGATGAGTCTGTAATGAGGTGTACAGCAAAATATTGCCACGACATTATGACTATGTTTAATGATTGTACCTAGCTACTTGTGTACTTCCAGTACTTCCTATGTATCTTTGATGGTATTTTTTGGAATAAAGTATTATTATTATTATTATGTTAAAACCACAGTTAAAACAAGTCATTCATTGATCTCTGCTCAACAAAATGTTTATTCAAACCTTGTCCTTGGTCTCAAGGAAAAGAGAATATCTAGCCTGCTAAAGAATTCTCGAACTGCAAAGGAATGACATTTATTCAGTCCTTTTGTTGGAATCATGCAATCGCTTTGGTAAAGTAAAATTAAGGAAAGGGTTCATTCGTCTGTTGAAAACTGAGAGGTGCTTTCGGCGGAATTAAAAACGATCTGCACAACTCTACAATAGTCATTGGAGCAATCGGCTAAACAAGAGGTTTGGAATTCGTCATTTTTCCTATGGAGTGAACTGCCAGCTGAATCTTCTGGTTTTGTGCCAGTACGGGATATGCTTGAGACAAGTGACTAACTAAAGAGTTTGTTTGTTGTTCTCTAAAATTGTAAGTTTAATTACTTTCACATCCAAAAGCTAGTTGCTAAAATGAACTCACTTGAATGTGGAGCTTATTCATTATTCTGTAGTTTGCATTTAATAATATCAGGACATTAGAGAACGTTTCAATGAAGTTTATCCACTATGTACATCTCTGGCTCTTCGGCGGTTTTCGACTCGACTGATATAAGTTTAGTTTCTACTACTAAATTCTACCAAATAAACCATTGTGGTTTCTTTTAATTAGCTCATAAAACTCGTCTGGATTTGGCATAAAAAACGATGCCCGTTTAACCTCTAAATATCGAGATTGAACAGTTCGTCGTCTTTTTTGTCCGTTTCAGGATCCAAAACTCAGTGCAAAAGCTCGTAAATCTTGTCGTCGTTCGTACAGATTTGCAAGCCGTCTCAACTTTAGATCTTCCTTTTCTGGTGTCTCATGATTCAGAATCATTGCTGTCAAGAGTTCATACCTTCATGGTAAATTACTAAATCATGGGAGTGTGCATGTATATGACCTGAACATTCATGGTTTAATAATTATTCCAATGTACTATTTAGAAAATATTGTTTGATCAAAAGCAACAAGCCAAGACCGAAAAGGGCCCTGATTCTTATGAATATAGTGATTTTATCATGTGTGAATTAATATTTCATAATGACATCACATATAGAGGAGCAGTTACTATACTAATGCCAGCTACTGTTTATAGTGTAAACCTGCAGAAGTGCTATTAGAACAACGTACTAATATAAGGAACCTTTATGGTCTTTATTAGATTGTTATTTTTTGCTTTCAGTCAAACCATCTTTTCTATAATAAATATGTGTATGATTACTCTCACCAAATTCAGCATACATACAAATGTATACAGCTCGTTGACCACTAAAATTATGAACTTGGTAGTACATGCAAGAAATAATTCAAACAGTTTAATAATTGTCACATCTCCCATGAACTACCACTCCAACCTCCAGATGCCAGGCCAATTACAGAGTCTCATGAAATACAAGATCTTGCTGCATGCATGTTTGGCTCAGGGATGTAGAAACTTAAGCCTTCACTTTCCCTGTCTTTATTGTAATACCAGACATTAATAGTTAATAAATTGTCCCTTTCTTGTAAACTGAGCACTTTGGCCAGCCATGGCTCATAATAATAATAATAATAATAAATGAGTTTATATAGCGCCTATACATTGCTGTTCTAGGCGCTTTACATGAATTTATACAGAAAATGTCTGTATATATATATATTAAAAATTAAAAATGTGACTAACATAACTGATAAAAAGAAATAAGCAAATCATTACATTTCTCTAGACTATTCGCAAGAATACTAAAAATAAACAATAAAAATGATGAATTAGCAATAGGCCTTCTTAAAAAGAAACGTTTTTAATTTTAACTTGAACGTTTCAACGTTGGAAGAAGCACGGATGTCTAAAGGTAGCTTGTTCCAGAGCCTGGGAGCCGCCGTAGAGAAGGCGTGTTGACCATACGTTTTCATGTTAAAGGCGGGCTCAACCAGACGAAGGTGGTCTTTAGATGACCTCAAGAGTCTTTTCTGTCGGTAAAATGTTAAAAGGTTTTTAAGATAGCGTGGACCGAGACTATTGAATGATTTAAAAGTTATAAGATTTATTTTAAAAATGATTCTGTACTCGATTGGGAGCCAGTGAAGTTCTTTTAGAGTCTCCGTGATGTGGTCGTTTTTTCGAAGACATGTCACAACTCGAGCAGCTGCATTTTGAGCAGACTGCAATTTCGCTATATTACGTCCTTGGGCCCCATGAAGAAGAGAGTTACAAAAATCTAGTTTTGAGCTTACAAAACTGTGGATCAAAACTTCTGTAGTTTTCTTGTCGATATATTTTCTTATTTTAGCAATATTACGAATGTGGTAGAAGGCACCCTTGACAACAGCATTTACATGTGGTGAAAAAGACATAGTTTCGTCAAAAAGTACCCCGAGATTACGTGCTTTATTTGTCGGTCTAATAATTTTCTCGCCAACAGTCAGTGATGGAAGTGTGGGAGTTGGGCGAAATTGTGAGTGCAAGAGAAGAAGTTCCGATTTGCCATTGTTTAATTTGAGCTTATTGGCAGTCATCCATAGTGTAATGTCAGATATGCAGCTCTCAAGGCGTTGTTTAGCAACTTGAAAATCATGGGTGTTTTTACAAGAAAACGACGTATATAGTTGTGTGTCATCAGCGTAGAGATGAAATGATAGATCGTGCTCACGAATGATATCACCCAGGGGAGAGGTGTATAGCAAGTACAATATTGGCCCCAGTACAGAGCCGTGTGGCACACCGAAATGAAGGGGGCACACAGATGATGAAGCATCGTCGATTTGGACAAACTGTGAACGATTTGCAAGATATGACTCAAGCCAAGAAAGTGCTTTTCCTCTCACAGCAAATCTTGAATTTAGTCTTTTTAAGAGAATGGTGTGGTCCACTGTGTCAAACGCTGCGGAGAGGTCCAGCAGCAGTAGGAAGACACAGTTATGTTTATCAATGGCCTCAAGAACATCGTTCTGGACACGCAACAACGCAGTTTCACAGCTGTGGTACTGCGTATATGCAGATTGAAACTCCTCACTCAGTCCATTTGAGCTCACATAGTCCCATAGTTGCGTAGCTGCCACTTTCTCATTCGCCTTGGATATGAACCTCAGGTTTGAGACAGGTCTGAAATTTGGGTAGAGCTCCGTGTCGAGTGACTGCTTTTTCAGCCTTGGAGATATGCTTGCCAATTTCATAGGGATAGGAACTTTAGCACTCTCGAAGGAAAGATTTATGATGTTTGCAATGACCGGTAACAGATCCGAAAAGCAAGACTTTAGGAGAGTAGAAGGAATTGGGTCCAGGGAGCATGATTTACGAGCCATTTTTTTAATTAGGTTACTAAGCTCCTCAGCTGTAGTTGGTTCAAAATTAGCAAATTCACATGTTAAGGTGGGATTATCAAGATGATTGAATTTAGAAAGGGCGGTGTCAGACAGCTGTATTGAGTCAAGATCATTTCTAATAGTCGCTATTTTTTCTGAGAAAAAATCCACAAAATTGTTACAGAGCTGAGTTGAAGAATCACAGGTGGGATAGCTTTTTTCAGGTTTAAGGTTTAGCATACGGTCTATTGCGGAAAAAAGAACTTTATGATCAGATTTATTCTCAGTGATAAGGTTAGCATAGAATTCCATTTTGGAGGATTTTATGAGTGATCGTACAATTTTACATTGATCTTTATATAGTTCCTGGTGAATAGTTAACCCTGACTTCCGCCACCGTCTTTCATACTTGCGCCGCTCACGTTTTGCAGAAGCAATGTTGTCATTATACCACGGAGCTGATGGGCGCAAAGTAACAAGACGTTTCTTTAAAGGCGCATGGGAGTCAACAAGACCAGCGAGATTAGACTGATATTGGTCTAGTAGAGCATCAACATTGCTTGCAGGTGAAGTGAAAATTGGCAGTGTAGATAGTTCATCGCGAAATTTCTCAATGTCAACGCAGCGCAGTTTTCTGTAAGTCAGTTCAACTTTTGAGGCAGTTGGTTTAGTTAATTTTAACCTGGAGTGTACTGCATAGTGATCAGACAGGTCAGGATCGTCAACCTTACAGTCCAAGACTGTGTCTTCACTTGCTCTAGTAATCAATAGGTCTAGTGTGCCTTTTCTTTTGTGCGTTGCCTCTTTAACATGTTGGACCAGGTTGTACGAGTCCAACATATCAAGAAATTTAGCCGCCATGCGATCACGAGATGGCTCATTCACATGAAAATTAAAGTCACCCATCAACAATAGTCTTCCAGAAGTAACTGAAAAATGTTCCAGTAAATCGTTGAAGTCTTGGAGAAACTGAGAAGCAGTAAATTTGTTTACTTTCGACGGGGGAGGGCGATAAACAACAGCAACTCTTAGAACTGCATCAGGGGTATTAACATTGACTTCCAAGTGTTCAAAAGAGGAATACTTGGTACTCAAAATCCGTTCAATTTTAAGACACTTGTTATAAAGCAGGCCTACGCCTCCATCAGATCGTTTGGTTCTTGGTACGTGTATAAACGCGTAACCACGAGGGATGAGCTCATTTACTACACAGTTAGATTGACCGTCAGATTTCGTCCACGTTTCTGTGATACCCAGGATGTCAAATTGATTATCCACAACATAGTCTTTAATAAACAGCGCTTTATTATTGATGGAACGCGCATTAAGAAGACACATAGACATATGGCGAGCATTGGTCGCTTTAAGAGGTAACCGCTGTATAGTAACCAAGTTATTTGGGTTCCGTGCCTTAGACATCATCTCCCTTAATGAGAACCATGTCTTGAATCTGAGGGTAGAATTAAGGGAACAACAATTCTGTGCTGATCTATTGGTAGCTGTTTCCTCATGAAGTCTACAGCAATTACTACTTTCAGTATCATTATCCTCAAAACATGGAAAAGCATATTTTTTTCTCAAGAGAACAGTTGGAGGTAGAATGAATCAAAATCCTGGATGGAGCCGTTCATCTGGGCAACTAAATTAAGTGATCGCAGAATAGAACATATTACTTGCACTTCATGATCAGTTGTTATTGACTGTTCTTCAATGGATCCTGTCCCTGCATTAGACAAATAATTTGATACATTGTGGCTTTGTTGTGTGAAACAATCTGTCATACATATATGTATATAATTATGTCCCTGTGGTGTCAAGCAGCATACTAGAATCTGGTTCAGCATTTGGATTCAAACCCTCACCACCACACTCATGATCAGATGGCATGGGAACATCACGATTGTCTCTATATGGTATCAGATAAGTACACAATTTTAATATACCCCTGCTCAAAAAATGTTGATCAGATTAAACAATGAACCAATTGAATGATTATATTAAATATAATTTAATTTCTTGAAACAGGTGTACAGTATAAGACAATACAATATTAAAGATCAACTAAACAAAATTGGGTTTCAACTGCATGTGTTTTACCGGTAATCTTAGTTTTAAAGAGATGACTTGAAATAAGTTAAGTCTTAAAATACAAGCACCGTGTCGAAAAAATAAATATTGTATGTTTGTTTTTGTTTTTCACAGAAATGAACGTATTAATCTTTCGATTTTAAAAATATTTTTGGCATTTGATTCCGAATTTCGATTACTTTTCATGGGTCCTATGACACCTGGGTCCTATGGGTCCTGTGAATCAACCCTCCCAAAAGAATACTACAATAAAATTTCACAATCCCGCAATATGCCTTTTGCAGCTAACAGTAACGTGCTGATATAATACTTCATTAACGAATGAATGATCTCGTAATTCCCATGGGAAAGACGTGGCCATGAATGCTGGATGGTAAGCCATTTTTAAAAACACTTTTAAAGAAAGATCGACAATCGATTGGAGGTGGAAAATAGCATTATTTTACAAACAGGTTTTGCTATAAATAACAATACCGATCTCGTACAACTACAAGGCCTTTTTTAGTACTACATGTAGTTGAAATATCGCTTCTGTATTTCAAAGAAAACTAATTTGGACAACTGAAATAAGCTTAAATCGGAAATAGAGAAATAATATGGTCAATGTGTCATGTAACCTAAGGTTATAGCTACTTATTTAGTTAATATTAGTACAATTTTCACAATTTTTTAAGAGATTTCGCAAACGTTTTCGCCTTTTGAGAATTGAAATTACGATCAGCATAGCATTTGGTGCTTCATTCTCTTCTTCCTTTTAACAATTCCCGACTTAACTGTTGAATCGTGATACAAAACTAATTGCGATTTTGAGACGCCAATACTAAATTAAAATATATTGCCCAATACCAATGGCCGGCAATATAATTCGGTATTGGCATCTCAAAATCGCAATTAGTTTATTGCTGCCGCAGCGAGCGAGCCTGAAGCGAGCTAGCAAGGCAGCAGTTCTAATCTGTAAGCAGGTCCAAATCTCAATTTCTTTTTTTACCACAATGCATCACTTCTATTGTCTTTTTATGCCACACTGCTTTGCACGGATCTGATCGTCACGTGACATTACACGAGGTGGAATCTGCATTGTTTGAGCTAACTACGTTGAACCGTTCTTCAATGCATTTCTGTGTATGCAATCCTTGTGTAATCATGAATTTGTTGAAGTGTAGGCGAACTCTTTCTAACTCTGTGTGAACTATGAGTTTCCAAAGAGCAAGATCTCTCCTGTTATCAAGATGGTGAGCAGCAAATAATTTTCTTCTATTGGCTTCGATAAAGTCAAGCAGCCGGTTCAAAATACAATTAGCATTTACAATTACATTCTCAATTATAGTTGATTTCCTGTGTTTAAACTTCAGCGGGGAGAACAGCAGTTTGTTGTGCCGGGAATCTTAAGAAAATGTCGGGAATTGGTAGGCTCAGGGAATTTACAGGGAGATCGTTGATATGTCGGGACAAAATGAAAATAAATCGCGACAACTTTTGAATTACACACCACAGCTCAAACAGGATTCAGTCGCACGATAGCCCCAAAATTAGCCTGCTGGATACTCCAGTCTGCAATGAGCTAGCTCGATTGTCTGAAATGAGCTTCGGACTGTGTGGAGCATGTGGAGCACATGTCAGGAACTCATTTCGCAGTAAACTGAAGAGCCAATAGAAATCAAGCTAAAATTAGACCGAGATTCGACAACTTTCACTCGTTTATATGAAGTTGAATCTCGTGGCGTTCACAACAGTTGTTTTCCGACATCAAAAATACTTTTAGTTAAGGATGAAAACTGATCTGTATTTTAATTAGTTGCACTGAGGTTCAATCACAACTTTACCAGGAACCCGAAAGCATTATCTGGAGACAAAAGTGTGCATGTTTGTGGAAGATTTGAGTTGAAAACCTGCCGGTCGAAAATAACTTGACTTCATAGACTATATCGCAACTCCGCCGTCGCAGTGCACTCTGGGATGGATATCTCAGTTCCCATTGTTAAATCCAAGATGGCCGCCCAACAACAACAATGGAAAACTGAGATATCCATCCCAGAGTGCACTGCGACGGCGGAGTTGCGATATAGTCTATGAGTGGCCGTACTTTTCTTCGTGTTTTTAGAAGCCATGTTCTCGCTGGAAGCAGCCATTTCAGCTTCTGTATCTTTGACAACTTTAGATACTATTTACTACATGTTCTTTCAATCTATCAACAGTGGAAAGAGCTCGGCTACATCGGAGAGTCTAATCAAGTGAGTTAAAACTATTGAAATAGAAGTGCATTAAGTGATATGGTACATAAGCACTACTCTAAAAGCGCTAGCTTCAGCTTCCACTTGAGGTGCGAAGTTTAGGGATGTTTAGGTCGTTACGGGACCTGATGTTACGATTATGGATATATAGCAGACCGTTTACAGAACTTACTTGCTAGATATTCTGGGGCGACTCCGTTTATACACTTGAATGTCATTAAAGTGTCCCTATAAACTAAATTGTCTCTAACAGGTAGGCACTGCAGTTGGCATAAGCCTGAAGAAATATGGTCATACTTCTGTATACCTAAGATGAATCTGGCGACGAAATTTTGAACGAGCTGTAATTTCTTAATAATTTTGTCAGAGGTGTTTGCCCACACGGACGAACAATAGAAGAGTTTGCTTAGAACTAAACCATTTATTATGGTTTTCATAGAATCTGGGCTAAACTGGTGTTTATTCCTGTTAATTATAATTTGACAAAGGCTTGACATACAAGAAGATACTACGTGAGATATGCGTATCGTAAGTTAAGTTGGAGTCAATAATTACACCTAGATATTTCGCTGATGGAACAGGGGTGAGTTGTTTTCCTAAAAGGTTAATACAAGCTACATCTTAGGGCACTAGGTTTAGCATCTGGCGAGTTCCAATGTGAAGCACCTTCAAGAGTATTAAAAGGCGTGCTGCCAGATTTGTGAAAAATGACTATTCCAGATACTCTAGTGTTACTAACATGTTAGAGAACCTTAAATGGCCTACGCTCCAATCTAGAAGGCAATATAGTAGGCTAAGTCTCTTTTATAAAATTCTAAACCATCACTGCGATATCCCCATCGAGGATTATCTTACTTCGTCTTCTACTATTACTAGACGCAAGCATAATTTAAAGTTCAACCTTTTTTCTCCTAAAACTGATTGCTTTAAGTACTCTTACTTTCCTAGAACTGTCCCAGAATGGAATGACTTACCAAGTAATGTCGTACTAGCGCCTTCCATTAGCTCTTTTAATGAGCAGCTTTATTGCCACTTAATGGCCTAAACAGGTTTCGGCAACTAATTATCTGGTTTATTTAAATTTGTTTATTCGTCTAGTTTACACCTCCTTATTTATTGAGTATTTATTTATTTATTCATTATTTAATCTTAGGTATCTTCTTTACTTATTTATTTATTATTTATGTAATTATTTTCTTTTTGTTAGTACCGCCTCGGTTTTAAATGCGCATAGCTGTACCGAGTAATAAATAGAAATAGAAATAGAAATCGGGGTTAATTAATAGACTATCGGTACATTATTTACACCAGTGGGCCACTCTTTGCAGATCTTCTTCCAGTGCTTTGATAGTGTCATTCATATCGTTTCTCGCGAATGACAAGAACAATTTGGAGTCATCTACATATGATTCTAGAGAGCAGTGACGGGTGACAGAAGGCAAGTCGTTTAAGTAAATGGTGAACAACAGAGTTGATAGTATTGCCCCTTGAGGAACGCCATGCATTATAGGCAGAGGACTAGATATACTCGATCCAACGGCTTGAGACCTTCCGATCCAGTCAGGTAGCTGTTAAACCAACTGAGTGCGGAGGGGGATGTTCCAACCCCCTCAAGCTTGCGCAATAAAATCGGATGGCTTAAACTATCGAATTCCTTTGAGAGATCGAGCAGGAGAAGCGTGGACACTTTCTTCTGATCCACCGCGTTTAGAAATGCATCCGTAGTAAGAATGTTTAAGGTCTCTGTAGAATGATACAAGCGATTGCCGCTCTGGTGACGATTTAGGAGCTTGTGTTGAAGTAAATAGTTGGTAAACTGCTTAAGGGCTACTTTTTCGCACACCTTAGATATGGTAGGCAACAGGGACAAGGGGCGGTTATTGGGGGCTACTTCATGATCACCTTCTTTCAGAAGGGGGATAACCTCCGCGTGTTTCCAGTCATCCGGATAGGTAGAACTCAGCAAAGAACTGTTAATAATATCGGTTATGACGGGTAGTATGTGATGAAGACAGTCCTTAACAACCCTCATAGAAATTTTATCAGGCCCACGGGCCTTATTAGAAGGTATTGTTGAGATAAGTTTACGGATCTCATGGGTTGATATATACAGGATGGAAACTAAAGGGCTGGACAGCAGAGCTAGTAGGAGGGTGGACTGGAATGCTGGGATTGACAGCTAGAACCTAACTTTGCCAACAGTTCACTCGCGGCCTCTGCCGCTGCATTCTGCCCCACTGAGGTGAAAAACTCATTAAATTCGCCAGCTACTTGATCTGTGTCTTTACTATAAGGGGGTCGTTGTTACGAGTTTCGAAGGAAGACATTTCCGGAACGTTTTACACATAGAGCCAGTGTTACCTTTATGTCTGTTGATCTCTTCATGTACATGATTAGTTTCTGCTTGCCTTAACATATCTTTAGCGTTGTTTCGTGCAGTTTTATACAATTACCAATTTGCAGTGTCGCGTGTAAGCCTGAAGCGTTTTTTTAGGGCATCTCTCTCTCGATCATAAATTTCTTTATTTCGTCATTGATAAATGGGACTGAGCGATTTAGAATTTTCACCGTTTTTACGGGCGCAAAGCGATCTAGGCCATCTGAGAACAGATGATTAAAGGTGAATAGTTTTGTGTTTACACCTAGGTACCCTTTGAGTGAATTTATCGCGCCGTGGGAGACTGCTAGGGAGAATACATTAGGATCATAGATCTTATAAGATCTTGTGGTTACGTATGCTGGTGCTACTTTAGGAATTTTCAGATTTAATGTACAATAAACAAGCGAGTGGTCACTAATGCCAACAGAAACAACGCCAGACTCGGTGATTAGGTCTTGATCTGAAACAAGGATCAGATCAATAAGTGTTGCGGATCTATCTGTGATCCTTGTTGGTCCGGTAATGACTTGGGATAAATTCATGTTAGTGCAGAGATCTTCAATTGCTGCATGTTCTTGGCCCCTTTTGAGGAGATCACAGTTTAGATCGCCCAGTGTTACAATCGGTTTTCCAAGACTTAATGCGCTGGTATAATTAGGCATCAAATTGTCACACAAGCAACTGAGAGGGCAGTCGGGAGGTCTGTAAGTTACACATATAATAAACGATTTGGCCTTCTTATGTTGCAATTGGAGACAAAGTTGATGAAGTCAGATGTTTAAGGATTGTACCTTTGACATTGCATTTCACGTAGGCACATACACCTCCTCCAGCTTTATGAAGACGATCAAGTCTAAACAGCTCATAGCCTTCTAGCTCGACCTCTGTGTTCTTGACGGTGGAATTGAACCATGTTTCAGAGACGGTGAAAACGTGAAAGACATTCTCCTTAAAGTGCCTATCACCCTTTTGCAATTTTGATAGCTTATGAACCGCCGAAATGTTTTGAGTACTTCTGTGAAGAACGTTTTGGTTTAAAGTGAATACTTTATGTTCTACGCTTGTTTGAAATCGTGTAAATGTGACCTTTCCTGACCCATGACCGCGTAAGTAAAAGCCTGGGTCGAAACCTGGGTAGACGTCATCTTGATGTCATATAATTAATTCGGCTTTGCAATCATTTGAAGAAATACTTAACATGTTGACTAATATGACTTTTTTCTTTACTAACAACTCAAAACCTGTGTATATTTTCTATGCATCGATGTTGTTGTGATAAAAAGGCGCCATGGAGAATAATGCATTAATGAGATGACGTCTACCCAGGTTTTACTTACGCGGTCATGGGTCAGGAAAGGTCACATTTACGCGATTTCAAACATGCGTAGAACATAAATTATTCACTTTAAACCAAAAATTTCTTCACAAAAGTAATCAAAACTTTTCGGAGGTTCATAAGCTATCAAAATTGCAAAAGGGTGATAGGCACTTTAACTAATTGCCTGGCTTGGATAAGATGGTTTCTGTTCTTCATTGATGCGCTATTTTAAGCTTTAGTTTAGCATACGGGTCGGGTCTCTTATGATTTGTTATGGTGTTAATGCAAATCAGGTTGCTTAAGATGAACCAAACACGTTGCATGGCACTACCCAACACACGCTATGACGTAGCTAGCGTCTAATACGCATGCTCACATCTTATTACCGGTAGAGTGGCAACCATGTACAGCTGTTTCGTCCTTGTTAGGACTCATCAGCATGGCATAGCCCCCAAGAGCGTCAGCCTCGCTTAAGGGAAGAGGTCAAAACAATGGTACTCTGGCGGGACCCAATTTTGATGGAAGGGGGGTTGTACCCGGAACCCACCACCTATTTTGGCAAAATCTAGATTTTTGACCACAAATATCTTCTTGAATAGAATACTTATTGAAGAAGTAACTATATTTCTAGTTTCTACAGGCAGAGAGGAACGTGTATCTGCATTCAAATCAGGTATCCCTATTTTACAACGCGAGAAAATCAGCATCGAAAAAAGGGGTAGGGGGTATTACCCGCCACCTCCCCTGACAAAACTGGGTCCCATTCGAAATCCATTGTTTTGACCTCTTCCCTAAGATGGCAGTGTTGTTTCCTCGAGGTGACGGGATTAAATCGGCTCTTCGTGTGTCAACAGTGGAAATTCTGTGGACCCTTGATCTAACTTTCACTCCAGCTCGAGTACCAAGAGTTCTTATTATCTCCAGATACTTCATAACCTCTCTTCCCATTCTCCCTCTCCTCCCCCCCCCCCTCCCCCCCCCCCCCCCCAAAAAAGGGGACCTGATACTCAGGTTCACTTTTTGAATACGTAATTAAGCTGTCAGTGGTGCGTGAATTTAAATTCATGAAGCGTTCCCTTGAATGTTGAGTCGGATTATCAACAAAGTCTGGTCCTGCAAATGGATAAGTCCACAGTAAAGGGTTTGCTAGGAAGAGCCAGTAACAGAAGTCCATGTTTGGTCATCTTACACCGGAAAAGCTCAGCCATGAGTTTGAATGAGCTTTGACACGCTTGAGCTCTATTCGGTAATTCATATATATTGGCGTAAAATCGTCCGAAGACGAAGTAAAATCTCGCAGAAAAAGCACTTGGTAGTAGATCGAGTCCTTAGAAAGTAAGAAATCTCGTTCTTTTGGTTGTAGACCATTCTAAAGGGATGAAATAACTAGGAACGTGCAGAGCGCTAATCTTAAGAGTGCCGCCTGGTGGCGCATAAATTAGCCGATAGAACAAAAAAAAACACTTTACTTCATTCATTCATGAAAACCTTTCAGGTAAACCACGAATAAAACTTACAAACAGGTGTAAGTATTAAAACTATCGGGTGGCCGGTGAACACGCATAAAACTAGCCTGAGAAAACAGCCGACTCATATCGCCCGAGTCGGCTGTTAACCTCATCCTTACAAAATCGCATCTGCTGCTGCGAGCAAAGCAACGGTGTTGCATAGCAACGAAATACGTCAATGGGCCCTTAAAGTTATGCCAAAACATTGCTCACGCTAAATTATGCTGAATGAACAAGCATAAAGTGACATAATTATATAATGATCTATCGCAATGTCAGTGCATTGACACAACTTTAGTTCAGCTTCATAAAACAGACTAGTAGTCACGGTCAATGCGCATGACATAATTTCAGACACAACATATATCTCACACAAACGTAAACTAAATCATTCTACATTACAAACTTTTCTTGTGCGATTTCTCAATAAGTATCCCCATAAGCAAAGGTTGTGGGTGCTAGTCTTACCTTGTTGCCCTTCTCCTTAGCAGTTTTTGATTTCTCCAGCCCGTATTTCCTCATGAAATCCCTCATATGGCCAAACACAACCAGTACGAAGTAACCGATGTAGGTCAGAACTGCAACTAGCAGCGGCGTTTCTTCGAACTCTTCATGAAAATGCGACATTTTGTTTTTCAAATACTTATTGTTTTCAGAGAAGTAGCCATTCTGTTTGGGACGGAAAGCCATTTTTCTGGATTATGTTTGGAGGCTTTTCGTCTGTGTGCACACCTTCGTGCTTGTTTAAGTCACGTGGTTTCGTTCTTTATGTGCTGCGAGCGTAGCGAGCAGCAACACTAATCTTGACGTACAACACAGGGTGACCAAACGCATATACCGTTTCGCAAGCATATTATTTGAGCCGGTTTTCGCCTCGCTTTGATGCCGTGGGTCTCAGACGACATATCCCGGATGTAACAAACGGTATAATCCATATTTTCTAAATACAGTGTTATACCGTTTTGTCAAATATCATATCAATATCACGCTTTATTCATAGCAGGAAGTATTCATCAGGGTCACAAACGTTTTAGTGATGTATCGAGAGGAAGACAATATTCTTTTATGAGATTTTCAGAGCTGTCGTGTGCCAAGCAGTGGACGATACAAATTATCCTGACCTTATCGAAGCCGAACTTCCGAAGGAGACCGATTGTATCTCGTTTCGCTTGGCAATCGAGTCATCCCAGATGCAGAGACAATATCGCTGAACAATCTGCCCGTTGAGGCATGTTGATCTATTGAGGCATGTTGATATATGGAGAGTGACTAACACTTACAAATCGTCCTTCGGGACAGCAACAAGTCGCAGAACAAATGAAAAATCGTCAGAGAGTATCAGGTTTACCCCATATAACAAGGGCACCCAACGAGTACTTTTTGAAATTCGTTTGAAGCCAGTTGTATGCAGCTCAACTAGCCATTTTAAGGCGCCTACTATGTCTTTTGACGTATTCTAGAAAGCTATTAGCTGTTCGGATTTTCTAGGTGGAAATCGCGTCAACCGAAAATACTATGGCAAAATATTCCCGGCCTACGAATTTGTTAGTAGTCTAGAACAGAAACAAGAATTTTCTAGCCCAAGTAACTTCATGTTGCAAAGTTTTGTGGAGGTACGAATTTTTTAGGGATTCTTTTTTCCTTTAGGCAATTCTTAGGGAATGAAAATGTGTTGTTCTGACTCTATTGATCAGACGAATTGGGACGTACGAATATTTTAGGGGAAACCTTTTAGTCTTCCCTTTCTTCTATAATGTTCTAGGGATTGAAAACAAATTTTCTAGCCAGTATTTCAGAAAACAATTTTCTAGGGACAATTTTTTCAAATCCGAAAGTTTTAGGCTAACTTACTCTCCCGAACAGCTTTTTAACCGAAAACTTCGTTGGGTGCCCTTGATATAATTCCTCTTGCTTTTAAACTTTTACATTTTTCTAGGTAATTTTTGGTAATGAGTGTATGCATAAAATTGTTATTGTTTTTTAGCATTGGCATGTTAAAAAGTGCATCACTCCGACTCGGACACGAATATTATTAACTTTGAGTTGTTGTTAATATTATTGATGTAGACGGTTGTATCTGGTTGGTGAGAAAACATTGACCAGAGTCCAGTCCATGGACTCGCAGTACTGACATTTAGAGAGTCCATAGACTGGGGGTCAGTATTTTCTCCACTCCCATTGAATTCTGCCATACAGCAAATTAATGTAACAGTTATAGTGTGTGATTGTTCACACATTTCAATAAAATATCTATACTAATTTACACATATATATTTCCGTTATCGATGTTGTGTTATTTCTGTGCAAAATGCACATTATCTAATAACCCAGCATGAGCAAAGTATGATTTCCAAGCTTCTGTAGTTTTAATCAACTAGGAGTAATAAAATATTATAGATTATATGGCAAGTGCATTGGACACATTTCAATATGATCAGTCGAACAATAGTTGATAATTTTCGATTACAAAATGAAACAAAGTTCAAAACCTCATGAATAATTCATGAGCATTTTGTCCAATCAGAAGAAGCAAATCACTCACGTGCATGCTCCTTTATACCAGGTAAAACGTAAGGGTCTTTATACAACAAAGGAAAAAGGCCTCAACCAGGAAGTTTTATATAGGGCCACACTCGTAGATCTAGAGTGAAGTTGTATAAAGACCCTCCCTAGTTAATCCTTATAAAATCAAGGGCTTCACCATGAATCTTTATAAAGACCCTCGCTCGTACCATAGTTAATAGAGTGGAATGGTTAGGAAACTCAGGAACCTTCTTTGTTATATGTCTTTGTTAGCTTTTTTCAACCACTACCGTGCACAAAACACAATAGAAATTCCAACATGTTAATCAATCAGCCAATAGAAACGTGTGAGTTCAGTCGTTCAGGGAACGCTAATGAACTATGATCGTGCACAATCTTTTGTCTTACCCCTTCCAACCTAAATCGCAGCGCCTTTCTTAGCCCTTTTGAAGTTTGCCGGGTTTCCTAACCATTCCACTCTATTAACTATGCTCGTACAGTGAAGATCCTTGAAAAGATCCTAAGGGGAATCTCAGTTTATAACAAGACTCAGGGTTGCTCAACCAACGGTCTATAAGTGCAATGACTCGAGAGCTCGAAAACAAAGACCCCTTGACTCAGTTATTCACACGCAACCAGCCTAACATTATGGGACCTACATAAAACACTGCTGCTCGTTTATTAAACTATACGTAATAAAATAAACAAATATCAACAACATAGAGTCATAGAGATTTTTAGTTTGCCCAACTCACACTTGAACTAATATCACTAGACAGTAGCTCTATGCATCCCCCTCACAGCACTTCACTTTCTATTATAAACTTCTAGTAATAATAATATTTGTCACCAGCCTTCGGCTTTTCGCGTCACGCAACGTGACGCTGTCACGCGTTAGGACTGAGGAAAAATACCGTTGTGACCCATGTTCTAATTGTAACCCACCCTGAAAATCTGTAATAGTGACCCAGTGCTCTATTTGTTACCCAGGGGGTCACTATTAGAGCATTTTATTTAAATTTCCATATCATTGCGTACAAAAGCCTACATCACTTCCGGTATCACTTCCGGAATCACTTCTGGTATCGGCCCAGTCAAATCACTCGAAAATACATGGTTTTGGGAGTTATTTTGCCTTCTAAAACAAACAAAATGATTTATGAAAAATTTCTACCTTAAAATAAAAGTTAAGTAACATCTAATCTGCAACTGGTAACTGTTTGGAGTGATTATATTAAGATTTAAACTGAACAAATTTGAATTTGCTTTCGCATGTGAAGGCGTTACTCGTTTATGGACGACCAAGCAGAACATAGGGCCCCTAAGGGCAACTCGTGGATGGTCTGTGAGCTATTTTGGTATATACTAAAAATCGCGTGACCGATGACGTCATCGTTACGTCATCACCACTAAGTGAATCGTGGGAAAATAATACCATACATGACCAAGTTTGAACTGTATGGCATTAGAAATGAAGGAGATATGGGCATATGCATGTACTTAAAACACGTAATCGATGACGTCATTGTTACGTCATCGCCATTAAGGTTACCGGATACCTTCAGGGTGCGTTTCCAGTCTAAATTATGTAGCGCCTCGAGGAAACATCGTAGATAAATCATTCATGTATCATTTTAAAGCTTATAAAATTGGCTACAAGAATACATAAAACGTTTTGAGTTCTTTGAAAATCTCGAATTTTCCGCCATCCCGTTTCTCCGATCTAGTGAAATGGCTTTCAGAAGCTCCGACCCCGAAAATATTTTAAAGTTTAAAAATCTGTTCGCTTTGTCGTATTTCAGAGGAATCGTATTACAAAACCGTGTCGGGGAATTTCAAAATTCGATTTAGTTCAAAAGTTATCATGCTTTCCGTGAAAAGGCGAAAAATAATCCGAGTAGATATGCGGGAAACGTTGTCAAGAGATCTTATTTTAGAATTTCCCAATTCCCCGACACGGTTTTGCAGCTGAGACATCAATTGACATTTTGTGAAAATTTCGCACAAATCGAATAAATTGCTCTTGGGTGGGAGCTTTTTTAAAACTCTATTTTGATTGAAAATCGAAAGCGAGAAAATAGCACTTCAAAAAAATATACCCGTCTGTACTGTGTGAATCTGAAGCCCCGCCTCTCCAACAATTAGCAAGCTCTTGGCCAATCATTTCTCATCACAGTTTAACTCAATCTGTCAAGATTTCCCGCAAATGTTGATTTCCGATCAAAGCTACGCGCCGCATCGAGAATATGTTTGTTTGTGTGTGTGACTTGAAAAAATGGTAGCGGTAAGAGTCGGCTGGTTTCCCATGCTAGAAAAATGGGAAAGACAAAAAGACCTCGAGGGGCAAAGGCAAGGTGAACACCTATTGAGACGCCTTGAATGCCAGCATAGTTAGTAGAGGAGACAGCGATTTGCAGGCGTCTGAAACAGCACGGCAATAGCGAGATCGTGGTTCAACCGATTCAGGGTCACCGTCAGACTACGTTTCCATCTAAGCTTTCTTGGAAACAAATATTCTCTCGGCTGGCTCTTATCAATTCTTCTTTATGTTCAGATGCGGACCACTCCGCACTCTGTCTGAAAGTGAAAATACGAACGCTTGTCGGATTTTGCGAGGACTCCTATTTGGCTTTGTAATTGTAGTGTATGCATTGTTTGGCCTCGTTTTTCTTTGCTTTTTTTTGTTTTTCAAGCTAAGGGCATCCTGCTTGCTTTTTGTAAGATATAAGGCCAACAACCGATGGAATTGTGGAATCGTGTGTGGAAAAACGTTTCTCAATAAACGTAAACATTGGTATATGAAATGAATTTAATATGCGTTATTCACCACACCGTCGTTACGGGCGAGTGAGCACTTGTCATGTGTTTATTGATCTACTGTCAATCAAACAGAACCTTTTACTTCAGGTTAAAAACTTCCTTTTGGTATTTCTCCGTCAATATATATTTTTTTGAACGGAGTTTTTGGTATACGAGACACTACTACTAAAACTACATTTCTGTGCGAAAAAAATATTTTCCCATCTTTTTCGTTTTGAAGGTATCCGGTAACCTTAAGTCATTGGTAGCAATCCACTACCATGTCCGTCCAGGTTTGAACTGTCTGCCATTAGATATGAGGGAGATATAGGCATGTACTTAAAATCACGTGACCGATGACGTCATCATTACGTCATGACCACTAAGTGATTTGTGGGGACCCAATACCATGCCTGTCCAACTAGTTGAACTGTCTGGCATTGGAAATTAGGGATATATGGACTTGTACTTAAAAAAAAGTAATCGATGACGTCATCGTTACGTCATCGCCACTAAGTGATTGATAGCATAGTGTCTGGCATTAGATGGGCACCGTCAATACATCTTTTCCAGCATGACCATGGGGTGGGGGGACTCCCATATAAAAGTGATAGGGATTCTCGTCGGACATTTTCGATTTGACCCCTAAGAGGTACTAAAATGGGCGTGGCTCAAGCTTATTTCGACCCCTAAAAGATACCGATAAAAAACATGCTAACATTTAAACTTTGGATGCCTTTTATTGCTATTAACATGTTGTATCATCAAGCACATTCTTCCTTGTTGTTTTCAAAAGCGCTGCCATTCTCTAGCATTCGGTGACACCCGACCCCTAAAAGGTATCGCTTTACATATAAATGTCTGTGTTTGATCGTGGACACACTGTACCCTAAGTGGTACGTATATACTAAACTCCTGATTTTCACCCCTAAAAGGTACGACGAGCATCCATGTACCCCTCAATAAGGGAGTCCACACCCCGGGGACCAAATCTTTTCGAAACCTTGGACGGTCATTCGGAAAGTCAACCGCGAGTCGTCGAGTCACAGAAAGAAACGACGAAAAAATAATCGTACCACCTGAACCCAATAACTCGTTCTGCACATTCGTGCATCCACGAGTTAAATTACTATAGTGTATGGAATATTCATAGCTTGATTACGTATATAACCTTCGCTTGATAATGGCTAATAGATGGTTTGCACTCAATTCCCAGAGATTCAAATGACAAAGGGCATCGCGGCCATGTTGGTGTGCAGAACAAAAGAAGCTATCGAAGAATCTATTGTTAACTGTGCACCAACATGGCGGCTATGACGTCACGTCAGGAGCCCATTACTAGGAGCGTTCCTCTGTTATGGGTTGGGTCCACAGCACAGGAGTAGATGAGGCTATTTTTAGATTCGAAATTCCCACGAAAAGAGGTTGCCGCCATGTTGATGCCCTTAAACAATAGATTCCTCGTTAGCTTCTTTTGTTGGGGCACCAACATTTGAATCTCTGGGGATTGAGTGAAAACCAGCAATTCAAATTCCCGCGTTGAAAGTGAGAAGAATGATAATGAATAGCTATCTGATTGGCTAAGAATAGCCTACCTTTGTTCTTTTTCGCGCGAAACGCAATGCTAAAAATAGCCTCATCTACCTCTGTGCTGGGGTACAGACACAGTGGGGAAGATGAACGCTCCTGGTAATGGGCTCCTGGTCACGTGCAAAGGGTCCATTGTGTTGACGCATGCAGTCTAAGTAGTTCTGGAACCTTCCATTCTGAACAAGGATTGTTATTATTTAGTTATTATTTAGTGTAGCTAAATCGAATTGATCTTTAAATCAAAATGCCCCGCTGAACGTTGAAATCACATATCGAAGAGGTTAAAACGAGTTTTTATCCGGTCCACATCAGCGCAGAATTGCGCTTTTGGGAATCTAACGCTCGCCAAATGTAACTTGTAAACGTTTTATTAAACATAAACAGTGCATGACCCAGAGGTCAACTGACTGGAAGATCAAAGAAAACACGTTTTTTTAGGATGGAACCTATGTGAATATATTACGTTATATTTCAGTTCAGTTCGATAAAGTGAAATAATTAATGTCAAAATTTCGGTAAGTACTAAGTCACATTTGGATATATTAAACTCCATTCTGTCTTGTTCTGAATTTTTTTTTTTTTAAATGACTGTGAATGTAAAACCATTCATGCCAGAGGTTTCGCTGTTCTTTGAGCAGAATAGAAACATCTTGAACAGATGAATAATTATTCTTCCCTTCAACTATATTTGACGATGAAATTCGCAGCCTAGAGGAAGATCATGCTATTCAAAGCGCTGAAGAGTTTTTAAATGATGTAGAAGGGATTGAAGCTGAGGAGGATGATCATCGTGCTGAAGACAACGCGCCCATTCATGTTCATGAAAAGTCTTGGCGTTGGCTTCCACACGAGTGGCTTATGAAGACAACTCTCTTTGCAAATCAAAAAGCAAATTATTTTGTTATATTAAAAATCACGTGACCGATGACGTCATCGTTACGTCATCACCACTAAGTGAATCGTGGGGAAACAATACCTTTAAACTGTCTGGCAATAGAAATGAGCGATATGGGCATGTAGTTAACACACGTAACCGATGACGTCATCGTTACATCATCATCATCAGGTGATTGACAGCAACCCACTACCATGTCTGTCCAGGTTTTAACTGGCTGGCATTAGATATGAGCGAGATATGGGCATGTATCTAAAATCACGTGACCGATGACGTCATCGTTACGTCATTACCACTAGGTGCTTGATAGGGACCCGCTACCATATCTGCCAAGGTTTGAGCCGTTTGGCATTAGAAATGAGATACGGGCATTTACTTAATATCACGTGACCGATGACGTCATCACCTCTAAGTGATTGATAGGGACCCATAATCATATCTGTCCAGGTTTGAGCGGACTTGCATTAAAAATGAGCTATGGGCATGTACTTAAAATCACGTGACCGATGACGTCATCGTTACGTCTCACTACTAAGTGATTGATAGGGACCCACTACCATGTCTGTCCAGGTTTGGAGTGTCTGGCATTAGGAAGGCACCGTCAATACATCTTCTCCTACATGACCAAATATTTCAATTCTTGGACGCGTACCATAAACATCCGTAAATATATCTTCGGAATATCGAACCCTATTCGGACAGCCAACGGAGAGTCCCCGATCTAAACACCATAAAACGATGAATAAATTAGCTACTGACCCACTCCAATAACTCGTGTTCTGCGCTTGCGCAGATGGTATATCTCAATTTACAATCTAGTGGAAAAAGTAATATTTAAGTAATGTGTGAGTTGGTCCTGAAAAAAAAAGTCGGACTGTAATTTAAAAAGTATACTTAACGCCATAACGGTGCCACTACGACACCAAATAAATATAAAGTACTTACCTTGTTTAAGGGTTTCCTTTTATCATGTAGTACCAATTAGTGTTTATTCTTTCGCGAATTTTGTACTTCGGCCGATCGTAAAGATCAAATATGGCGGCCATGATTGCGGTTTTGCCTACGACGTATGAATAATTTTCTGTCACATGACATAGACCATAGTTTTTGAGATTTAATTAATATGTAAACAATTATAAGAATTTGCCGACCGGCATACCCGACTCGAATCCTTTAAGGCCACTGAGAAAAACCTGGCGTATCCTCGCACAGCTGAATAATTCTGTCACTAGCCAGTGAGGGCTTTTTCGGTGCTGGTCCGCCACCGGTCTTGCAAGATTCACGATGAAATGCCGAAAACTCCTTTTTAGCCGTGCTATATAGGTTCTTCCATTTGTCCTTTAATAACATCTTGCACCGACCGCACTTCAATCCCTACGGCGTTTACGGCTCGGGTTAGCTCTTCCCAAACTGCATGCTTCTTTGTGTTTGTAATGTTATTATTATTATTATTATTACAATGATATTTATTGAGGGAACCACACTCATCGATGTGATTATTTTCAGGAGGGCCCTCAAATAAATAAAATAAAAATAAATACAAGAATATATAATACATATATATGAAACAGTTGACAAAAAGAAAAGATAAAATTTGTAGAAGCTAAAAACTAAAAGTCCATATCTAAAAACTATATACAATTAAAAATGTTCGCCTTCAATTGATTCTTAAATACAATGGGATTGTCAAGTTCTCTAATGTTCGTATTAAGGTCATTCCAGGCATTAGAGCACTGGAAAGAAGTTCTGAAAGTTCCCCAATTAGTGCGTGAGGGGGGTCTTCGCAAGTCTCTCTTATTTCTTGTGTTGTAATTATGAATTGTATCGCCATGTTGAAGATTAAAGTCATAATCAATGAGCCCATTTAAACATTTATAAACAAAGAGACAGCGATCGAATATACGTTTGGACTCGAGAGTTGACCATTCTAAATCAGAGAGAGCAACTGACGCAGACGAGTAATAATCCCTACCTAGAATTAACTTTGCAGTTCGATTCTGCAAAATCTGAAGAGATTCCATTAAACTAACATTGTGCTTGTCTCCCCATACAATACTTGCAGTCAAAATGCGGCTTTATCATTGTATTGTAAAACGTTATCCTCGCATGTATCGGCAAGCAGTATCTAATACGCCCAAGAATAGCAAGTTTTTGGCGAACCTTCGATTGAATCTTACAGATATGATCATGCCAAGTTAAGTTATTATTTAGAGTCACACCAAGATATTTGAAGTTATCCACCTTCTCAAGAACTTCATCATAGATATTCAGTTCAACATTAGAAAAAGCGTTCAGCCTTTGGGAGCTGCCAATTAACATAAGCTTAGATTTGGTTGTATTCAGCGTCAACTTATTCTTTGTAAACCACGAAATAACGTTGAGCAGGTCACGATCCAGCTTGAATTGTAGATCCTGGGGCGCATCTGCTTCACAGTATATTATTGTATCGTCGGCATAGAGTGTGACATCGGTGTGTTCTAGACAGTTAGGTACATGTAGATCATTCACATAGACGATAAAGAGAAGAAGGCCAAGTATGGATCCCTGGAATACTCCGACCGTGACTGGTAGTGACGGTGAAGTACATTTCCCAACAGCGGTTACTTGGGAGCGCTGATTAAGGTATGAGCAAAACCAATCAAGGGAGGATCCAGTGACTCCAAGGCTTCGAAGTTTGCGTTGTAATATGACATGATCGACGGTGTCGAATGCCTTAGCGAGGTCTAAGAATACGCACCCAGTAACTTTGCCCTTATCCATGTTCTCTAAGATTTGATCAGTAAAATTAGCCAGAGCAATAGTTGTAGAAAGTTTTGGTCTAAAACCAAATTGCTTGGAGCAAAGGAGCCCATTCTCTATCAGATGACGATAGAACTGTTCGTTGTGAACTTTAATTGTAGAAGGGCCATGTTCTTCTCGACATTTTCTGTTATCAAAGCGACTTCTGCGAGGGGAAAAATAGCTTTCCTTTTTCTGTTGCATTTGGATGGCTCTGCTGTCACCTCGACTTCGCTCATCTCTGTCATTTTGTATTACTTTACTCTCTATCGGCACTAGAATATCACGATGTTTCAATTATTTGCTTTGTTTTTATTTCTTGTAAAAAGTCAAACTAAAAATTAAGCGTGAGCGTGGATGTTCGCGATCGCGTGACATACATAAAGCCGTAAAACCTGTTTTTGTTAGGCTTAATCCTAGATTAGTTTGGTTAATCCTAGATTAGTTAATCTAGGGTTAAATCGACCTTCCAGGAACGGCTTTTTAACCTAGGATTAGCTAATCCAGGATTAGCGAATTTAATCCAGGATTAGCACTTAATCCTGGATTAATCTAATCGGCCTTTCATGAACCCGGCCCAGGACTATAGGCAAATGCAAGTTCTGTATCTACACGTGTAATTGTCATGGACGAGCTAGAATGAGCACTGAATGGAGGCTCATATCATAGAGGGGAATTCGTTAATACCTATTCAGCACTAGAAGAAAGAATCATCCATTCTAGCCTAGCCAGCAAAATAGGCGCTTTGAGGAGAGATCTTGAAATGTACATCTTACGATCGAAACGAGTTCGTTACGATCCCATTTCCGCGTTACGAACATTGTTTATCACTTTCTTTGCATTGAAGTAACACCGAAGACCTGCTTCGCAGGCTAATTTTAGCCCCTATTGAGTGCTTATTCAGCTCATCCTTATATGAAACTTGCCTATTTGCACTACATACACGTCATTTGACGACTACCAGTAATCTTTGTGTGGATTATTGCGACCATTCATTGTCTTAGTATTTTCAAGAGTTTTAAAATCTGAATGAGAAAAAGAATTCAAAAAGGATTTCGCTAGTTGTAATCACCTGGGCCCGGTTCCTGAAAGCCAGATTAGCGCTAATCCAGGGTTATTTACCATGACAACTAATATTAGTGCTAATCGGGCTTTCAGGAACCGGGCCCTGATGTCATAGCGCATATTGCCTATTGTAAATCATATACACCTACATGTATTTCAAAAAAGGTTGTAACGGACGAGCGACAAAGGATGGTCTTAAACAATACAGACTACAGTTTGCTCTGCCAAGTATTTGGTTTCAATAGTAGAACATTCAGTACAATGATTACATGACCAAACATAATTAATTTAGCATCTTCACAAGTGACAATGATGATCACATACAACTGACAGATGTGACTGCAACCACAGAAAAGTACTCTTGTATAATGTTCAAGAGTGGCATTTTATGTACAGCACAACTCAGTTAAGCACTGCCCTTTACTAAGATGCAACCCCATTCCCCTTCCTCTCCTCTTACTGTTCCATCCTCTCTGCTCTCTTGCCACTCCATCTACTCCCCTCCCTTCTCTTACCATTCCATAATCTCCTCATCCAACTCTTCCCCTCCCCTCCCCTCCATTACCCTCTCTTACCATGCCATCCCCTTCACTTCAACTCTTCCCCTCCCTTCCATTCCCCTCTTACCATTCCATCCTCTCCCCTCTTGCTATTCCATCCCCTCCATTACTTTCTTACCATTCCATCAAGATTCTCCTCTTCACATCCCCTCCTCTCCATTACCCTCTCCTACCATTTCATCCTCTCCTCCCCCCTCTTGCCATTCCATCCCTCCACTCCTCTCACACCATTCCATCTTCTCCTCTTCCCATCCCCTTCCCTCCATTACCCTCTCTTACCATTCCAGCCACTCCTATTGTCATTCCATCCCATCCCCTCCAATTTCCTTCTCTTACTATTCCAACCTCTCGCCTCTTGCCATTCCATCCCATTCCCTCCATTACCCTCTCTTACCATTCCATCCTCTCCTCTTCCAACTCTTGCCATTCCATCACATCTCCCCATTCCTTCTATTACCATTCCATCCTCTTCTCTTCCCTCTCTTGCCATTCCATCTCCCCTGTCCCCTATCATTCTCATACAATTCCCTTCACTCCCCTCCCCTTGTATTCCCTTCCATTCTTTTCTCCCTTTATTGAGTTCAATCCACCAGAACCACTAAAGCTCTTGACAGAGAAAATGTACTTTATGACAGTTGGCCAACACATGTCGGCTGAATCATGAAGTAGTTTCTCCACTTTTGACTAATTAATCTCATACTCATTAATTATTCATGAGGTAACCAACCAACCATGTGCCCAGAATTCGATCACATGACGATCCTTGAAACCACGGAAAGTACTCCCAGAACTCTCAGGAGTACATTCAACCCATTTTTTTTCCAGTCCAAGGACTGTATTAATTTTGTTCCAGCCCAAGGAACAAAAATTGGTTGAAATTGGTTGAATGTACTCCTGGGAGTTCTGGGAGTACTTTCCGGGGTTTCAAGAATCGTCATGTGTTCGAATTCTCGGCACATCTCAACATCAAGGTTTTCTATGCTGTCTAGCGGTATGGTAAAGCGTGTGGCCTCCAAAGCGGCAACTTTGTTCTCTCTTATCTGCCTCCATTCTTGAAAAATATTCACTGCCCAGTTGTTCTTGTAACAGTTTGACAAGGGCACAGCATTTGTTAACACTTCTTCTTCTTTCCCGCTGCTTTTCGCTTTCCTAAAACGTTTTAGAGGTCGGAAATCTTCCTCGTCGCTCTCACGACAAGCCAATGCTGACTTCCCGGCGTTGTCTTACAACTGTACAAACTAAATTCTGAAATTTGATATTATAATTCACGTACTCCAGTCTCAACAAATCCCAAAGGGCGAGAAACAAAAGCTACTTCATTACTAGAAATAGTAGAATGGATCAATCTTCAGTGACAAACAAGTTGCCTCCCAAATAATTAATGAGCACGAGATGTCGTTTCAAAGCCTCCAATTCGGACTGGACGGGATTACACGCCTCGATTGGAACTAATTGGCCGGTAACAAAACGAGCAGGGGACTGGAACCGAGTTTATCAGAATTACTCTAGTTCTAAAATGAAGTTCATCACATGATAGAGCATGTTGAAATTAGCATGTGTGCCAAGTTTGACGTGATACAAGTGAATCTTGACTGAATTATAAGCAATTGAAATTTCTTTGTCCCTCCAAAATTTTGCAATGAATGTATGGTTTGGAGGGACAACGTTTGTATGGGAAAATTGACATATTTGATGCTCTCTAGCATCGTCAATATTGAGCCAAAGTTCACCAAACTTTCTAGACAAGCTAAGTTTGATCTGTTCTTTTGGAAAATAATGGTCACTTTGACTAGTTGTTAATTGAATTAGTTTTACTGACTCGGTTCCAGTTTCCCGCTCGTTTTGTTACCGGCTAATTGCGCGGACTTGAAATCCCGTCCAGTCCGCATTGTCGGCTTTGAAACATTACGTAATAAACAGTTACAGTATGTTACATGTACATGTACAAGTCATGTATTGCTGATATTCACTCTAGTTATTTTCTTGTATTTTTCACCCAGTCCACATTCGTTCAGACTGGTGAACCACAGAACTCCTGCAATTCAGTATGGAAAATTGTGGAGTATGAAAGTGAAAGTGGATCATTCCCATTTTGTTGCATGCAGATTTCCAAGTTACATACAGTACATTCTAGGAGGATTCACCCACTCTCACATTACTCAGTGTCTTCAATGTTATATGTGAAAGCTTAATTTTAAAAATGTTTTTGTCAACTCAAATATTTACAACATTTTATTTCCCAGCTAGTATTGACTTTAATACCCATTCTTTTCCTTAGAGGTAAGGCAAACTAATTTTACATACAGTTACAACAATTGTACGATTTTCTTTTTCGAGAGTACTTGAGTTGTAGAATGTCACCGACCTCGTCAATTGCAGACAATGCCTAGAAATGAAAACGGAAATACTTTGTTTATCAGTACAACTCTTTCATGAAGTTTATAGACCATCTTCATAAATACATATTTCTGTTCAATCGATTATCCACATGTTTAGAAAAGATCATCATTACTATTTATATGTGAAAGAGCATATTGTGAAATTTGATTGGTGTACAAATTGTAGCTTAAAGTGTTTATCAGGTCAAACATTCTTATCACTAATAATCGATTCTAAACCAAGTGAATAGTTAAATAGTAGAACATTTCTCGATTTGATGGTGCATGAGTTAAAGAGGTTTATATTTATATCTTCAAGCCAGTGATGTAAACCCAGTCTATATTTATTATACAAAATATACTGGTAGAGATAAAATACCTTTTGTAAACATCTATGTTATGTTTGAATGTTATATCAATTATTTTACCAAATATTTTTTGGTCAAAATCAGAACATGGTTTCATTCTTAAGGAAAAAGAAATTAAAGCAAATTCCAAAATTTACATCAAATTTACATCACATATTAGTACATTGGAAATAGAAACCTCTGTAACTCATAGATGCAACACTCAAATCAAGAAATATTCTACTATTCAAATATTCACTTGATATATATAGAATCGATATTAATGATAAAAAGTTTGACCTGATACAGAACATGTTTACACTTTAAAGTCCCTATGAACCTTACTATTTATTTCAGATATCAATTCTACATCAAGTGAATAGTAGAATGGTACAATATTTCAAACATCAATTCTACATCAATTGAATAGTAGAATGGTACAATATTTATGGGTTTGAATGTCATGCCAATTGAGTTTATAGAGGTCTTAATTTCCAAAATGCTAATTACATGTCAGGGTAGACAGCATTTATTATACAAAATTTGTAGTTACATACATTGTATACACAATATTTTTTTAAATATCAGTGTTTTATTTGTAATTTAATGAAAATAATTATTTTACAAATTTGTTTTCCTACACATTCAGCAAATACATCCATGATTCATAAGCATTAAGAATGCAAATACCTATCATGATGTCATGTAATTAGCATTTTGGAAATTAAAACCTCTAATGCATTGGCATTCTACTACTTGCTTGATGTAGAATTGATATTTTAAAAAAAGCTTCATAGGCACTTTAAAATAAATGAAGTTACAGCGACAGCACACTGAGCTACAGTATATGCATTACCAGTAAAGTGTTAAACGTTTCAAGTTAAAAGGTACACTGTACATGTACCTTAACAAAATCTCACCTCATCCAGCATTTCTCGGGTGTGCGCAGCTGACAGACAGAACCGTGCTCTTGACTCAATGATGGGTGTAGCAGGGAAACCAACAACCACCACACCAATCTTCCGTTTTAGCATCTCACGACCAAACGCTCTGAAATAAAACATAAGGAAGTACAAGTAAATAATGGCACAAAACTGAAATATGGCTATTAAGGTGCTACTTGAGATTACCGCTGAAACCATCAGGCCATACAAATGTAGGCTGTCTACTTTTATAAAAAAATCAAGATTTTTGAAAACTTGCACATCGATGCAATCACTTCTATTAGATGTTCATGAGGATTCTCTGCCATCTTTAATATTCTAATCCTCAAAACAACAACAACAAATGTGAAATACACATTCTTTCCTGTCTCAAAAAGACTGCTAGGGTTGAAACCCATGGATATAATTCACTCATTTCTATCAACCTAATCTGCAAAATGAAATGGAAACTGGCAATGCTTACGCAATCTTGGCCGGCATGTATAGCAACAATGGTACGACAGGAGACTCATCATGGCCATAGATGATAAAACCCATCTCCTTCAGACGTCGTCTGAAATATCTAACAAAGAATGAAGACAACAGTATTTGTAAATATTAAATTGATATTCACATGTGTACTGTACTAGGTATTAAAATACCTGTAGTTTAAGTCACATCCATTTATAAATACAGAGCAGTTTTTGATTGAGTGTTGCAAGACCAAAACCAAAGTAATGACAGAGCCAGTTATGGGAGCAAGTAAAAAATGCAATGAGCCAATCATGAACTGAGGTAATTTGTGATTGGCATTACTTGAACCAATCATGAGGAAAAGTAAATGCAATCATGGATTTGTAACTTGCTAAAAGACAGATTTATTGCATGATGAACCAAAACAAAGTTTGGTTTTACAGTAGTTACATGTAATTAGAACTTGATTGGCAGATACTGAATTACGAAATATTTTTTACAGCCAATAAAAAGGCAAAAATAATGCAAAACAAAGGCAATCACATAATTACTTTCCATGTACTCAATCAAAAACTGCTCTAACATGTGCTTACCAATAGTTAATTGTATAAACTAAGGATACATGTTGGTGACAGATTTTGGGCTAAAAAATATCCACAACTTTTAGATCATTAAAATACTATAATGACTCTGCTGGTATAAACAGTTACAATAAAACAATGGGATAGACAAAGACTTTACATACATTGTATATGAACAGTTAAATCACTGTCAAGGAATTTTAACTACAGTGAAAATAAGAAATGTACAATACATGAACATACCTAGTATTTTCTGCCAAAGCCTTGATTCTCTTTCTCCCTGATGATTCAAAAGCAAAAGTACCTAAACAAAACTCTTACAAAACTAAACTACAGGTAAATACAATAAATCAACTGGTATACAGCCACTTGGTTTGGCACTGTTATAGAGCAGATTATGTATGAGTGGGGCAAACTACAGCACCTGACTACAGCACAGTTACTGTACGGCATGCCGTGACATTGAAATGGTTTCCCTATTGTTTTTGTCCAGCTGCTGATCCAATCAAATTACAGATAAGGTACAACCCAGTTACAGTAAGGACATGCCGTAGTTTGTCCCACTCATACAAAATCTGCTCTAGTTGTCACTGTATGTCCAGGGTTGTTATTGTTTTAACCAAAACAATTAGGTACATGAATTCAAACATCAAGAACACTGCATGACTACAGGTACATGTATATCACATACACTGTATGAAGATCGTTTTGACAACGATTTGCTAACACCTTAGTGAGTGAGTGACAATTTTCCCCTATCTCAATAACTTGTTTCTGCACTTGCATGCATCCACGAGTTAACTTGCCTGCTATGCAGACGTATTTTTTCACTCTCATAAATTCGAAGAAAAAAGTAACGTCTGCTTACCCGAGCGCTTAATTAGTTTCCAATATGCACACCTCATTGTGTTATGGACCAATCAGATTTTACCTTCCATATCCTGGAAAGTGACGTAATGTTACATTTCAAAGGAATTCAGACAATACATTTGCCATTGACCAATAATAGGAGAGTGTTCACTGGTGCACCAATACACTAAAATTGTAACAATGGCTTTGATTGGGCAGAAAAACAAAACAAACGTGCTGACGTCATGCTTTCATATTGGAAACTAATTAGGAGCTCGGGTAAGCAGACGTTACTTTTTTTGAGTGAAAAAATACGTCTGGATAGCAGGCTATGAGTTAACAAGTGGGTGCATAGTCAACAGGGAGTACAGTACAAATGTATTAGCATGTCCATTTTTGAATTGAAGCATCAATATTGAACACTGCATGACTACATGTCCATCACATATGAAGATCGTTTTGATGACGAATTTGCTAACACCTTAGTGTGTTTGTGTGAGTGACCAAGCGACCTAATATTTCCCCCCATCTCAATAACTCATTTCTCTGCTCTAGTTGTGACTGTATGTCCAGGGTTGTTATTGTTTTAACCAAAACAATTAGGTACATGAATTCAAACATCAAGAACACTGCATGACTACATGTACAATATTACATACATTGTATGAAGATCGTTTTGACAACGATTTGCTAACATCTCAGTGAGTGAGCGACAATTTCCCCCCTATCTCAATAACTCGTTTCTGCACTTGCATGCATTCACGAGTTAACAAGTGGGTGCACAGCCAACAGGGAGTACAGAACAAATGTATTAGCATGTCCATTTGAATTGAAGCATCAATATTGAACACTGCATGACTACATGTACAGCACCTATGAACTCAAGATCGTTTTGATGACGAATTTGCTAACACCTTAGTGAGTGAGCAAGTGACAGACAATTTCCCCCCATCTCAATAACTCATTTCTGCACTTGCAAAACCTCCCGTCTCTCCTCAAGGATTTAAACATATTTTCCTTTTCAAAACTAATTAAACGTTATCTACTGTCAGAACAACATATATGATTGATATTTTTAATTGTTGTATAAACATCATTATCTTGAACTTCTTAATTTCTCAAAATTATTTGATCAACTTTAATTCCTTCTGTTTTCCTTTCCCTTTCTTGTTGTAAAATCTTAACAAAAGAAGGCTGGGGGCTAACTAGGAATCCTAATGGTTAAAGGGGAACTGAACCCTAAAATCAACCCAACATCTTTACAAAGACGTATTCCAAAGAAATAAGTTCTGCTATTGTATTTTATTTTTCTGTGTTGCACATCAATGAGGAGAAAATTAGTCTCCAAGTTCGATTTTCCGCTGAAAAATCTATATTGTGTGGCGGCTCAATTCAGTGCAAATTTCCCCATAACGTACATGTACATGTACACACATACCAAGGAAGAACAGTCACACCTCCAGCACAAAGAAAACACAATGCTCCACAATTAGAAGCCGTTAGTCCTGCTATTCAATGTCAGGGACAGCATCACAAATTACAAGACTTGAGCCATCTGTACATAGCGGAGGCTAAGAAAGGAAGGTTTTCGGATTTTCTCTTCCTAAACGTACAACACAGAAAAATTAAATAGCAGAACCTATTTATTTCGAATATATGTTTGTATAGATGCTGGATTTATTTTAGGGTTCAGTTCTCCTTTAATTTAGCCTCCAGGCTCAAACGTAATTTATATTATTGTATTTGCCCATTTTTACATGTATGTGTGTGTATTATTATTGTAAAACAAAAAATTGAAGAGCAAAATGAAAATAAAATCGAATTAAATTGCATGCATGCATCCACAAGTTAAAAATTGGTTACACAGCCAACAGGGAGTACAGTATTAGCATGTGAAATTTCCATCATTTGATGTGCAGACTGTATCTTTTTGCACATCAGTACTATTGTCCCTTAATATTTTAGCCTCAACAGCTCAAGCATTTACCTTCATTGGTTCCATCTTCACCAAGAATAATCTTCATAGATGTGTAGATTTGCATGATGACAGGAGGGGACATGGATGATGCATAAGCAGCACTATGAGAACACCCACGTATGTGGTTTATAATATCCTTTTAAAAATAAAAATAATCCATGGCTTTTAACAAACACATTACATTGTACATGTAAAGCAGAGATTCTGTTGGATTCTTTTAATACTATCTGTTAATTATTGTCCTAGCTAGGGTTAGAGCAATAGGACAATGATGTGGTTGGACAGTAAGGACTGTCATTCAGCGCTTATTGCCAAAACCTTGAGTGAAAGGACACCGAAACTATTGGACCAGCATCCTACATGTACATGTACCATTGATTTTGAAAATCTACAGGACAGTTTTGTGAAATGATTGGTCATAATCGCTGTCCAACAATAATTTCAATCCCTGGTACATGTATATTATAGTATGACTACAACTATGTACATGTGGGGGGATCTTAATCAAGGCTTTACATTTGCACTGTACATGTTTATTTCTCATTAACCCTCCAAGCAAACAACCAATTATATGCAGAAAGAAATAGCAAAATACACATTTGAATGTATGCTACATGTACACAGAAATAACATCAAACTCCAGGCGGAGAGAAGATAGCACCACAACATGCGAACATACATGTGTAAAAACAACCCTGTATAAAATCAGATGTAATTATTAATTAATTATGAGCCATTCAATCAATTTAAGGTTATTTGGACTTTAGTCTACATGTACAATGTACATGTATAATTATATACTCTTTGTGCAAGACTCTAAATAGAAAAAAAGGAATGTGTATGCGTCTGTGTCTACATGTATGTTATAAAATTGTTATAAATTTTTAAGATGCAGGGTCTGAATGCAGGTGCCAACTGGCGACTGGCCAAAAAATTGTAGTCGCCTAAAGACCAATATTTATTGTGGTTGCCACGTTTCAAGTTCCAAGCGACACAGAACAAAGAACATTTGCTGGCATGTTTTATTAGCTAAATTTACTTAGAACATTGTGTGACTTTGGGACATTGTAAAGCCTTTAGGTACATGTAAGTCGCCAGCTGGGTCCGGTTCCTGAAAGCCTGATTAGCGCTAATCGAGCTCTAGTTAATTACCATGACAACTAATATGTTTTGTTGAGAGTTAATCCAGGATTAGCGCTAATCAGGCTTTCAGGAACCGGGCCCTGGTGACTAACTCTGAAGTTTTGGTCGGCAACACTCAAAATTTAGTCGCATTGGCAGCAAATAAGGCGCAATTTCGGACCCTGAGATGAATTATACATGTTGGGAGCTACATGTACATGTAAGAGATCGGTCAGAAAAGGGCCTACACATGTACATGCTTCAACCAGAGAATATTGTAACCACAACACAGACAAAATCTGCTTTACAGTACACATATGTCCTGGGTCATTACTGTAAAAAATCAAGGCTTGTTAAATCATGAAACTGCCATGGAAGAGGCTGTAAATCTTGTTGGACCCTGATAAAATACCATGCCAAGTGGCAACAAATGCTTACCTCTGTAGCACCAATATAGCCACCTGCAGCACCAAAACTCTTGGTAAATGTTCCCATCATGATGTCAACATCAGCAGGATCAACCCCAAAGTACTCAGTGACACCCCTCCCACTAGGACCTACAGCACCAATGCTGTGGGCTTCATCCAGGTATAGATATGCCTTGTACTTCTTCTTGAGGTCGACAATCTCAGGTAGTCGAACCAATGATCCTTCCATGCTATTGTAACATGGACAATATTAACCCACAAGAATATGTTATGTAATTATTCAAAAAAACTCATGAATAATTCATAAAGCAAAAACAAAGGAAGTCAATGACTGTGAAGACATTTTATACCTGATAAAATTTCATCCTAATTTACATAAACTTTTAGCTTGGATTTTCTTGGCCAAAATAACTGAAAAAGGTCTCTTTACCCTCGTTACATGTGAATGTTTTTGAAGTCGTTTAATAAACTCGCAGCAAAGTTTGGGCCTTTATCAGTGAATTTCTAATTAAGATGAAACTTTATATAAAATTTCATCCTTAGCTACTGAAAATTATTTTCTTTATGTCATTCCCTTGAGATGTGCATCTTTCTTTCATTACATTCTTAAAGCATTTTTGAAGCCATTTAAAACACTGCTGTTTGTGTTTTAAACAGTACATAATAATCACGGTACACATGTACATGTACATATAAATTTAATTCAAGGGGTTCATGAACGCAAGAACAGTGTAAGTGACTACTGATCACACTCTCAATTCACCTTTGTTCTGTGTTTTCTAAAGGAGAATTTGGGACTTGATCAAAAGTCACTTAACTGTATACACATTTATGTAGTCAGTTTAATACGATTTCCAACACATGTACATGTATAACAGATAACATTATTAATAAAGAATGTGCTTAAATTGTAAACATAGTGCCACAATGTCGAACTCATGGATGTTAAGTGTGTTCTGAAGGAAAGACTCGCTCATATTAGTCACTTACTGTATACACATTTATGTAGTCAGTTTAACACAGGTTCCAACACTGATGTACATGTATAACAGATAACATTATTAATAAAGAATGTGCTTAAATTGTAAACATAGTGCCACAATGTCGAACTCGTTGAATTGTTAAGTGTTTTAGTGTGTTCAGAAGGAAAGACTCGCTCATATTAGTCACTTACATGTACTGTATACACATTTATGTAGTCAGTTTAACACAGTTTCCAACACATGTACATGTATAACAGAAACATTATTAATAAAGAATGTGCTTAAATTGTAAACATAGTGCCACAATGTCGAACTCATGGATGTTAAGTGTGTTTTAGTGTGTTCAGAAGGAAAGACTCGCTCATATTAGTCACTTACTGTATACACATTTATGTAGTCAGTTTAACAGTTTCCAACACATGTACATGTATAACAGATAACATTATTAATAAAGAATGTGCTTAAATTGTAAACATAGTGCCACAATGTCGAACTCATGGATGTTAAGTGTGTTCTGAAGGAAAGACTCGCTCATATTAGTCACTTACTGTATACACATTTATGTAGTCAGTTTAACACAGTTTCCAACACAAGTACATGTATAACAGATAACATTATTAATAAAGAATGTGTTTAAATTGTAAACATAGTGCCACAATGTCGAACTTGTGGATGTTAAGTGTGTTTTAGTGTGTTCAGAAGGAAAGACTCGCTCACGGTTTAAGTTATTTTTGTTGTTACATTGAGACTGAGTAGCCTGTAAAATCATGTGACCGATGATGCAATCATTATGACATCACCACTAAGTGATTTATGGGGACCCAATACCATGTCTGTCAAAGTTTGAGCGGCCTCGAATTAGAAATGAGGGAGATATGGGCATACACTAAGAGTGCGTTCGATTGACCGTATTCCGGAATAAGAATACCTAGAATGATCACTACAAATCGCGTTTACTGGGATTTTTTTAGCCACTGGAATAATAAATGTATCATGAATATCATATATTACCAAGCGTTTGTAGCTTAATTACAGTGAAAAATATGCCCGAACTAGTGATTTCCAGAGACTATTCCATCTACCGGAATACGGTCAAATTTCGAACGCACCCTAAAATCATGTTGTCATCATGTACAGTACTTAGCACATTCATACAAATGTATCTGTACCAGGGGCATAGCCAGAGTTTGAAGTGATCATGAGGAGGGGGGTTGCTGCAAGCACAAGCTTTTAAGGGGATTTGGGGGCATGCCCCACTTGGGAAAATATAGCATTTACTGCATTTTGAGAAGAAACATGATTGGTAAAAAAACGTTTTATGGCAGCTAGGGGGTTCCACCGGCCATGCAGTCAAATACTAAAATTGTGATCAAATTAATTAGGTAACTACATGTATGTCATTCATTACTTACCCAGTCACGGCTCTGTGATCTGTCTATAATAAATTCTCCTTAATAGGCAGTTTCATTATATCCAATGGAGATGGCTATTTTGCACTTTCTTTATCTCTTTTCTTTTATTTCAAATTTTCTTCTGGCTTAGAAAAAAGATTGGGATTTTTCTTCAGGGAAATAAAGGTGTTTTCCAGATCCCCAGGAACCTCTCCCTGGCTATGCCCCCATGTACCAAGGAATGTACACAGTTGCTTGCTCCATATGTACATACATGTACATACATGTACATACATGTACATACATGTACATACATGTACATATGTACTAAGTTGGCTGTGCACATTCTGAACCACACCACACTGCAATGCTCCACTGATTTACCTGTAAACACCTTCCACAATTATCAGTATCTTCTTCCATGGCCTGTGGCTTCTTGGCTGGCCCTGGATAACAGCGCTTCTCAGGATATTCTCTAGGCTCTTCAGGTCTACACAGTAAGCATCAAGTTTACACGCATTTCAATGACATTACTAAGATTACTTGGCCAATTCAAATACAAAGACCATGCTTAAATATTGTAACACTTATTATCAAACTCATTATTAATTCATGAAGCAAAAACAAAGGAAATCACCGACCGATAAGTGATCTTTAAATCTGATACAGATTTCATCCTGATTTACATAAACTTTGGCTTCGATTTTCTCGGCCAAAATAAGTCTAGACGTTTGATACAAATGTAAGTAAGATAAATAATTAGCATCCGATCTTTATCCGATTTACAAACTCTCGCTTTCAGCTCGAGTTTGTAAATCGGATAAAGATTGGCTGCTCATTCTTTATCTATTACTTATAGAAAGTAAAAGTCAGAATGTTTAAATTGCAGTTATTGAAATATATATATTACCAATAATGTCCTACATGTACTCAACATGTACATGTACAGTATCTAGTAGACTCAGGAGCCCATAACCAGAAGCATCAATATCTCCTATATAGCTGTCACAGTGTTTTCACAAAAAAAACTCTATTCACAAGACGCGCACAATGGTTTGCCTTTTAGAAGCAACTACATTAGTTAAGATGACTGATGCAAATTTCACTGGTTGCAACCTCTTGCTCAGAACTCTGAACTGAACATCCTATATTTTATCACTAACAGTTACAAAAATTAAAATGAATATTTTTCAAATTATTAAGACTTACCATTATGCTTGAAGACTTTAATTCTGGCCCCAGAAAGCCGAGCCCCAAGCACAAGTGAAGAGTGGTTGAACTCATCACTAACAATAAGGTCCCCCTTTCCTACCAGTGTTGGGATGTTAGTAGAGTTTGTAGCAAAACCCATGCCGAACACCATGGCCGACTCTTTACCTACAAACTTGGCCACCATCTTCTCTAGCTCTATGTGAATATCAATAGTACCTGAAGCAAAAAACATTGAATGAGCCAGGCTATTTTATTAATATTGATTGCGCCTAGTTGACGGTGATCAAGCGTATTCGACTGTGATCAACGGTGCTCGAGAAGTCAACTGTAATCGAGTGTAGTCGATCATGCTCGAGCATAGTCAATGATTGCGCTGCTACATGTAACTGTAGAATGGCCTGCTACTAATGTACATGTACATGTACAGTGTATGTCAAATGGTATGGTTGAATCCACCATACCGAAAAAGATTGTGGCTAAGTTGTACTTTTATACACAATCCTTTGCATGTGAAAATCTTTAAATCCGTTATAAAATCCCAGTAGAGTTCTTAAATCATAAAAACAAAATAGTACCAGAACTTTTGCCAATACACTGGCATTGAAGAGAATAGAAGATTCCTCCATGTTATTTTTCAATTCAACTTTATTTAAACACAGGGATTTCAACAATTTTACACTTATTTCCATGAAAGCCGTGTAAAATACTACTATAAAGTAAAATTAGAAATAATTCTCATAACAAGTGATTAAATATATTAAGCTACACGTATGCTATATATATATTAAGCATCTAACTAATATATAACTAATATATATATATCTACTAGGGTCATATATTAACAATCAATATACATAATTTATGTACTAAATAAATGTATAATAATACTAATAATCTAAGAATAATCTAAAAAAAAAAATTCTAAAAAATACTTTAAGCATCGTTAGTTTGAGTGTTTTAGGGTTGCAAGGGATTGTGGTTAAATTCTTTCTGTCTACAAATTCGCATCACTCGCGTCGAAATGGCGAACGTACGTGTCTTCGAGGAATTCCAGGATAATGATTGCGCATTTGTAGAGGCTTGATAGAGTAAACCTGCCAAATTTGAAGGCCACTTTCAGAGGTAAATTGCTTATGTTTAAACCTATAAACGTTTTGCTTCATGAACTTTGACCGACTGCGTGATATTAAGTGCATGACAAGATTTGTGATAAGTTGAATTTGCTGCGACCCTCGACAGCGCGCGAGTTAAAAACTTAATTATTATATCGGTAAAAGACGGGCCGATTGGTGCCTGTTGCATACTTTACATACCAAGAACATAAGCTGACATATTCAATTTCAAACCATTAATAGATTTATTATAAAGTATATAACTGAAACCAAGAACGATCGAGCCGGTAGAAATGATTGTTCTCATCCCTGACCGGTTGAAGGTGGTTTTCACCGTCGGTGTTTCCTGTGAATTGCTTGAGTCAGAGATTGTCAATAAAACAATGATTTCATTTATTTGTCAATAGTCTTTGCCTTGTTTTTGGAATTTTTTCCAATCCGGTCCCCGATGGTGGGGCATTTGAACAGCCTGGATGAAAAAGTGGTGGGGCATTTGAACAGTTTTTCTGCCTTGGTAGTGGGGCATTTGATAGATTTTTTTTTTAAATGTTCAAATGCCTGGGGGTGGCCCGGGGGGGCCTGCATGCACGGGTTTGGAATTGACTGATACATTAGTGTACGTTTTCCTGTGAGAGGTTTGACACATGTATGTAAAATTATGTGATTCGATGTGATTTGAGACTGACTGTGCAATATTGACCAGCGAATAATATCAGAAGCCCTGTATTAAAGTTAGAATAGTTGCCAGAGCCTCCAGTGGAAGCCAGCTTTTACATGTATTGAAACCTTAATTTGCATGTTCTGTATAGAATGCACAGTCATGTAGTACTAACTCCTACCATATTCGTGCCTTGCACTGCACACAGCTATGCCATTCTCCAGTACTGCCTTTTCTGCTGCTTCAGCACATGGACCTTCATTTTCAGCAAACCCCAAATAATTATATGAACCAAGATTTAGAGCCTTTGTTCGTTTCCCAGATAATCTAAGGGTGAAAAGTACAATAATCACATTTAAATGTATCACCATAAATACCTGCATGCATAGAACCCACACTTTTTTGGAGATTAACAAGGGTCAAAGATGAAGAAGTGGCTTATTTGCTGACCAGTACAAGCACATCACAGAGCTTCTGAAGAAAGAGTCGCCCCCAGGCCTTCCTTGAAAATTCAAGAAGGTGGACCATGGACTCGGACAGATGCACAATTGCATGTAGTTCTGGCAGAAGACCTTGCTACATTGTATCCCTTTGACACACACATGCACATGTATTGTAACAGAGCCAGAGCTCCTTAGTTATCAAAAGACCCCAGCTGATTCGAGATCTGAGGTCCCCAAACAGATGAGGATCTCTTCTGAAAGTTTTACATGTCATTCAATCAAGTCTACGGTTAACTTGATTATTCCTGGCAGGAGAAAAACACTTTGGGTGCCCTTTTAATACCAACGAGTAGATGATACATTTTGTATCTCTAATTCATTGTACTGTAACAGATTTCGCATTGGCTTTACACCGGATGCCCTTTAGCTGGGCTTCTGACAGGTTGCGAAAAAAAAAATCAAAATTGTGCGGGATTTTGGACGTACATTGTGCGGGGAAAAACGTTGATTGCGCAATATTTTAAGAAATTTCAACAGGCTAAAAAACATTTTTCTCGTTCTGCCGTTCAAGCAGAGGGTAAAGAAAAGCTCTCGAGTCTGTCAATACTTTCACGCTTATCGTTTCGGTACACATTTCTCAAAATTGACCCCAAAATGCCCAGATCGCTTTAATTTGAAGGAACAGATATCAGAGAAGGTATTCCTTTGATTGATTTCTTTCAAACTTGCAAAATCGACCCAATGAGCTCTAGCTAGTTTACCACAATCCACCAATGAAAAACAATATAATAGAAACTAGAGCCCAGGCCATGGATGGAACGCCTTGTTTTTTTTTTCATCTGCTTGAGACGTTCGAACAAAACAAGGGATTTCTCTACGTGTTTTGGAAGGTAAATGGGGTGAAAATGGCCTTAAATGTTTCCAAAAATCACAGTAAACAAGAGGAATGCCTGTTTTAATTAAAATTTTCAACAAATTGTGCGGGATTTTGCAGATTTTTAGGAATTGTGCGGGTTTGACCAAATTGTGCGGATCCGCAACCATGCAACCTGTCAGAAGCTCTGCTTTAGTTGAGAAAAAGAAAATGCAACAAGGACTTATTATATAATAACATTATGTTATTCACTTTCCACTTTCTGTAATGATTCGGGTACTTTTATTCTACAGCGTAATTACCAGAAAATAATGCTAACTACATGTACATGTAGCTACATTATCCAGTCAACATAAAATACAATTCAAAAATAATTGCATTTGACAAAAGAGAACACATACTAATCCTGTGCAGGCTACCTGTGCTTTCACAGGCTTACTAAACTGAGATTCCTTTTCACACTATTTGAATAATTAATACTAAACCATTTTGACACAATGCACATGCACCTATATGGCCTGTTTCTGGCACAGCTTCTGTTTTCTTCGTTTGCTCAGTATGTTCCAATGAAATGCACTAAATATTGTTTAAAAACTTCTACTATGTACATGTAAGTAAAAAGCCTGATGGAAGTGTGTAATACTACTTCTGGAGCATATATGTACATACATGTACTGTTAATCCACAATGGTGAGCTTGTGGATGTATTAAAGCTTATTTTAGTGTGGATGCCAACACTACACTGATCAAGGAAAGCATAAATTTATGGAATCCCAAACAAGCAAAGGAAATCATTTAAATTGATGTGCTCTTTAATCAGAAGTAGCCAAAATCTAAGGTTGGTATTTTCAAAAATGCCACTTGACAACATTTTCCCCTAAAACATCATTTTTTCTACTAGGCTGTTAAAGTTTGAGCACATCCAAGTTTAGGGTGTACTTACAGTAATGATAATACATTTTAACTTGATTGGTACATTGTATATTTACAACCACATCAGCTTGCATGCCAAAGTGACAATGACTTAATTAATACAGTAATAATGTTGTACTTGTTACAAAAATGTGCTGAAATGCTTGATTAACTTTTTCCACCCCAAAAAAGACTGTACACACATTGTACACTACTACATGTACATTGTGTATAATGTACATGCCATAATTATTTAAGCTGCAAAATAGCTTAGACTGTATTGTTCTTCAAAGGGTACAAGCAAGAAAACACTGAATGTGGAAATACTTGTAAATGCCTTGTGCTGAACATTAGTGCTATAATATTACAATGTAAACTTACCTAAATGTCCAACCATAATCATCTGACTTTCTTTCAAGTACTTCAATTTGAGCTCCTGGGACACTAGCAATAGGCCTATTCCAGCAATCTCTTATTCGAACATATAAATTTCTAGTGTAAAAGCTTTCAAAGTCTGCATAAAGTGGAACAAACCCCTGAAAGAGAAAAACAAATAATGTAAATTACAGTACCACCCATAACTTAAACCTCAAGTGAAATATTCACTGGGTCTGCTTGAATCTAATACAGAGAATCCAAGGCTAGCCTGCTATGCAGACGTATTTTTTCACTCTCATAAATTCGAAGAAAAAAGTAATGTCTGCTTACTGAGCGCTTAATTAATTAGCTTCCAATATGCAGACCTCATTGTGTTATGGACCAATCAGATTATACCTTCCATATCCTGGAAAGTGACGTAATGTCACACTTAAAAGGAATTTAAACAATACATTTGCCATCGACCAATCATAGGATCTCTCGAGTGTTCACTGGTGCACAAATTCACTAAAATTCTAACAATGGCTTTGATTGGGCAGAAAAATTAAACAAACGTGCCGACATCTGGGTAAGCAGACCTTACTTTTTTCTTCGAATTTATGAGTGAACAAGAGCCCATCTGGGCTTTCGTGAATTCACTCGAGCCACTATATATACATCAATGCAGCCAGACACTCTTTTAAGGTGAGCACACACCAGGAGATGTTTTGCATGTCCGATAGTATGTCCCACCTTAATGGAGGAAGGGGTAGTCCCATAAAAAAAATTGTGCAGTGTCCAAGGGAAGCACCATTAGAAATATGGATGGGGGAGGTAGGACTTCCTCAAGATGCACACATTTTTGGCCCCTTGGTTGTGCAGGGCAGGTTATTTTCTTTGATATTTTGCGTTCCAGGATTTTTATTTTGAACAGCCAAGTAGGTAAAAGTGCCATTTTGCCATTTACCAAAAAGTCCTTCCAGATCACAATATTCTTCAAGTTGGTTCCCTTTATTCTTACTAGTTTGATATTGTTGTAAAGTATGTTTTCAGTTAAAAAGTTGAAAATTGTAACAAATTGAATGATTATTGAAATTTACCTATTACCGAGGAAGGCATAAATTCATGGATTCCCACACTGATGAAGGAAAGCATACATTTATGGATTCCCAGACGGCAAAGGAAAGCATAAATTTATGTGCTCCCTGAAGAAAGACCCAAATTCTTTAGTTTTTGTTGAAAAAATCTGCATTTTTCTTCAATTTCTTTATTCAAAAGTAGCCAAAATAGAAGGCTGGTATTTTCAAAAATGCCACTTGTCAAACTTTTCCCCTAAAACGGCAAAACGGCATTTTCTCCTGCTAGCCTGTTTTGGACTACCCTTTTTTGGATTTCTGATGGTGCCCTGTGTTCCCAATGACATTGAAGATGAAATACACTTTCATTTGAAATCCTCTTAGTAATAACCAAAGGGAAGAATTATTAGCTGAATATTAGCAGTCTTTAGGAGTGGCCGGTAGTGCGGTGACCTTCATTCTCTGCTCCCCTAGTATGTATATGTAATTTAATATTTTTGTTTTTCTCGTATGTAAATTAAAGTAGTTGACCTTTTACTGTAAACACTACTTATTCATGTGACACATGTTTGCAATTTAGTCTGCTGTTCTGTTATACTGCAGGTTCCGAATACTAATAGATGATTGTTTCAAATGTATGTTGATATTTGTCCCAAATTCTAAGTTGTATCCTGTCCATCCTGTGATGGAGCTACTGTATCACTATATTTCTCTACTGTTCTTTCTACCCTGTGGCTCTTTATCAAGTTCGCTGATTGCCGCCTCACAGCTCTTTCTCTGCGGCATCTGTTCTCTCTATAAAACCTCTGGAAGTCATGTTAATTGTATTTATGGTCAATTTGTATGCCTCTTTGTAACTTTAGCTGCTGTTCTTGAGGAGTCCATTACACCGTCCATATTGGTATTCTGTTGGATTAAAGATTATTAACTGAAATGCCTGTTGGTTATCTCTAATTAAAAGCTTTACCCTTATTCCCAAAACTTCAGTCTGCTCATTATATTACAGAACTATAAAGGGAACTGTTGGAAGCCTTTAATTTCTGGAAGCAAAACCTCGGCCGTGAGAGGATTCTTGTTTAAGTTTACCTTGAGAGTTGAATATTGCTTGGCTCATCATAAATCTGACAGTGCTGAGTGTGTATAATTTCTGGCTTTGTGTTGGTGAGTGACAGTGTTGCTCTCACAGTTCAGGAGTTGAGATGTCTTCAGACTTCGACAGAGGAGAGTAACCCATAATTAACTGCTCAACCATAGTATATATATTTGCTAGTAAATCGCTATATTTTGCTATAAATCAACTATTCAGTATACCTGTATACATGTAGTATAACGTACACAGGTCTCGATACGAGATTGGTAAACCATGCAGCCAAAAACACGGTCAAAACTATTTTAGTGTTGGCCTACCGATCACAGTGTTTGCACTGGTATGTATAATGACCAAGAGTAAAATGAAATGTGTCATAAAACCTACAAAACGTACCTCAAACAAGAATAGTGTCTGTGGAATCTCAAGACGGCAACTGGACTGGAGAGAAATCTATTAGCGCCACGAGGTGCGCACATACAATTAATGCATAATTTAATGCATGCACAGAAATTTTGTTTGACCGAACAAAAAAATAATAATGGCTGCAGATTAAGACTTGGGCGGCCAAAGGCCTGGCCCAAGTAAAAAAAATATTGTCTGCATTATTAGCAGGCTAACCCAAGGCACACAAACACTTAATTAGTGTTCACTTGAGTTGAGAGTAAACCCAGTAAAGCATAAAGCATACATTTTATCAGTATCTTGAAAAAAAATCAATTCTTCTAAAAGACAAAATCATCTTCAAAAAACAATTAATAACATGTATGTCTTGTAAAAGAATATTAAAAGAATTTATAATTATCTCAAAAGTATTGCAAGTATAAAACATGTTTTAATCGAACGTGCAAAGTTGTCTCCCCCCTATAAATTCTCCTTCAAATTCTTTGTTTTCTAAGAGAGAATTTAGAACGTGATCAGGAGTCACTTCCACCCTTGTTGCACACAACCCTTCTTATTTTAACTGCCATTAAAATTTTAACCCAGCCCAAGTAAAGGCTGCATACAGCCTCTTGTTACAGTTATAGGGTTGTGTAAATACTGTATACATCATTACATGTATCTTTATTTGTAATATACCATGTATTAATAAAATATATGTATGTATGTACTTTGTGTAGAGTATACTGTGCTTTTAATTTTCAGTGGATTGCATTCTTGTACTACATGTATTTGAAATTTTGGAACAATGTGATGGGTTATTATTCTGGATATTACGAAATACTTCAATATATTATTTTATACCCCACTATACTGCAGTGTACATGTAGCTACATGTTAAAATGTATTTTTGTTTCACCAAGAATATTGGAAGACTCATTCTATAGGTGTTTTTCGTCTCGCCTCAACAGTAGTCTTTGTTTGTCATTTCAGTCGTTCTTTGTATATCTACTGTTGGAAGCCTAATAAATAAATAAATAAATTATTAGATTCAAAAACACTGTTCCTATAATAATTATTACCCTGCTAGCATGCTGTGTGCGACAGTTTTTAGTGCTACGTGCTGGTGAACTGTAAAAGTGCAAAAGACTACAAATATATAATAATAATATATATACAATAAAGGCTTTAAAGTGTATACCAAAACATTTCGTAATACTACATGTAATAGTATATGTACACCGGTTTACGCCAAATGCTCAAATTATGCTGAATGAACAAGCATAAAATGACATAATTCTAAGAGCTGCATCAATTATAATGGGTCTAACGCAATGTCAGTGTAATGCAACACAACTTTAGCTTTATAAAACAGACTAGAAGTCACGGTCAATAGATATGCGCATCACATAATTTTAGACACAAAGGGCCGACGCCTACCAGTTCCAGCGAAGCGTTCAAACATAAACTTAATCAGTCTACATTACACACTTTTCTTGTGCGATTTCTTAATAAGTATCCCCATAAGCAAAGGTTGTGGGTGCTAGTCTTACCTTGTTGCCCTTCTCCTTAGCAGTTTTTGATTTCTCCAGCCCGTGTTTCCTCATGAAATCCCTCATGTAGCCAAACACAACCAGTACGAAGTAACCGATGTAGGTCAGAACTGCAACTAGCAGCGGCGTTTCTTCGAACTCTTCATGGAAATCCGACATTTTGTTTTTCAAGTAATTATTCTTTTCAGAGAAGTAGCCATTCTGTTTGGGATGAAAGCCATTTTTCTGGAATATTTCGGGAGGCTTTTCGTCTCTGTGCACACCTTCGGTCGCCATCTTCAGGGCTTGTTTAAGTCACGTGGTTTCGTTCTTATTTGTCACCAGTCTTCGGCTTTTCGCGTCACGCAACGTGACGCTGTCACGCGTTAGGCTCCAAGGCTGTAAAAAGATACGATAGGCAACTATAGTTCCTGTAAACTGCGTCGGCGGAGAAGATAAACACTGGTATGTAATCAACTTAAGTCGATTGAAGTATGCTAACCGCCGTGGAAAGCGAGTAGCAGCTGACGTTTGAGCCGTTATAGCCCTTTCTCTGACATACAATTGTATATAAATTGTATATAAAAAGGCTATTAAAACGACATGTAAAAACTACTTACTATAAGTTAAATATATCTAGGTTAACATTTCAGGCTAATTACAAAGACATAATCAAAGGTAACAATAATAACAATAACGATAATTCTAAAGATTCTAAAATTCATACAGCATACATGACTGTACTAAATTCTACAACATTTGCGGCTTGTTTCACTTCCGGTCGGGAGTATGTGTACGTAGTATGTGTATGTTAGAGGGAACATTAGTCATCTAGCACTGGTCTGTTTCATGGTGTACCACGGCTCGGTCCTTGGATCACTACTTTACTTATTGTATACATTTCCTTTGGGTGGCATCATCAGAAATCAAGGCATGATGTGTCATTTCTATGCTGATGACACGCAAATGTATTTGATGATAATGATGCATTTCCCTGTTAGCAGAGGTCTCTCTCTCTCTGTCTTGGTAAAATTTTACCAAGACAGAGAGATCTCGATGCATATGTCTGCGAATAAACTTAAGCTGAATTCTGATAATACTGAATTACTTAGCTTACTAGGATATCAGTTTCGTCCTAAGATGAAACTTCTACCACTTAGCATAAGCAATGACTTACTTGTTCCCGTTGTGTTTGCAATATTGGCATCGTATTTGATGGTTATACGAATATGCAATCTCAAGTGCATGGCATCTAAATGTAAAACTTCGATTTTTCAGTCACATCCGTAATATTGCACATATTTATAGTAATTACTATACTTATCTGACGAGAATACGAAGACCCTTGTACATGCATTTATAACCTATTTTATATTGTCTTCCACAGAATCTTATACAGATATTTCAGTTAGTCCAGAACTGTGCAGTAGTAGAACATTTGATCATGTTTACAACGCCTTTACTTATAGAATTCCCAGGGTCGGCGGAGGAAAATTTCAAGTCAGGTTTGGTATATGACCAAACTAAAGAATGTGTAGGAGTATATCTAGGCAAAATATTTTTTTGGGCAAAAAAGTGGGAGGTGGGGTCTGGGCCGTCCCTGACTCCATTGTCTCTCTGTAACTCAGCATGCAGCGCATTACTTTCAATATCCTATTACTTACTTTACTTGTTAGAGAAATACGCACCGAGTAGATCCCTACGTTCTAGTAGTAATGTTTGCTAAAGGTTCCAATGTGTTGAAGCAAGACCCATGGCGATAGAGCTTTAAGTTCTCTGTGGCAGCGCACTGGCTGTGGAACGCTCTCCCAGACTCTATCAGACTCTTGTCTACACTGAACGCTTTTAAATCCTTTAATAATTTAAGTCTTAAAATGTATTAATTTCGTCAATTTTATGCTGTATAATTTGTTTTAGCTTATAACTCTGTGCCATGGCAAGAAATGTTGAACATTCTGTCACAGGTACATTCGAAGCGAAACTGTCCCTCGGACTGTCATGAAGAAACTAACCGCAGTACACATGAAACTAAATCAGAGAAGTGTGAATTTTCGAAAGACCGACTTAAATTTGCTGGTCATCTCGTAAGCTCTTAAGGAATTTAAGCTGACGTGGAAAAGACCGATGGCATATCCAATATGGACAGACCGCGAGACCTCAGTGGACTCTGAAGATTCTTGGGGATGGTGAACCAGCCACCAACAGAGGTTTATTCAATACTGATCTCTCCCATAAAACAAAACCTCTGAGCTAGACTACACTCTTCCAAAAATGAGTGGAACTGGGATTCGGCACCAGAAAAGGCCTTTAATTTGTCGACCTCAAAAGCATAATGAGTCAAGAACCAGTGCTTGTACATATCACAATTTTCGTGACTACATACTGGATAAATATATACTTCCTCGTGGAAACTGACCATAAGCCCCTTGCACCACTACAAGGCTCGAAAGATTTGTGGGAGCTTCCTCCAAGGATTCAGCGGTTTCACAATGCGATACCCCTTTAAAATAGAGCACGTTCCTGGGAAAGATCTGTTCACAGCAGACACACTGTCCACAGCATGCACCTCAGGAAAGAGAACTAACTCAGGACGAGCGGGAGCTCAACGATGACCTGAGTCTCTACGTAGCGTCGGTAGTGGCGACTGGAAGAAATCCGTCTGCAACAAGACGAAGACGAAATATGCCACAAACTCAAAGAGTACAGCATCGAAGGGTGGCCCCACAAAAGCCTGCTACCTACTGCATTGAATGCATGCTGGACAAAATGGGGAGAAATCACTGTACAACATGCATGGTCTCCTAATGAAAGCAGTCATCATACCGAGTGCAATGCGGCTAGGGGTATCCTTCTCAATTGCCCCACGAAACGACACATGGTTCCTGTAAGGCGCGCGTAAGGTCCCGCTCAAAGAGGGATAAAGGGTAAACCTAAGAGGGGGATGACATTTTTCACTTGCAGCGCGCCAAATTTACCGGTTGTTTTCAACCGGAGGCGTGGCTTATGATGTACTAAGATTTGCCCAATCACAAAGCGTCAATTCTTCAGGCATTGTATGTTGATGTGTCAAGTCATTCGACCGTGGATGTGGTATTTACAATTTGAGTGTACTCAGAAAGAGTTTGTCAAAGGCGCGAAATGTAAGCTCCGCCCCTGAAACGTTTTTTTTTGCGCCAACACACAATCCCCCGATTCAATTTCCTGCACGTGAAACAAGTCGAACTCGCCTCTCATTTCGATTCTCCAGCTAGCTCGCTTTTTGACCCAGTAATCGCTTACCCAGTGACTCAGCGAGTTTGGCTTATAGCAAGTCTCAGATGAACAGGAAAGGGAAAGTAAACTGCTAAAAAGGGGAAATCCCCAAGCTGAGCCGGATCCGGAACCGGTCCAAAGACAGATATAGGGTGAATTAAGAATACCCCGGTCCGGCAAAAGAAGACAACAAATAAGACTAGTAAATAACTTAATTAAGTAAATAATAAGTAACCGGAAAACAAAGGTGAGGCGATAATGAACAACCAGAGGCTAGAAGAAAAAGAAAATTGAAGCTTGCCAGAATATACCTCATTCCACTAAGAAGCCGCCTGCTTCGGCTCTATATCCATCGGAAACGTTCTTGATCTACAAAATGTACTAGCCCGACGTGAAAATTCACTAGCCCTGGGCTATCGGGCACGACTTTTATCACGAGGATTATACCGATATCAAGTATTCAGTAAGGAGAACCTCAGTATTTCCCAGCTGTTGTACGAACCAAATGCGCGGCAATTTCTTGCTACGTGGCCCCGCCTGCCGCAATAGTACGGAGCAGGTTGCTTATACCCACGGTAAATGCTTTTTGCATCTCTCTAGCTCAGAAAGGAGTGCCTGGACGGAATTCGCTGATGATAAGGGGTGCGTCTGTTTCTGGATGATGTTGAACCTGTTGGTTCGTTTGTCACCCTTCGTGCTCGAGAGTTGCTAGAGCTGCATAAGTGTCAAATGCGGCGGAGGAACGTGACAGGAGCCGACGTAGGCGGCCACCGAGCGCAGAGTAGACGCGGTGGAGGCGAGGTGCCTAAGCGAGGTGCCTAAGCGAGGTGCCTAAGCGTGGCGAGTACCTTCACTGCCCCCCCCCCCCCCCCCCCCCCCCCCCTCCGGCGGCGATCCGGCCGGCCATATTGGAGGCTGGCGTTGACCCCCATGACTGGTTCTCTAATTATTTAAGCAATCGTAAACAATATGTTAAAATTGACAATACTCAGTCTAGCATGCAAAATATTACATGTGGATGGAGTACCATAGCTCCACATTAGGACCACTTCTCTTTTTTTATATAAATGATATGCCAAACTGCACAAACTGCACAAACTCATTTCGATTTTTTGCAGATGATACTAACATCTTTTACACATGTGATAATCAAACAGAACTGGAATTTGTCATAATTGAAGAGCTCAGGCATGTACTCGATTACTGTGCAATCAACAAACTATCAATAAATCTAAAAAAAACTAATTACATGGTAATTAAGTCACCAAAAACTAATGCAAATATAAACATTACTACATGTAGTATTGAACAGAAAACATATAACAAGTACCTTGGTGTCTACATTGATGAACATTTGAACTTGGATATGCAAATTAAGCACACTAACAATAATATTGCCAAAAACATGGGAATTATCTTTAAGATATCTTTAATACAATTTGTTACGGCTTAAAAAACATTACGACAGATTTATTATACTATGATATATATATCCATATCTAAATTATGGTCTAATGAGCTGGGGTAATACCTATAAAACAAAACTAACAAAAATATCCACAAAACAAAATATATGTATTCCTAAACATTTTTTTCACTAACAAAAGGGAAAGTGCCACTCCTTATTATCAAATCCTTGAGATCCTAAAATTAGACAATATTCTTAAGTTTAAAAGAAATTATTGACCTGGCAATAAAGGTTCTATGCTGCCCTCGATTAACAATTATCATTTAACTGCTCATCACGTGTGGCAGGGATATCAATAGGGGGTAGTCCCATTCAATAAAATGTTAACCCCATCTATAGGCAATGACCTGAACACCACGGCCATGTGCTCTCAGTCGGGGCCTCAGTTGGATTCAGTAATCTACAGGTCGTCAAAGTACTAGCTGTCTTTCTGGTCCCAGCAAACAGAGCTAGCGCTGACGATAGTTTATTATTATTAACTATTAAATGCAGGGGGGCAACATAAATATCCGTTTTTGCATATCCAAAAAAAAATAACAAAACTAAAATTCTTCCTGTTTTGGGGGGATTCTATTAAGCTAGCCTCTGAAGTTCACTCTTACAATACCAGGTGTGCTGACAACCAAAACTTCCATAGGCCTACTGCTAGACCCAACTATGGAATGTTTACCTTTAAGTTTTTGGCTTCAAAAATATGGGAGGAAATTCCTACTAATTTAAAAAAATTACCACTTCATAGGCTGAAGATTAATTACAAGTCAGATCTAATGAATTATAAGTTTCAATATCAATTACATGCAATATTTATCAAACAACCAGACCTAATCAAGTTCTAATAACAATTGCAAACAATATACTTATTAAGTAACTGAACCGAATTAAATATCAATATCAGCTACATACTATCATATTTCATCAAGCAATCAGACCTAATATATTAGTATTACACTATCATATCCTGCATTATTTAAACAAATTAGTATTCTCAACATCTGTCATCTTCTAAATTTGTATTACCATTGTTCTCTCTAGTTTTCATTTCTCGTATCTTCCTGTAGATATGTATTTATATGTTCTCTCTCTCTTTCTTGTCTGTTATTAATTAAGGTGAGCTATCCTGCCATTTAATTTCTCAATAGGTAGTGGTCAACCCGAAAGCCTTTGCTACTTTGACCAACTACGCACGATTTACTTATGAAGCCTTTTTCTACCTTAATTACTACCCCTTTTTAACGTAATATTATTCAGTGTAATCGTAGTCAATAACTAGTGTGAAATAAATGAAATCTGAATCTTTCTGTCAGAAACTATACCAGAATAACACGTACAAAGGGCTTAGAATTTCACACTTAGTGTATGGTTAGGACTCTACGACATATTTACTGAATACTTTACTGATGCCAAACTCAGTTGCTATACTCTATACCTTGTCCACGACATCTTTACTGAAGACCTCAGTTGCTACACTATACCTTGTCCAAGACATCTTTTCTGAATACTGTACTGATGACAACCTCAGTTGCTACACTATACCTTGTTCAAGACATCTTTACTGAATACTTTACTCATGACAACCTCAGTTGCTACACTATACCTTGTCCAATACATCTTTACTGACTTTACTGATGACAACCTCAGTTGCTACTCTATACCTTGTCCAAGACATCTTTACTGAAGACTTTATTGATGACAACCTCAGTTGCTACTCTATCACGGCCTTGTCCATGAGATCTTCTGTAAACTAATTATTTCCCTACATTTAATTGTTGCGCATATATTCCTGAAAATAAATAACTTTTGTAAGTATTTATAATATTTAATGACATTGTAATAAACCGACGTCATCGAGGAAAGCATATTTAATACTATAAAGACTCATGGAATGAAGTCAAGCAGCTTCATGACCCAAATTTCATCCCACATAATTCAAACTAGAAACGATCCACTGTAGGTAAGTCAGGAAAATTAAAAAAATAGAACTAATGCTTAGTATATTTAGTGATCTTGTTATTTGGGGGGAGGGGTGGTACAAGTGGGCTTCAAGGGGATCGGAGGGGGGTCGAAAGGTTGAACGGGTGAGAGGTTCTTGAGATAAGGTTGAATATAGAATTCCAGTAAACTACATTACATGATAAGTTGATAACAGACACACAGTTTACAATGTGTGCATTTAAAAAATTAAACCCAAATCATTTCTCAATATTTAGGAAAAGCCGAGAGAGGAACCTTGCGCTCATTTCTCAGTTTACGGTTTTATGATATCTAATGGTTATCTTAAGGCCGCGCGCAATGATATGGATAACTACCGCCCGATTTCAATCTTGCCGATCATATCAAAGATATTAGAGAAAGCAGCACAACTTCAACCGACTGATTATCTTGAGACGCATAATCCATGCGCTAGTTATCAATGCGGCTTCAGCTATTACGTTTTTAACGGACTCAATACGAAGAAATATGGATAAAGGACTTGTACCAGGAGTTATTTTTGTAGATTTTCGAAAGGCATTTGACACGATTTGATCATAGCAAGCTCCTGGACAAATCGAGGCTCTTTTGTATTTGTAACAAAGAGCATCAATGAATGAATGATTATCTTTCTCATCGTAGTCAATCTGTCTCCCTATAGTTGGGCTAATATCTACTGCAAAACTTCAAAGCATTAGAACCTATTAAAAATTAATCAGCTGAATTCAAAGGATTTTCCCCGTTTGTTGGATTTTTCCTCGTTTGATTGTAATTATTAAAGTGCATATAAGCCATAGCCAGTTATCTTTGATATCGATTGTACATGAACTGGATTATATTTCGAATATGCTAACGATGTGATGTCATCACCGACATCACTTATTATACAAAAGCATGCTGGTAGAGACTATTTTTAAATTCTAAGTTATATTTGATTCTTATCAAAGTGATTTTACAAAAAAAAATCCAAATTAGAAAATAGCTTCATTCACAAGGACATAGCAATTCAGCAAATGTCGGTGATGACATCACATCATTAGCATATTGTAAATATAAACCTTTATATCTCGTAGACGCAACACCCAAATCAAGAAATATTCTACCGTTGGACTATATACACTTCATGTACAATCGATAACTGGCTGGGGCTTATATGCACTTTAAGCCATCAGTGTTAACGGTTCATCGAATACGTTTAGTATAATCAAATCCGGAACTTGGAAGAGTGAGAAGAAAACATTTCGCAGCAATTTATAGACTTTGAAATCAACAAGACAGTCGGTCTGCGGTTTTCAAATATCATACCTGTTTATAATCATTCTTGCTCCCGCCGAAATCGTTTCCTAGGAAACTGCTACGAGCATCAAGAGAAGACACACCTCCGAGTTCTTGTTTCCAATTGGTTCATAGACCTCATGCCCACCACAGTTGCACTCTCCGCTCTTTTAGTTGCGCCTCGCTCGGCATAGCCTCCCCCGCAGCTCTTCATAGGGGGAGGGAGGTAGGAGAGAACCCCTAAGAAGAGCTGCGGGAGAGGATACGCTCGGCACTACGTAAATAATGTTGGCGCTCACGCTCACGAGGTAGGGTCAGCGGAAAGTCGCATGGTAATAATGGAATTTCAAGATGGCAGCTCGCTAAACCTGGAAGAGATCACGAGTGAAACAAAACAGGCAGTCTGTCGTGCTCCCTTGGTCTGAACTATTACGTCTACCAGAATTCTTTTGATCTTCTAATTCGGACCATTGTATTGGAAGTCTCAGAGGAGTTAAAAAATCTGAACAAGAAAAATATTTCGCAAAGGATTCTGGTAGTTGTGGTCAACTGACGTCATAGAGCGAACCGGGAATATCCCACTTTCGATATCTGCTTCACTTGTTACGTATAAAGGTTTCAATATGAGGCTCCGGGTGTTTTAGTCGCCATCATTTTCCCGTAGCTAGTAAAACTTCGGCTGACAAAGACTGCATCCACTGCATTTCCCCGTGCATGTCCCCGCCCCGCCCAGTTCTGAATACTTATGGTGCGTTTATTCGCAAGAATCCGAATCCGGATAATTTAATCCAAACATAGACTTTGTATTTCTTTATAAATGACTAGAATGTCAAAACGCATTTTGAATCCGTCGAATCAATACTGAGAATGGATACGACAGATTAATCCAAAACCGGATTCTTAGGATTCGTGATCCTAGCGTTTCTTTGGGTAAGGATTCGAAAAATGTATATGTGGCAAGCGGTGTTCATCTTGAGAATAGCACATTCACCGCCAGAATTAACTAGAAGTAAAAGTAGTAAAACGTTTTAGTTTCATTCCATTTGTATGAACACATTCTCTTCCAACCAATAGGAACAGCTACGAAACAGGTACGATTGATAAGGTTCCGAACATACGATTTGCTTTATAAACGACATTTGGAACCGTAGTGCAAATCGTAGTTTTAATAATTTGAAAAATTGGAGGAAATTAGACGTTTTTTCTAACCTTTAGGGCGATTTTCATGTTTCAACCAATGAGATCAAGATTTTTCACAATACAAAATTAACACCTTGCCATCTGAATACCGTTCGGTGCACTTGTACAAGATTAGACTGCGTAGCAAGCCCAGAATCTTCCCCATTCCCCCTGGGCTTGCTACGCAGGCTAGTACAAGATCGGTAGTGTTATTAGCAAAACCTGTTTGTAAATGCTATTTTCCACCTATTTTCCAGCTAATTCGCCATGAATAGAGAAATATTAAGCTGAATAATTCATTAATGGTCAATGGCTTAATGGTTATCACAATTATGAAATGTCGTAAAATTTTCATTTCTCAGTTTTCATTTTGGCACCATAGCGGTTAACGTTGGCTCGCTTGTCGTAGAAATTGATTCCATATGAATTTGAAAAATCCGTAGGAGCACGGGTGAAACAATCAATGTGAAAATGTTATTCTTCCCGCGGGATGGCTCTTAATTTCTGAATGCTTTTAGCCATTAATAAGCTAAATAATACCCTAGTTCAGTAAACATGTATCGCCTATGGAACAGAAAAGAAGAATGTTTTAGAAACAAATCGAATTAGAGTAATCGGCGAGAGAAGATATTAAACAATTTTTACAAAATCGAGTATTGGGGTCAAAGACTGAGTTTTGTGCCGAGCTAAAATGGAAAAGTAAAAATTTAATGTCGTCGCGTGCATTAGGCGCGTAACCGCCAAGTCACAAACGTCAAACTGAACAAAGATCTTCCCATGATGTCCATGCTGTGAAAAGAAAAACGTCTGGTGTTTATAAAAAAAGCTCTCTAATATTCTCACTACTCCGTTCTGATGGTATAGGGCATCCTACACCACCGAAAATAATTATTGGAAAGAAACTAACCTCGTGGTTTCCCTGCTTGTTGAAAACTACGTACTTGCAGCAAACATTATAAACAGAAGCGCGTTTATTGGAAAAAGTGAGAACTTCGTGGCTGACTGGCTTGTCCGGCATCAAGGCCGGCTATAAAAGCTTGTGCATAAGTGTATTCAACGGCCATATTTTCCCGTTAATGCTAGTTTTGAAATGCTTGTCTGAACTATTTTATGAAGTGAAGCCTGACTCGTATTCGTTTCACTCTGATTCAAAATACTCGTACTCGGGGAAAGTATATGGATGTGCCCGGGGGTGGGGCATTCGCCTTATTTGTTTGACCCCACCGTGGGTAATTCGAAATTTGTATTTCAAAAATGTCTAATGCCCGGGAGTTGGCCAATAGGTCGGGGGGAAGATCACTGGTGTATAATTGAAACTAGAAAAAATATATCATACAGGCATGTCAGGAATATAAAATAAAAACGTAGACTGACTAATGCATCACATAAAATTGGAGGTCATTTCCGGTGTATTTTCTAATTTGCATAATATATTGGCGTCAAATTTCAAGTTTCAAGCTCATTAACTCCGAAATTTTACAGTAAACACGCGTGCAGCCGTACTTTCATAAACGTATGGCAAGATAACAGCACGTATCGAAGAAAAGTTAATATCGGGAAATAAAATCATTACGACAATAACACAACTTAATTTAATCCTTACCTCTGTACTGTAGGTCTATCTAGCGATTTTCTTTCCATGAATATGGCCCCGAAATGGCCGCGTCTTGTATGGAAATGAGTCCGTCGCGAAGAAAACCAGCTTGTTGTGCTTTACGAAGGGCCACAATAAAATAGTTAACATCGGGAATCTGATGTACTTCTAAAGCCATTCAAGATACTTGTATTTGTTTGCCAATAAATTAAACGTATTATGCGATTTCTCAAGGTTTTTTGGGGTCGCTGTAAGGGCCGTTTGTATGAGACAGAACTGTATAAGTACCCCAAATTGCCCAAGTTCGCGAGCGTTTTTCTCTTGCCAGAAGGCTTTCTTCGTCAGCCATATTGGAAAATATAGTAGCCAGGCCTCCGTTACTACAGAAACCGAGTTGCTTCGTACCTAGTTTCAAGTTCAAACACGGTAAAACTCAGCCAAAGAGCGCTTCCGAGGACTGGCGACTTGGACGCGTGGGACCTGAGTCCAATATTTTTTGGGGGAAATAAAATAGTTTTCTCTCGCTCGTGAAAAACGTTCCTTCCCCGTTTCAATAGTAAATATACAAATTTCATTCGAGTTTGTTGACAAAACCAGTTTACTAAAACGGAGAAAAGCAATAGAGTTGTTGTGTGCTCGTTCTCAGTCTTCCACACGGTCATGACCTGATTTTAGGGGCAATTGTACGCGATGGCTTAGTATTAGTGTTCTTGGTCCGGCCAAAGGTCGAACGGGTGAGGGGTTCTCGAGACAAGATTGAATAGAATTCCAGTAAACTACATTACATGATAGGTGAGCACAGACACAGAGCTTACAGTACTAGCGTGTGCAGTATTTTAAAGATATAAAATTAAACCCAAACCATTTCTCAATATTAGGAAAAGCCGAGAGAGGAACAATATATTGCACTAACTTCTCAGTTTACGGTATTAGGACATCTTAAGGGCGAAATAGTAGTTTTGTAATGTTTAAAACCTATACCCAAGCACACCCTCCCACTTCTCTCTTTCTTTTTCAATTCTGCTCGCCACATTGTTCGTTCCGCTCCCCACTACCCAAGAGTCTGGAACACAAGAAAATTTAAGTAGCATCAGTTGTGCAAATTACATTAATGAGCCGAGAAATTAAAACAGACATTACTAGCTCTAAATTACGAACTTCGTAATACAAATGCAGTGCAATAACCAAGACTGGTTAGCTCGCAGATCAGTTTCTATTATTATACATTTTACTCACATCTCGATTCTGATTGGCTGAGAACACACAATGAATTCTCGATAGTAAATACTAAGCACTAAGTGCGCATTCGTGCAGTATTATCTGCTAGCAGGTAATAGTATTATCTGCAAGCAGGTAATACTCAGCGCTCGATGATAAGCATGCAAATACGACAATTTTACGCTAGAAAGCAGGGCAATTATTTCGTTATTTTGATCAGTCATGTTTTTTATTTTAAGCGCTCAGCTGTTTCTAGTCACCCTTTCTCCTAAACTTGTAAAATAAATGCAATATTTAGCTCGGATAAGAAAGAACACATCTTGAATTAGAAATTCAATCGTAAACAAACCAATCAAGTTTTATACGCCGTTTCATTTATAGGTTCGTTTTCGATAGATTTTTGTTTTGCTAAAACCTGAGCTTAAAAATGTATAATAAAACAATTATTGAATTCGATTTTCGCATGATAGCGCAAATTATCATTCGGCTTCGCCTGATAACACAGACCTCTGTCTTGATAATTTTCGCTATCATGCTCAACCTCATCCAATAATTCCATAATACAAATTGATTACATAATTGTCTATGCACACATTCTGAGCATGATATGAAAAGTCGGTGGTGGAACAAAAATAAGAATGTTTTGACAATGAAACAGAATAATCACTAACAAAGAAAACAACAATTAATATTTAAAGAGTCCATCAGGCAAACATGGTGTCCTAGTACACGATATGTTAGGATGACTATAATGTGGAGGAATAATGACACGTATTCCCATCGTGAATATGTGCGAGACTACAACAATCTATGCTTTCCATTTTTTTCCCCTGGGAAACAAGGAGAAGGGCTGTGCGATGAAGACGGATGACGTCATACGACAGGATGTTATCTTATTCATGTAAGTACACCGGAATTAGATGGGACATGATTGCCTACAACGTGTATTTTATCTGACTCATGCTTTTCCCTTTGGACTTGGATTCTGTTTTCAGTTCTTGACAATGTTTATCGAAATTGTCGTTTAATAAAATGAGTATATGTGTCTATTCTCTGCTGAGAAAGAAAATAGCTTTTCAGTCACCATATTTGTCATTTCATTATTGCAACAGGTGTCGTAGAAATGAAAACAAATTTAGAAACTAAACATAAACAACAAAAACCTCTGCGCATGGTGGCAGCATAATGCTTATATTGGATCCGTTTTCGTTTAGAGAACGCGATATTTTCAATGACGTCCTCGGACACAAAAGAACTCTAGCAATGTGTAAGAGATTTTGGCCGCTAACCATGATCAGTTATCAGTTGGTTAGTATGTACCTCTTCGTTCTCTTGACGTCCCTTGAGTGTACCTTGGTGCTGTGCAGTTCAGAAGAACAATCTACTCTGGACAGCCATGTGTACAAGACCTTATCCCTTAACAAAGACCAATGTGAATTGATTTGTAAGGAAGACCCTAGGTGCGCCTCTTATAACTACAAGGTACTCACTTATCATGATATTAAGTACATGTGTAGAAAGTCTATACAGGGGAAGTGGATATTTTAAACTCAATTATACTTTGATGAACGTTTTCTAAATAAGCTAAGCATGCCGCCGTTTCAAGAGCTTTTCATTAAAAATATTTAAAAATATGAATGTGGCCCAACTTTAGTGTAATAGAAAGTTGACAAAAACAGTTAAATAAGCTAATTAATCTAGTACTCTAATTTCCATCTTGTTTAGTTGGACAAGAATGCCAAGGAATACTGTAAGTTGAACGTGTGCGGAATGGAGGAGGAACACGACATTTCAGCCGCACTCAGGAAATATCGCCCTACTGGCTCGTTTATTGTCTCCCAAACACACCAAGTGAGACCCGTGAAGGTAAGCCAATGTCACTGAATCTCACTCAGGAAATATCGCCCTTCTGGCTCGTTTATTGTATCCCAAACACACCAAGTGAGACCCGTGAAGGTAAGTATACTATATGTCCCTGAATCTCACTTTTCCATAAACTAAAAATTCCTTGTGAACTTCAGTTACGAGAACATCGATATCTATAGCGTTTTTAAAAAATACACGTCAGTATACAAAAAAACTCGTATAAACGATTAATCTATAGAAATACACCGGACTTAAACAGAGCTTGAACCACTTCATGCAGCATTATATAATGCTTTACTAAACAAAATGTGAACAAAGTATCAGGTATCTATAGAAACACAGTAACTTTACACATAACTTGAACATCTCAGATGTTTAAAAAGGTTTAAGAAGGGCAAAATATGCAACATCTCTTGACCTGGACTGCAATATTTTTCCAGGAGGCAACAGATACAGACCTAACTGAGAGAATGTATGTCTGAGGTACTGCTCATTAATTAGAGGGGACTCGTGAAATATGGGAGAGGGTCAGCAGTTTTCATGCAGCAAAAAAATGGCAGGGGGCTGGGCAAGTAACAGTCAAAGCAGGCAAAATAGAAAAAAAACGTGCTTCAAATAAGGGAAGGATGTTCAAACATTGGACACAGTGTTTTCCATTTGCTTCAGCCTCTCTCTCTCATTATTAACCATACACCCTAACCGTGTTTCTTTACAATTTGTTTGCCTAATTGCAAAGCTGCATAATCAGAGATGTCACAAATATTCGTACAATATGATAATTTATTTTCAATAGGTTTCAAATTAAGGTGTATAGGAAAAGCGAAGACTTTTATTTATAAATTTTATTAAACCAACCTTCCTGTTTATACATTTTCAGCTGCTATTTCAATTTTCATTTTTAGAACAGAGAGCAATGCAGACTTAAACTGGTTTGTCCAGTTGGTTACTATGGAGACGGATTAACGTGCAAAGGTGAATGGTGCATTTTTGGACTTGATCGAGCGTTACCACAAAAGGGAAACACTTGCTTCACCGCAATTATATTTTTTCAGACATCGAAGAATGTAGAGATGGAACTCACAACTGCTCAAAGAACGCCAACTGTACCAACACAGAGGGCTCATTCAACTGTACCTGTTTGAAGGGGTACATTGGAGACGGGGTCATGTGCAAAGGTAAGACGGCACTTTGCCGTTAGTTTAATTTGATGGTGACAAAGAAAAATGAATTTAAAACCAAGTTGTTAACTTCATTGTTCGTAAACTACAATTATAATCTCCCACTGTTGTTGTTCCTCTAGATATGGACGAGTGTAGAGATGGAACTCACAACTGCTCACTGAACGCCAACTGTACCAATACAGAGGGCTCATTCAACTGTACCTGTCCGAAGGGATACATTGGTGACGGGGTCACGTGCAAAGGTGAGATATAATATTTATTCCTAGATTGTAACGGTTATACTGTACTATACCAGAAATACAAAAATAATCAAAGAATGGGACAATTACATCTAGTCAATACTGCTCGGTGTTGTCATTTTAATAAGTCTAGAAACGTTGTACGTCTTCATTTGGGAAAGGGATTCAAAATCCGCGTTTTGCCTATATAATATGGTGTTTTCTTCTTAGCTTGCAAGTCAGGCTGGAAACATTTTAACGGTTCCTGCTACAAGTACTTTGACGATAAGAAATCCTGGGATGAAGCTAAAACCATATGTGAGTCGTATCATGCAAGCCTTCCCTCCGTCCACAGCAGTAAAGAGAATTCGTTCATCAGATTGACCTTGTCAAATATGAGTGCGTGGATCGGTTTGAATGATAAGACTGCTGAAGGTAATTTTACCTGGGTAGATGGCACGCCACTCGACTACACAAACTGGAATGTTGGGGAGCCAAACGAAGTTGGAGAGGAAGACTGTGTAGAAGTAATTGTTGGCGTACATGTACCTAAGAATGGTGTATGGAATGATCGTGGCTGCCATCTACTAAAACACTTCGTGTGTACAACACCCTTGTAGTAATCTGAACTTGTAAACTTTTATATTCCTCGACTAGTAATTTGATTTGCACTCTTTATTTATTCGATAGTAAAAAGACATCATTAATTCAAGAGGAGCCTGATCGCGTATTGGGCTAAAGACTGAGCTTTGTGACTGAGTTTTGTGCCGAGCTAACATGGATTTTAGCAAAGATTTAACGATGTTATTGTTGCTTTTTGAATGGCGAAAGTTAAATTGGAGTGAACTAATCCAAAGCTAAAATGTAAAATACAAAATTTTCTCGTGAGGGCTAAACACCAAACTTAAGGCGGTTCAATGGCTGACTAAATTTACCGAAAGAAAAGCAAGAAACTGACTTTGTGCCACGCTAAAACGGGTTTAATATGTTATTTGTTTGTTTGTGACTAATAAATTTAAAATAGTAATTAGAGTGTTAATCCAAAGCGAAAATTGGAATTCAAATTAGTCTGCAGGGCTAATTTTTGGCGTCTTTTTCAAACATTACGCGACAATTAGAAAAATCCCCCCTTAATATTTAAAGGCCATCAGGCAAAAATGGTGTTCTAGTACTATACACGGTACCTTAATTTGGATGATTGCGTATACAACGTCGAGCAACACTTAGCCCCACCGTAACCTGAGTATCATGCTCTCAAAGGCTTTCCGCCTCCAAAGCTACGTCATCGAGCCATCACTTTTTAACCAATGACATTTATTTCCGGTTTTCGAAAAATTGACATAACCGTCATCACGAGCTTCGGGAATTTATAGTTTTGATATGTCGGCCGGATTTTTTTACATCAAAGTTTTTCGATCTCTTTAAAGAAAATGTAAGACCTTAGTATGGTACTTGTATTTCGTCTGTTTCTTTGTCTTGTGCTACGAATCTAACACAGAGTTCTGCTGCTCCTGTAATTCTCTCAGTAGAAGCTTTTGAGTTAAGTCATGTTGCCATGGGAAGTGTTTGGCTTACAACGGAATGTGCTAAATTTCGCAGCATTCAAGCGGCACAGCTTTGATACCATTCACTGCAAGACGAGAAACTTGCTGTACGTGTTTTTATCAGCTTCAGTGGACTGACGGCAACATCATGGTGACGATCTTTTTTTCTCCCGTTGTTCGGTTTCCAGAACTGTGAGAAGATCTTTTGAGTGGGAAACAACTGGTATGAAATTTCCGAGGACGTCCTTCCTTTCGATCGAAGAAGCAAGCCTTCGAGACGAAGTTTTTGAGCAGCATTCAATCACTTTTCCCTGCCGTTTTGCCTTAACATTTTTATCCTTTTAAGAGCGACTGTCCACTAATACCGCGGGAAAAGATGGGAAACAAATCTTCATATTTCCTCCAAAGATAGGCTTTGGTCAGTTTGTAAACGTGCTGGGATTCTTTTGTTAAAAAAATTATTTAACTTTGAGAAAAATAAAAAAAACGGTTACGGCCGGCGTGAGTCGAGACAGCCTGAAATAAAAGTGATTTTCCCGGTCTCTCTAACCTTGCCCTGTACAAACGCTAAAGGAGCTTCGCATTTTTCGAATTCGGATATTTGTTTAGAAAGTATTGATCAACTGTTTGAGTGTAGCCTGCAATGCAGGCGTTTCTAGTGGTTTTCCCCGATTTCATGGACGTTTTCCGCTCTCGAATGATTTTCAGACGAGTAGGAATGGAGCGAGGACGAAAAAGCGAGAGAAGGGGGAGGGGAAGAGGGGAAAAGGAGAGAAGGGGGGAGGGGAAAGAAGGAAACACCTGCCCACAAGGCCACTTCGTTCGTCCACGAACGAAGGCTTCTGATTGGTGTGGGACTGACAATTTTGATTGGCATCATTCATTCGTTCATCCATATCGCATTTCGAGGAAAACTTCAGCGTAATCAGCACCAGCCGGTTTTGGGGAAAAGTTTGATTTTCAACTCCTTGAACTGATAACGAAGCCGTTGTTTCCCTCTAAAATCAAGTGACTTCATTGGAATCGATGGCTAGATTTACAACACAAACAACAATCCAAATTGCTTGACATTATACAGAAGTTATGTTTATGATTTTTATATTAGCCCGACTGATCATTTTCTGGGCATACGTGGCGGAAGCCTAAAAGTTACTGACGACCATATTCAAGCGCATAAATAAAATTATTTCAAGCACTTCTATTAAAACTATGAACTTCCTGTTACATATGTAAGAACTACGATGGTGCCTGATTCTATTTTTGAATTTATTTCGAAAGTAAAGTGCTGTTTTCAGACTCGAGTTATATTCCCATCTCATAATGGGTCATTCCATTTTTTTCCAAAACTCCCCGATGGGGGAGCTCAATATGGACTAATCACCCCCTTCTCTTGGGATTTTCTAACTTCTACCATGGCCAACCTATTGGAATTGGAAAAACAAAGCCTCCCCTCTTGGATTTTTAATGATTGTCATTCCCCTCCCCATTGGAAATTCACCTTCAATCCCTGGTCTCCCACTGGAATCCACAGAATTGTGAACCCCCCTCCCCTTTGGAGTTTCGATCATTGGACACCCCCCATCTCCCTAGATTCCAGTGGTCTTTCATAGTGGGGTTTTGGGGAAAAAATGGAATGGCCCAATGTGCAAACAAATGCTGCATGTGAACGAACCCAACACTGCGGTTACATCGCATCAGATTGTTTACCAAATTGAAATCTTGGTGGCGGCCAAATTGCTATAGAAAACTTGTTACAAAAACTAATTAAATTCGCTTGATATCAGAGAGGTTACGTTGATGATTTAGAGGTTGATAACCCCATTAATTCAGTTGGAGGAAATGTACATTTTTCTGAGGCCTACACTGAATCAGCGAGGAAATTTTGACAGATCAGACATGCATAACTAATTAGGATGCGTTTTTCAAAATCACAGGCGTTGCAGGCAGGCGTTCCCTTCCCTTCTCCTCCCCTCCCCCTACTTCCTTTTTGTCCTCGCGCCATTCGTCCCTCGTACGTCCAAATATATTGCGGTTTTCCAAATAAAACGCCTGCATTACAGGCTAGTTTGAGTGCAATAATTAGATTATAGCTTTATTCTCAAGATCCCTTTCACTCCCAAGAGTGCCATATGGCACTATTACTGGTTCCATCCTCAAAATTGGTTTTGGGCTTCCTGTGGCTTCGTCAGTTGTCAAACGGATTTTGCCTTGTTTACCTCAAATTTGCACAATGAATATAGCGTTAATTCTAAAGTTGAAATCTTAAATTTGTGTCAAAATAAACTTTACTTATTATATTACCAGTTCTGTGTGTCTTCCTGTCGTCCGATTCATTTTAGAGATGCTACAGGCCATAGTCGTGTACGCCCTTCATGTACTGAATATTGTAGATGAATATTGATAACGAGCCAGACACACTTAGCAACCAAACTACCCCCTGGTGATGGTCCCCTATCACCAGGGGGTGCTCTAGGAAGCAGGAGCATTCCATTTAATTAAGTCCAGCCACATGTCACCTTAAAGTGCCTACTTTAGCGCCTAGATATCATAATCCGTAGGTAAGAACTAAATAACTTTTGCATTTTACCGTTCATCAGTCGACTACCCGTAGTAGTGCACGAAATCTAGTCATTAATTCACGATCATAGCCCGATTTTCAGTGCGTTTCGATCGAGGTCGGCACATACGACAAACCAGATAAATCGTCGATCCGACTTTTAGCTAATTTCTCAAAACCAACAATACATAATTTTTTATCATTTCATAAGTCGGGAACGATGTGGAATGTACTTTAATGAGACGAAAATGCGACTTACACGCTTGCCAATTACTGATCGAAACGTCGAAGACTTCGCTTATTATTTATTATTTATTATTCGGACCCCAAATTATTATCGCGGATCTGGCTGAAAGTAAAGCGGATGAGATATCGAGATGTGAGAAATGTTACCCTGGCAGCAGGTTTCTCGTCAGTGTCTTGTTGTTTGCAGTCGGCAGCTGCAGTTCGCGACCGGTAATTCGCGTCTGGTTGTTTTGATCTGATTTGCGCAAATTTAGCGATAGGTAACGGCTACCGGTAGGTAGGCTAACTATTTTGTTTG